>JAVJGJ010000047.1:32689332-32719651 GCA_035590215.1 Microhierax caerulescens | reverse complement strand
GCCATCTCTGGACACGCTCCCACACCTCTATGTTTGTCTTGTATTGAGGGGCCCACAACTGCCCATGGTATGTGAGGTGCTGCCTCACCAGTGCCAAGTAGGGGGACAAGCACTTCTAAATCTTTGTATTTAGAAGCTTATTAGACTTGATTTTCTCTTAATTCAGTGAAGAAATTCCTGTCCTTGTGTGTTTGTGAATACAAACACTTGCAACATTGACTGCTTTGTGTCTTACCTGCTTCTCGTGCTTTTCTTTCATCTGTCATTGATATTTTCATATTTTTTTCTCTCTTGATCCCTCTTTTCCTTCTGTTTTTGACACTAATTCGTTCTCTGCAGCACTGTAGAACTACATGAAACCATTTTTGCTCCTAATTTTAAATCTTGAGTAGAACTCTGTTGTCTCTGTCTCCCTTAGTTTCCATAATCAAGTCAGTTGTTATATGACCTTGAAGAATTGTTAGGTAAACAAAATTGAGTTATGTGTAAATAGGTGCCGTTGTGTTTACTAGTCTGTCAGGTATTTACGATCTACTTAAGCATGTTTCTGATCAGCTGAGGAGGCTAAATATTAGATTCTTTTTACATTAAAAACTTAGTTGTTGGCTTGTTGAACAATTTTGGTTTCTGTGATTTGATCTATTGGGGCAGACAAGCAAGAATCAATGTACAAGGCATAGGTGGGGTTTTTTTGTCATGTAATGCAGCGTTGTCCTCAGTGCTTGGTTGCTGCTAATTGCTTGCCTTCTAGAGTTATTTCCACGTCTTTCCCAATTTGCCTCAGTGTAGAACATGTGGTTTTGCTATCTGCTATGCTTTATAAGGACAGCTTGGCTGTGGAGAAGTAAGTGTGCTTAACATTCTAGGAAATACTGGATTCCCTTGCTGAGCTCTACTCTTTGTTACAAGAAGAGGATATGTGGGCTGGACTATGGCAGAAGCGCTGTAAATTCCCAGAGACAGCCACAGCTATTGCCTATGAACAACATGGCTTTTTTGAACAGGTACACTCCTGATATTAGAAACAATTTGAGTAGTTCTACTGTCAGAATAACTATTCTGGTCAGAAAAAAAATATTCTGAATATCAATAAAACACCTTCAGTATTCTAAAATAGAAAGCACCATAGTTTCTCTGCTGGCTAAAGTAGTAGTTTAAAGGCTGTGTAATACCTCGATAAGCTGAGATTTTTGAACACATCTGTCATTCTTTTCCATAACATTTGTAAAGCTGCTAAATAGTGACGGTATTCAGGAATGAATTAACACACTTCACTTTTTCTTATTTTTTAAACTTAGAATTTATAAAAGTTTTCTTATAACTATTTTTTTTTTTAGAGGAAAAGAGTGTTGAGTTAATTTGTATATAGCAGATGGAAGAATAAAATGGTTTAAATTTTATTTAGGCACAAGAAACTTATGAAAAAGCAATGGAAAAGGCTAAAAAGGAGCATGAACGGAACAATGCTTCTCCTTCAATCTTTCCTGAATATCAGCTCTGGGAAGACCATTGGATTCGGTAAGACTTCAAAGCTGGTGTAGAACAACTATTTTTACCTGCAGTTGAAGTAAAATACCCTACTGGTTTAAAACATTAGTTATGAGAATAAACTTAGCTGAGGACTTAGCTCAGATGCAGGGGAAACTTAAGGGAATAAAAAAAGCTATTTTTTACTCCCTTAACAGAACCTCAGAAGTGATATGCTTGAAGTGTTATAAAAGTGTAATTTTATATTGGTGGAAACAGACTGGAGCTAAAATTTGTTTTTCTTATTTAAAATGGTTGTTCTGGGAGACACAAAATGCAGCTCTTCCCTGTTCACAGATTTCTGTATTATAACTGGTAATAAAAAATAAAAAAATCTTTCCATCTGGAGAAGACTTTTACAGTGCTTGCAAAGCTGTTCATAGACAAACAACTATGCAGATAATATTCTTATACACAACATTTATAGTCACTTTTGTTCAATTTTTATTTTTCTGTTAACCAAATTGACAATGCTTTTGATTTTCGTAGTTGCTCGAAAGAATTGAACCAGTGGGAACCTTTGACAGAATATGGCCAGTCCAAAGGTCATATAAATCCTTACCTAGTACTGGAATGTGCGTGGAGGGTCTCAAACTGGACTGCTATGAAGGAGGCTCTGGTGCAGGTGAGCGAGGGCTTTTAATGCTAATGTTTAGTTTTTTCCTTCATTTTACTGATTACATTTCTAACAAGTCAGCATTTCAGTTCATTTCACAGACACAGTGAACTGCTCTTTGGAAGTTATCTTTGATGTCCCAGCGCACAGCTGGGTATTTTGGCAACTGAACCATGTAATTTCAACAGACAAACTTGATTCTCTTTTCTATATGTTTATAAAGCTTCACTATATAAAAAATATAGCCAGGGCAGGTGAAGGACAATGTGCGTGGTAATGAGTAGCTAAAGAGCGACAAATGCTTGTCACAGAAGTGTGTGCCAGCAGGGATATGTGGAGAAACTTAAAATGGGACCCTTGCAAGTATAATGTGTAATTTAAAACAATGCAGTATTGGGGAGGGACATTTTTTTGTGTTTTACACCTTTACAGGAACAAACGTTCCTTTTGTGAAAGGGAATAAAGTATGAAAACACATCTATTATCATACCCCTCTGTGGGCAACATAACTGTGCTTCCAGGTGCAAAAGAGCAAAAGGCCATTACCTGTGGTTTTACACATTTTACATTATTTGTTTATTTTAGCACCTGAAAGGCAAAGCAAAAGCATTCTGAACTGCTGCTGCCCAAACTTAAAACTGCTAAACACAACTAATTCTGTTCATCTCCAGTGCACATGAAGGGGGATTAAGACATTTATGAAAATGTGAGGGTCAGGGATTGATTAGCTGAATTATGTTAAATACCTTGGTATATTTGAGGAATATTTGTAGGGCTGTGTTTCAACATCCTTGTTAAAAAAAAATCCCTGAAAAAGGAACACATTAAATCTCAGTTTCAGTATTAATTGGTTGGTGAGGCTGGTGTACACTGCACAGTAGTGTGTGTGTGTATATATATATATATATATATATATACTATAGCAGTAGTTACTGTTTTAATGAAGAAAGTTACAAATTTGTGGTTGTTTGTGCGGTGGGAAATGTGTTGGGCTTACTTGGTGCATGTTGGTTTTCATGTTTCTTGGATTTTAGAGCCCTGCTTAGCAGAGGTGTAATAGGTTTGTTTTTCTTTCAGTAGCAACGTTTGTCTGTACTGTCTGTCCAGGGATTGCTTCCTGTATCTGTCATCTTTTGCTTTCTTTTTAAATACTTGAATACTTTATTACTGCAAATTTACTGCTAGATTCCTAATTTTATTCTCACTTTAAGTCTACTTCAGTTGCATTTAAAATAAGGTTCATTTGACTTTGCAATGTATCCATTACATATAATTTTAAAATATCTTGGGAACACTAGAGGTTGGAGCCAGTATGGTCAAGACTGGAAACTGGAGATCTAACAAGAATGAGGGACAGGAAGACCAGGTAATGAACCTCAGGTAATGAGCCTGGGATCAGGAAGCAATGAGAGGAGTATGAGGTGAGGATGAAGAAGGCTGGAGGAGTACAAATTTGACTAGGAGTGGCAGGGATAACTGGGTAAATAGACTGAAGCAAGAAGTTGAAGGAAAGTATTTCCTTTGAAAAAGTGTAAAGGACTTGGTAAAACCAGCAGAGAGGAGGGAGCGTTGAATTAGATGTTGCAGGGTGTGTCAGTGGGACTGGCTGTGCAGGAGACAGGGTTTGTGTTGATTGACAGGGAGACAGATAGGGGCTGGATTTGAACAAGAGTCACTGAATTTTTCAAATCGCTGATTACAGAAAGGGGTAGGTTATTTCTGGGGGGAAAAATACTCTGATTCTACAACTGGGTTTATAAAGTAAATAGAATCATAATACATAAGCACAAGTACACACCTAGTTTTTAGATGATTGACTTTCAAATGTGTTTCCCAAACAATTTTTTGTGTAATTTTTTGTATAATCTTTATACTAGAAAGCATACAAGTGAAAATGGTGAGACCAATTATAAGCAAGAATAGGCTTTTGTGAAGTGACACTGTTTAAATCTACAGTCTTTACCCAAAAAAAAAAAAAAAGGCTGAAAAGTATTTTTACCGCCTCTCAAACTGTGAGTTTGTGATCTCAAATTGTGACAGTTTGTGATAAGTTTTTGTGCTAGAAGTAAATACAATGATTGTAAAGACATATATATATAGAT
Source organism: Microhierax caerulescens (assembly GCA_035590215.1). NCBI lineage: Eukaryota > Metazoa > Chordata > Aves > Falconiformes > Falconidae > Microhierax > Microhierax caerulescens. The sequence continues at coordinate 32,715,406 of JAVJGJ010000047.1, read as the reverse complement.
ATAGATATACGTTTATTGCAGAGTGCTGAGGCTTCGAGATAGCACTGCTAGTAGGAGTGGTTTCCTCCAAATTCCTTATTTGATGCTCTGTGGAATCAGAAAACTTGAGTTTGGAATTTTCTGATATTCCGAGGTTTCCTCAGAAGCACTGAGGATTATACTTTAATGCAGAGTTTACAGAACCATAAAATGGCTTGAGTTGGAAGGGACTTCTGGAGGTCATCTGGTCCAGTGCTGTGTCCAGAGCAGGGCCCCAGTACATCAGGTTGCCTTGCCTAGCAGAGTTTTAGGATATCTTTAAGAATTGAGATGCCACAGCCTTTCTGGACACATTCTTCATCTGAAGTAGCATGGATGTGCCTTATATGCTGTTTTAGAAAACAGCACAGTACTTGGCTTCTTTTGTTAGAAACTAAGGAGCTTTCATGTGGCAAGTGGGGTAGTCACCATCTTCGTTTGGTCATGGATAATATGTATTGTTTGTTCTTCCCTGCTGTTGACCTTCCTGATTCATTATGGAGTTCATTATTGTGTTCTGCTTGTAATTCATTTTTCTGAACAGCATGGACTTGTAAAACATTTAACTTTCCTTTGTCCTTTCCTGGGTTTCACTCATGAGACTCTGTATTCTGTGCTGTGTGTTTGATGAATGAATACTCTAAAGTTTTGGCTGTTACAGAACAGCTTGAAGGTGGGGGGCACACTACATACAGAAAATAACACTTCTAAAGATTTGAATCTGGAAGATCTATTTTCTTTTGAAGTATTCATAATTTATTTTTGTGTATGTGAATAAAGTTAAAATGGCTGAGGGAAGCATACTGTAAATGAATCCTCATTTTCTGAGAAGGTGCAACAGAAAATACATAGGCAGATACTTCTGTCTGAGAGCAAATTTTGATGAATTCTTCCACATGCAAAAAGCTGGACATATTTAGGTAACTTGCTCCTTGTCTCCTCTTAGGCATCTTCTCCCCAACTGTTTTAAGAACCATCCCATGTAAATAAGGTGGTATTGTTCTTGAGGTTATTATAAAATGTTAGGCCATCTCAGGCTTCTGGGGGAAATGACAGATCCATGCATTGGAGTCGCCAGTAGATTTATCTGGGGCTTTTTTTTTTTTTCCCCCTAACTTCGTATGCAGTATCGATGTTATATATATGTATATATATATATATATATATTTATTATTTTAAGGGAATATACCCTCTTTTCATGGTAGGTAGAGTTGTTCACCTGTGATTACTTAATATAGAAACATAAACCAGATGCAGAACTGCAGTTTGAAAGGTGAGGATACCACATTAAGTCACGGGCGAAGGGGAACTTGCTGATCTTCATTGCACTGTTGCTACATAGTGTGATGTTACTGGAATTACTCTGATAAAGATGCCAGAGTTTTGAATAAGAGAGTGAATTGCATATTTAAAATACAATCTTACTGACAAAGCTCTCAAGCAGAGTCATAGGCAGTGGTTTTTTGTATTGCAAAGAGCCAGAAGAATTAGTTCCTCACTTAATTGGGGTTTATTGTTTCATCAGTACTGTCTTTTGAACCAATACCTCCCAATTAATAGTATTACATGTCAAATTGACAGCTGACTGTTGAGTTTCATAGTATTTGCAAGAGATAAAACATAATTATGAAAAAGGTTGAGCATCCTTTAATTCCAACATCTTGCAGGATTAAGTTCCTATATACAAAATATCCTAACAGCATGCTTCATTGTGACAATTTAGTCTCACATGATAAATATGCAGAGTTGCGTGTGTCTCTTACTTTCTCCAAAATCAGACTGAATATTACATTTTTGAAAATGTAGTATGTTTACTCTTCTGTAATGCTTTCTTTAGTCAGAAGGGAAAATAGGTAGATACAATCAGTATGTTTTACTTCAAAGGCTAAACCATGAAAACAGTAAAAGTTGTTTGATTAATTAAAGATAGTGTTGTCTTTTGATGGAACCTAGATTAAGGGTGTCCAACCATTGCAACATTTGAATTGGATGTAGTACTGATGGTTCAAATTAAATAGGTGTCTCTAAAGATGGATTTTACTATTTATCAGCCCATGTGAAGCCAAATCTGTAAGCAGCAAGCTGCATATGCTACAAAAAATATAGGTTATATTTACATTTTAATTAACTTCCTTTGTTCTTAAACAATTAGTATTTTGTGTCCTATTTAAGTGTGCAACTTCCGTGGCTAATGATAGAAATAATATTATTTGAGAAACCTTTAAAGCCTAAAATAGGAACTGTGTTGTACAGTACATTATCAACCATGAGTTTGAACAGAATGAAGTACTGAATAGAAATTGTGTCTGACAGGTTCTGGGTTTGGAGATTTGCAAGTTGAATAGAAGTGACAACCCCAAGTAACTGCTTCAGCTTCATTCATGATATGCTTCAGCTGCAGTTATATTAAATGAGATATTTTCAGTGATGAGACATTTACTAAATGACTAAGGAGAAGATGCTGCTGAAGTCATAAATGGAGCTTTTGTGGCTCTACTCAGATTCTTGTAAAACTTTCAGGACATGTTTGCATAAATATTAGGATTTGGAAGAATAATTGAGTCTATGCTGCTTTAGTTGCTATTCTGGTTTTATTGATATACTTTAATGTGGCTGTTTTTTATCAAGTTCCATGGTTGATTCACAAGAGAGGTCAGAAGGGATGGCAAATATGTATCAGTTTTCTTAAATCTTTGTGAAATGTTTTTAATAATCTACCTATTAAAGTTGAGCTATTAAAACAGCAAGTGGCCTTTGATAGGACCCAAGACTCATTTCCATTTGCTCACATTGCTATTGTGTTTAATGATCCAGTAGATAATGTAATAAAGAAAGAGATTATTTTCACTGTGTAAGTGTAAGATTGCTACCTGGCAGTTTCTCTTTGCTGGCTCAGGCATAAAAATCAGTTGAGGATAACAGAAATAACAGTTGTAATGGTTAAGATAGAGTATATCAACACAAGGTAATGCAGAGGGATTTCTGTGTTGCATATCAAACCATAAAGGGTTTGATGTAAAGCGGAAGAAAAAGAAGGGAAAATGTTCTAGGTTTAAGACCTTCAGTGTCAGCTAGGGAGCATTGGCTAAGTGCAAGTTTACTGTAAAATACTCAACAGAATTTAGTTGCTAGACCATTAAAGTACTTTACTGTTTTTCGTCGCCACGTTTCTGTTGTTCCAGGATTTTAAGAAAAATTTTTAAATGAGTTCAGCCCTATGACCTGACTTTGTACCTGCACTCAGAAGTAACTTAAAAAAATAATTAACTGTTTATTTTCATAAACTTAGTAATGTCCTAGAGCTGGCAGGTGGGAAGTATGATACTGGCATAATGTGCTGACATACAGGGGCGTGGGATCACTTGAAGTGAAGTTGACATTACTTGTTCTGGAGCGCCTGAAGCATTTCGGAGGTAGTATGCGTTATCTGCTGAGAAGCATCTTTTTTCTTTATACAGGGTGAATTGGTTTGCAGTGAGCTTCATGCTCCTGTTGCAAGAGTGCTTTCAGCTTGCTCAGCTGTCTGAACACTACAGTTGTCAGTGTAAAAATACCCTAACAGCAGGTTGTGTGCAGGCACTTCTACTCTTGTGCTGAATTTGCAGTTTATTTGCTAGCCTGCCCTTGCCAGTAACTTTGAGAGCTCAGACTCCTCTGATGACAGAATTTGTAGTATTTTAGTCTGGTATTGTTAGAAAATGAGCTAACTTTTATAAAAAATAAAATTGAGTGTTTGCTTTTATATTAGAAAATAATTTTTAAAAGTCTACGTTTTGAGTATGAATGATCTTTGCTAGACTTTTTTCCATTTCGTTACCAGGTGGAGTTGAGTTGTCCAAAGGAGATGGCATGGAAAGTGAATATGTACAGAGGATACTTAGCAATCTGCCACCCGGAAGAGCAACAGCTTAACTTCATTGAGCGGCTGGTAGAGATGGCGAGTAGTTTAGCTATTCGAGAGTGGCGAAGGCTTCCTCACGTAGTCTCACATGTTCATACTCCCCTCCTGCAGGTAAGAATGAGAAGGTTTTGGTTTTATTGCCAGTTGTTTTTCAGTGGCAAGCTTCAGAACTTTTAGTAATTGTAGGCGTAAAATATTTAACTGTATAGTGCTAGTAGGTTTTTCATAATGATATTTTTTTGTTAAAAGTTGCAGAATGTGCATTTCAATTTGGATTCCTTCTAAAGTTCTTGTAGTTCACCTGACTGTTCTGTTTGTGGCATACAGAGGTAGTTATTTTGTATAAAAATTGATATATTTTTGTATAAAAATTGATCAGGCGGCTCATCTTTTTTTGTGGGCTAATACATAATACGCTGCAGTACTTGGAGATCTTGAACATTCATTGGGTTTTGAAGTGAGATCCATTTTGGGTGGGTATATTATTGCATCCTGTTATTTGCAGAAGTTTAGCTCTTGTTACCATTGAGGGAACCTTTCATGTCCAGAGGAGAAATTCTGGAAAATCTCAGTGCAACACGATCTGGAATTTCCTAACAGGGATGCACTTCTTGATGGGCTATTGCTTTGAGAACGGTGAATGAGCCTTGCCTGTAGAAATGCAGAGGACTTTGCTTTTGAGTTGTTTGTATGGTGGCTTCTGTAATTCTGTTTAAGACCAATAGTTTCACCCTGTGTGTCATGGCTGGTGTGATTCTTAAGTAACTAAATCTGCATGATCTAAGGTACCTCTACTAAAATGACTGTACTTGTGGGTAGATCTTACACAACAGCCCATACCTTTGAATTTTTATAATGTAAGTTGATGTGTCCAATAAAGTGAGTGTCTTCCCCATAGAGAGGAGAAAGTAAACAGGTCAATGTCAAGTAAAAAGGTACGTTTTGTTTGTTTGAGCTGATAGAATACCACTAGAATGCTTCTTGATGAAATTAATTCCTTCCTGCTAAGTCTTCACTGATATTTCAAGTTTTTCCTCCCCTAAGAATGGCAGTATCTGCAGCATGAAAGGATTAGTCTTGCTAAATAAAGTATTTAAGTTCTTCCAGATATCAATTAAAACAAGCTTTTAGAATAATCTAATATGTATATATCCCTCATGAAGAAATGATAAATTAGTCAATGACTGACAGAAGTACAAATGTATGCAGTTACATGCATTTGCACTGCAGTAATTACTTTTTTTTTTTAATATCAGATAGTATGTGATTAAATACCTGTGAGAAAATTAAATTTACGTGATGAATGGGTGTAGGATGAAGGTGATAAGCTATTGTGAGAGCTGATACTGAGATGATGGTATGAAAATATTACTTTGCTTAATTTATTTTTTTTTCAAGAGATTTTACTCTAAATGTGGACTGCTTTTTTTTTTTTTTCTCTCCTTCCAAATAATTATCTTATTTGCTTAATTAACAATGGATACAACTGTTATCTGCCAAGTGGTAGCTTAGAGAATACTACATTGGTTTTACTGTACTACAGGTAATTAAATTCCATTAAAGTTTGTGGGCCTTTCCTTCAGGTTGTTGAAGTTTTAACAAAATGTCTCCTGCCTTTACGTAGGTTTGAGACTAGTGCCATCTTCTGTTTGTTCCTCTCGTTAATTTGAGGGTAGTAGATACCAGTGAGAAACCATCCTAAACTTATTTCTGAAAGCTAAGGGGTTTGTGGAATAGCTTAAAGTAACACCTTCAGAACCATGTAGATAGTATTTCTGTACATGCAAGCTTCTGTCAAGAAGTCAGATCGTGACCAGTTCTGCTGAAAGTTTCAAAGTCAGTATTTTTACTTGATCCATGTATTTAGCATGCATGTTTCGTTGTGCTTTTCTGTGATTAGGGTTGATGTAGTCAGTTCAAACCTGTATGCTAGAATTTAATTCTAAACTGTGGTTTTATTTAAGTGCATGTGGGGAAGAGGATGGGGGATGAAGAGAAAGTGTAGATTCCAGTAAATTCTTTCCTTTGCTGTGTTGTGTTTGTTTTGTTTCGTGGGTTTGGTGTTTTTGTTTTGTTTTGTTTTTTTTTAAGAAAAAAACAGCCTCTTCAAAGTAAGACACTATGATTTGAGGGGTAATTTGTGAAAGCATTTGCAGTTCAAAATAAAAGGATGGATGAGGGAATTTTTGTCTTAATACAATGAATGAAAGACACGTCATAGTTACCCAAAATTAAACCTAACAAGAAAACCCGTAGTATCACAGGAAGAAAATATTAAGTATAGATCAGTAATGCCTTTTTACAACCCAATAATGTTAGGGCATTTAGGTTTTATTAGCATTAGGCATGCATTACATAAACTGCTTGATACTTTTACTCTATCCCTGGAGAAGGGGGAAGCCTGAAGGTAGGCAGGGACTTTCTGCAAGCATGTAAGAAAGTACTTTATGGCACCTTTATTTATTTTTTTAATAATTTGACTATTTGTTAAGACTAGTGACCCATTCATATAAATACTGTGCTGGTGGTTCAGTGGATGAATTCAACACTTCAGGTCAATGGCTGAAATGTTGAATTAATCTGGACTTTTTGCTATTTTGTTAATGATTGGTTAAAGGTCATTTATGCAGCTAATAGATAGGTCCCTAAAAGAGCATAAACAGTTTCATCTTTATTTGATCATTTAAAGGTGGCATCATTGATAGAGATTTTTTCTAACTATGAAAATGGCCAGCTTGTTTTACTATCCTTTATGGTGTTTATATTGTTTAATGTTTTCTAGGCAGCACAGCAAATAATTGAACTTCAAGAAGCAGCCCAAATAAATGCAGGATTGCAGCCAACTAATCTGGGGAGGAACAACAGCTTACATGATATGAAGACTGTTGTAAAGACTTGGAGGAACAGGTTACCTATTGTGTCAGATGATTTATCCCACTGGAGCAGCATTTTCATGTGGAGACAACATCATTACCAGGGTAAAACTGCCTGGTCCAGCATGCATTCATCATGTAATTTTCCAGACAACACATTGTTTGAAATAAGTTGTTTTAATGTTTTTTTTGTTTGTTTGTTTGTTTAAACATACAGGAGTGTTTTTGATTTTGACAAATGTTTGTTTTTATTCAATTTCCATAGAAGTGTTCCATTATCCTAAGTCATCATTTCATATGTATTGCTGTGTAAGATATTGCTGTATATATAAATTAATTTATAATGACAAATGTTGCATGTTTTATTTCTAGCCATTGTAACTGCATATGAAAACAGTTCTCAGCATGATCCTAGTTCAAATAATGCTATGTTGGGAGTTCATGCTTCTGCATCTGCAATTATCCAGTATGGAAAGATCGCTCGAAAACAAGGGCTGGTCAATGTAGCTCTGGACATACTGAGTCGCATTCATACAATTCCAACTGTGCCCATTGTGGACTGCTTTCAGAAGATTCGCCAGCAAGTTAAATGTTACCTTCAGCTGGCTGGAGTCATGGGCAAGAATGAATGTATGCAGGTATGGTAGCTTTATCTCTGGAGTGGGTGCAACTTGGAGAATTACAAGGGCTGGTAGATATATTGATTTAAATAAACTGCCTGTATACAAAGCAGGGTCTAATTTTCTTGGCCATGTTATATCATACATGGAGTGTTGTTTTAAGTAATGTTGTTAGTTAAAAGCAGTCATTGTCTTCTTTGAATGGAGTACTGTGAATATATTAAGCGTTAGCTGAATAGAAGCTAAAGTGGAAATACGTTTTTTTGAATCTTACAAGATAGATAAATAGAAGGGGCTTTGAATATTCTGTTATTTACTATAGGAAGAAACAACACTATTGCAAGACTAACTGAAGCTCTGAGTCAGTTTTGAGTGTCTGACTCATGGGATGCTGGCAAACTGAAGTGAAAGCATATGTGTTAAAAGGAAAGGGAAAAAATGTGATTGTAGGCAAAACCTACTGACATACGATTGTGAGGTCAGCAAACTGGGACCTTATAATAATGTAACATAACATAATGTAAAAAAAACAAGATGGAAAAGGTAGCCTGTCAGCTGATGATTGTCTGTAGTATCTGATAGTTTTGCATAGGCCGGTGGAAACTTAAAATTGTTCAGTCCAGATTTTTTAAAATGAAAATTAAATACTATAAATCTGTATTATTTAACTTTCATGGGAGTATTTTGGCTATTGTTTTATGGTGCTTTCATCTTAAACACTTCCATTTTAGAAGGCTTTTCTCACTAAGGCTTTTTTAATAGGGTCTTGAAGTTATTGAATCAACCAATCTGAAGTACTTCACCAAGGAGATGACTGCTGAGTTTTATGCATTGAAGGGAATGTTCTTGGCACAGATTAACAAGTAAGTATGTTGGCTGGAGGAGGCAATGGCACACCTCTGAGAAAAATGCAACTGCAGTGTTTCAGCACAGTATTTGAGCAGGAAATTCTGTATGTTTATATCAGCCTACAATTTGTCACAACTATGCAAGAAAGTGAAAGTATACGTGAGAGTTCCTTTGTAGTTTGAAGATGTGATGGTTGGTCATATATCTAAGTATTATAGGAAAGAACTACTTAAAGCAAACGTTGCACCAGTTCTTTTTTGAAAAGTTTTATGTTTCACCACCACACTACCCCTACTAGTTCTGTGAATACTTAGACAAACTGATGTCTTACTGACATCTTAGTGTGGTTGACAAAAGGAGGTTGCTTTATTTTTGCTCTTAATGTAAATACCATGTATAAAACCAAGGAAGAAAAAGTTCAGTCTGTAAGCTTGCAGCTACTTAAAATTAGCCTACCTCTTTCTTTCTCTCATTTCTGTTTGATTGTCATTGTGTATGTCCCATTAATAACTGCAGCTGGCCAAGGCATAGGAACATGTGTGGTGGCACAGTTCAGAGTGCTTAGGTGAATCTGGTGTGTGATGCAGAATGGAAACGCAACGCTAGTTTCAGATAATGGAATTGGAAACACTGATGTGGTGTGCATTGGAGACATCTTGCATTGTGGCAGTTAAACACCTAGGTGAAAGCCTTGCTTTCACACTACTACTTCCGTAATATTTTTGATTTATGCCAACAGGCATCTTGCTGTTTTGAGGAAGATCTCTCTTTAGTTCAGTAAACAGTTATCTCAGCAGTCAAATTTTATTTGGTGATGCCAAAAAACCCCTTCAGATTTCAACAGCTTTTAGTATGCATGTTACTTAATGGCAGTATTGCTACGTGTTACATATGGGTGGAATAATTCCTTTACCATTATGTTGTGGATGCTTACAGAATAAAATTCATCAGGTTTTAAGCTGTACGCTGCAACCTCACATAGCAATTTAAGTCAGGAAGTGATGAATATCTTCTTATGTGGATACAAGAGAGAATTTTAAATAGGCCGAATGCAATTACTTTGATGAAAAGTGCAGTGGGATTTTTTTATGGCCATAAGCGACCTTTGTTTCAGTCAAGGTGTAAAGAGAAGGAAGTGTACCTCCCCCCGTCATCTTTTTAATTCTTTAAAATGTATGCAGATAAAGTAAAAGGCAGCTCAACTGTCTCTATTTGTTCTTTTGGGATAGAATGGATAAAGGTTTCTGTTTAAAACATGGTTCTGATGTGCTTACAGTTTCTTAATGTTACCAAAAACGTACAGGCATTTTTTAGCACTGCAGCTGAGGTTGGGAATTCGGGACAGCTACAGTTAAGAACAGTGGCAGTGTTGAACCGGAGAATGTGTGACTACTATCACCTGTGTGTCGACTGTACTGGAAGTTAAAGGTCACCTCTGCTCTGGCATGTCCCTGTGCTGCCCATTTGCTGAGCAAGGTGATAGAAACCATTTTTAAAAAGTCATCTTGGGTGTCAGGAATGATGGATTGTAGAGAAGGAGAAAAGAAAACCAACTGAAAAGTCCCCTTTTTATAAAGGGGAAGTAATGATACCAAGTCATTTTATCAGGCTGCTGCTGTGGTGGTTCGCTGCAAAACCTTAATCTAGGCTGCAGAAAGCCTCTGAAAGCAAGTAACGTTAACATAAAAATTAATATATGCTTTGACGGACAAAGTTACTTTCTTTTTTACAGTTTTGCCTTAATAGTTATTTTAATTTATCACTATAATCACTGTAATTCTCCAAGGTAGTATTTTTATAGAAAACATACATTACAGTTAATTAAAAAAAATTAGTCAAACAAGCATTATGTTACTTTTGTATGGCTTATTTCAGTGCTGCTTCTATAAGGGAGAAGAGAAGCATTTTCTATTAATACAGAACCTTGGAATGCTTTAATAGTGTCTTCATTTCAGTAATGTGAGTTTTCTCATAGTTTATTTTTATGCCTGGAAAGTTACGTAGGGTAAAGGGCTGCATATATATTGTATGAATAGTGCCAAATCTTGGACTACAACACCTTGAGGAAACCTAGAGAAGATTTCAGAAGTATCAAAGAAATAACCTTTTGGTTCTGAAGAACTGTGTGATTAACACATATTCCTTTGCTTTTCCTGTTGAAAATAAGCTTTTAAAGCTGTGGGGATGAGGAACTGAGTGTTTTCAGATAATGTTGATTGTAAATTCTTTCATGACTTTGGTGGGAGAACAGTTAAGTAAAATATAGTCCTTCAAAAGAGCTGATACAATGTCTTCCCAATGTTGTTTTTTCTTACTCCCTCCGCTGCTCAGCAGAGGAGAAATTTTTAATGCATTTACTTTGTCTTTTCTTGTGTTACCATTCACTCTTCTTTCTCCCAGTATCATTGCTTTGGGTGCTATTGCAGTACACTGGATTGATTTTTTTTTTTTTTCTTTTTTCTTTTTTTTCCAGGAGATATCCAGAGATCTAAGATACTTACGTAGTTGTTTCTGTTATGAAGCATGTACTTTTGTAGGTGCTGAACTTTGAGGAAAGCTAAGACAAAACAGTCATAAGGGACCTTACTAGAGAATTTGATGTGAAAATATAATTGAGTATTAAAAAAGTAATTGAATACCCTATCAGAAAGCTGACTTACATAGTGTAGTAACTTTTTTGTTAATATAAAATTCATACTCTTATTTGTCACAATGCAGGTCTGAAGAAGCAAACAAAGCTTTTTCTGCAGCTGTGCAAATGCATGATGTGCTAGTGAAAGCCTGGGCAATGTGGGGCGATTACCTGGAGAATATCTTTGTGAAAGAACGTCAGCTTCACCTGGGTGTGTCTGCTATTACTTGCTACCTCCATGCATGTCGTCATCAGAATGAGAGCAAATCAAGAAAATACTTGGCAAAGGTAAGACCTAGATTTTTTTTTAGAAAGAATTGGAGCTCCACCGCTTCAGAAAAGGCTGGGATAATGGTCAATACCCACATCCTGTGCAGTTAGAGAAATAGCAGGTACTGATGGAAAGCTTTAATTTAGGTGGAAGGTCTGCATATGGTTGCTGTTGGGTCACCGTACGTAACTCATCTTGGATTTTTCTACTTCATTGGGATATCTGGGGTTTTCTTTAGGTATGGAACCTTTTTGTGGTAGAAAGGGTACAAAACACATCCAGCTTTTCTACTATATAATGTGGTGAAATGTCTGCAGAAAGGCATCCTTTGGTCCTTTAAAGTAACATAATTTGATGTCTGTTTATCATTACTATGGATAATTCATAATACTTTTACTTAAGTATTGCATTTTATTCCAAATAAGCCTTTTCTGTAAATTTTTACTGTAATTCAACAAAATTTCAGCCAAAAGAGCTTTGTAGTTGGTATTGTAGTTAGTATGGACATATTCAATCTCTCCCATGAAAAAAACCCTAAAAAATGGCAGCAGACTGTGGAAGACAATCTGTTTCAAACATGAAACAAACACATTTTTTTAGATTAATGGCGGCCTCAGTAGCACTCTGAAGTTTTATTATTCTCCCTGTCTGGTTGCATAACTGTGATTTTTAGTCAGTGCTTAATATATTTGCATTTAAATTAAGCTGTAGGAAAGGTATCATTAGGGGTGGACAGTTAAAATAATTAAAAACAACCAAAGAAATACTCAGGTTCTGGTGTTAGAGTTAATTTATTTGAACAGCATATTTTACGTTCTATAAACACGCCTCATTTTTCACCCCTTCCCTACCAAATACCCAAAGAATTTGTGGAATGTGGTCATGTTCATTTACTTTTTTCTGTCTTGTTTCATAGCAAGTAGTACACTTACATTTATTTTTTTATATCCTTTAAATATAATTTCTAAGAGAAAAAATGACATTGGCCAGGCATAATGAATATAAGTTCTTGTGCTTTAACGCTTTAACAACTTTAATGCTGTCAAGGACTACACTAAAATGCTAATAAAATATCTGTGATTTTTGTGCATCATAATGATTGCTGTGTCTTGAATTTAAGCACTGAGATGTCTTGAAATTCTCTTTTAGGTTCTTTGGCTACTGAGTTTTGATGATGATAAGAACACCTTAGCAGATGCAGTAGTTAAGTACTGTATCGGTGTCCCACCCATTCAGTGGCTGGCCTGGATTCCACAGCTGTTGACGTGCCTGGTTGGCTCAGAGGGCAAACTCCTTCTGAACCTCATTAGTCAGGTATGGAAGATAATCGCTAATTCTTTGTCTGCAATCTTTGTTTTCAAGATGAGATACAAAGATTTTTCAAAGCAAATTATGAAAATGCCAGCTTTAAAAATGCAATTGTTTGAAAAAAAAGCAAACAACGAAGGCAGTTTCTCTCTATAAGTAGAATATTTTAAATTTCAAAGTGAGTGTTACTTAATGAGGTTAAACCCAGTGAAGTTGTATGCCATATGCACGTAAGACATTATAGCTTTCCCTCTGGAATTGTATTTATTAGACTTCTGTGAACATTATGGAACACATTAGAAATACAGAGTTAAATGCTTGTAATTCAGGAGTAGGGATAAAGAATTGTTAAATTCAGTGACTAAAGGGCAAATTATTTCATTAATTCTTCGGGTTTTATTAGACAATTTAAAAAACAAGGGTCTGTCTGTCACCAGGCTTTGTAAGTTTTCACTTGAAGTTTAGCATGACAGACGACAAATAAGGATAAGGTTTAAGGAGTTAGATGAAGAAACTGAACTTACTTCCTGGATATATAACTTTGAACTGACAGATATGCATTTTTGATTAATCTTGCTTTGGGATTTTAAGCATTTACTGTTTCTTGCCATCTGTTTTTAAGCAGAATTGAAAAACAGAATGTATATGTGTATGTCAGTTTAAAGTTGGTTTAAGCATGTCTATAGACTGAGGGAGAATAAGTGACATCTTTCTATTAATGTGTTTTTAGATGCTGTTTTGGTATTGCTTAGTATTGAACAGGGTTCCAGCCTGGTTTCAGAGATGTTCACTGTTGATGGGCTAACTTCAGCTGTGTTTTAGCCTGTGCACAACCTGGGAGCATTTTGATGTTTGCCATTGCCATTTGGGTCAGTGTAAAAAAAAATGGTGAAGTCCTGTTAACGTACAGGTGAACACCCGAAGATGCTGCAGTAGCCCGAACCACAGGCCACTCCTGCCTGCAGTGCTCCACTGGCTCCTGAAAACTGGCAAAGGACAACTGCTGCGCTGAATTCCTCGCAGTACTCCTTTCCTTCCCTCCACTCTTGATTTTTGGGATGTGGACTTCTTGATTCGTGTGGGTCAGTCCCAACTCAAGATGTTTTGGGATCCTGTGATATCCAGCTGCTTTTATACTCTCTCTTATCTTTGCTCTTTCAGAGCTCTGAGAATATGTGTTTTTATAGAGAGTAATCTCTATAATAAAAAATGTGTTTGCATGTGCACTGATACTTGTGTACACAAATCTAGATAAATAGGTGTGTGTATATGTATGTTTCCTTCCCTCTCTCCCTAAAATGAAAATGAAACTTTGAAGAGGTGGTGTACCCAAACAGCTTAGGAAAGCAAAGTAGCTAAGTCAAAATTTCTGATGCATATGGCTTGATATGCTCTTGCAACACCATGTGCTTGGCTGTCTACCGAGAACAGACAGAAAAATATTACTTCAGTGGCTTGTAGACACTTTAGTTGTTGAGATCTGTATAAAATTTTTAGAAGTGAATGCCTACTCAGAAGTCCTGCTGTAGTTGGAGCTTAGGCTCATAAATATCACAGATATTTTTGTTACACTTCAGGTTCATTGAAGGAAATAAAAAAGTACCAAATTTTCTGTGTTACTAATTTAAAACTCTTTGAGTTTGCAGAAGTACTAGAACCTAAACCTTACAATTATCTTCCAATGATTTACTCTTGAATTACGCATGAAGCATGTGTGTGTCAGATCAGTAATCTGCCATAAATATCATATTACTGAACAGTTAAATGCCATTGCAAAATTTCTACCACTTACCAAGCCCATTTGGATGGAGAAAGAATCCATGGTTTAGTAAAATTGTGGCTGTAGAAGCCTCCAATCATGTCTTCAGATGTGCTCTGTTGTGGGTAGTACTTAGACACATTGTTTCTTTCCTTTAATAGATACCGAGATTTACAGATTTTAACGGGGATGCTGAATGATAGTGTCTCTTCAGCTTTTTTTTTTTAATGGAAACCATAAAATCTTTTTTTTAATCCTCGGGTGAAATTGGTATCCCCTTACACTAAGTGCCACAATTAGGTGAAGTTTCTCTCTAATGGGCATTTGTATCAAGTATCATGGGGCTTGCTGGGAATTGTGGCCTGACTTAAAGGCTAACCGCTGTCATGATACCTATTTTTCTTCCATTGTGTGCGTGAGTAAGATCTTTGAGCTGGCCTAGCTGGTACTCTGGCCTTATGCTGTTCTCAGGTTTATCAAGCAGTGCGATCTGGAAGCCCTTGTTACGTAATGCCTTAGCAGTGTGTGTAGGGAGTTACTGCTTCATCCTCTTCGAGTTGCTGTTACTGAAAGAATCTTTAAAACAAGGAGCTGAATTGCACTCAATTACGGAGAGAACCTGTACATGTTGATCTGGAGTCAGTTTTCCTTAACTGAGAAGTATGTCTCTGTGTGTCTCCGAATAGGTGGGAAGAGTCTATCCCCAAGCTGTCTACTTCCCCATTAGGACCCTCTATTTGACCTTGAAGATAGAACAACGAGAGCGCTACAAAAGTGGTGAGCTTGATAATGATCAAATTGTTTGTGTTCGTTGTAACTTATTTTGAGTTTCACCTGATTTTACTGGGAAAACTGATTCTCTAGAAAACTTAACCAATTTATAAAGGCTAAGGAAAAAAAATAATCTTGACAAACTTTGCTAATATTCATTTGTTCCTGTGAAGATAAATGTACAGATGGCTTGAACTGTCTTGAATTTTCTTGAATAAAATATTCACCAAGAAGAGTTTCATCTCCTTCATTCCTGTGTCACCTTAATTATTGAGAATTACATATTCCTTACTGGATTTTTAGCTTTAAAAATTGGTGGAGAGATAGAAAATTCTTGGATTACAGATACAGATGAGCATCATAGTTTTCTGAGATGTTCTAGTCTAATTTTGGTTGGAGGCATGAACCATGTGACATTCAGTTTCTCTTCAAATAAGTCCATCTTTTAAAAATAATTTCACAAAGGATGAGTTCATGTAACTAAAGTGAGGGAAGCTGCTTTCCCTGAATAATCTCTACTTTAATGTTTCCGTAATAACTTCTTAAGGTGAATGTTCAAGTGAAATTAGCATCTAAGTTTACAGAAAATAAAATCAATTTAGGCTTTGAAGAAATGTTTGGGAGGTGGGAAGAACATTAAACAACTCGCACAACACCTTTTTTTCCAACCACAAGTCCTATTTAGAACTGTTATGTCAAATGATTCCATGGAATTTTGTTGTTCTTTTGTCCCATATAATTTTCTGGGAATCCCAGGAGTGCTACTTGAAGAACTCTCCCTTCTGTTCTGTGTTCTTTGTTATGAAGTGCATTGTTTGTTCAATTGCCCTTTTCACTTGGGAATTGGTTCACTAAATTTTGAAGGACTAATTAAATAATGTCTTATTTTTCTTTGAGTGCTCCTTTGGAGGAGGAGGAGATGCCCACATAGCATAATACTTCACTATATTCATATCCAGTGACGGAGGTTTCTCTGCCAAATTCTTGATATAGCCACATGCACATGTAAAACCCCAAATATTTCTTTCTAAACCCCCCAATTTTTCTGAAATTCAGTAGGTAATACATGACTAATATTTAATGCAAATCTAAAGCAAATTCTTTGAACAATTTATTTTACTTCATGCAGACATGTCTCAGATTTATGAAAGGTAACGTTTATGTTTTTAAAATCTGCTTTCTAGATTCTGGGCAACAACAGCCAAGTTCAGTTGGAAACCAGTCCCACTCTGCCTCAGATCCTGGCCCAATCAGAGCCACTGCACCAATGTGGCGATGCAGCAGAATTATGCATATGCAGCGAGAATTACATCCAACACTTTTGTCTTCTCTGGAAGGGATCGTAGATCAGATGGTCTGGTTCAGAGAGAATTGGCATGAAGAGGTATTTGGCTTTAATACACCTTCATATGTATGTATCACTTAAGGAAAAGTTAACTGCAAAGTATTTATCTAGAGTTATTTTTAAACATTAAAACATAACTGTTTGTTTTGATTAGTAAACTGATGTATTTGTAGAACTGATTGTTGTGATGGGAGATTTAAGGAGCATGGTTATTTCTGGAAGCAATACTGAGGTTTCCCAAAACTAATAATTAGATGAATGCCTCTAGGATTTAAGCTGTTGCTTGTACTAACTCAAAATTTATATTCTTACTAAGTTTCACAGATACCAGTTTCCTTCTTCATCTGGTGGTCTGTGACAGGTGGTGATACTTGTCTGAAGTTTGAATTATAACAGGGAGCAGATAGACATACCGCTCTACTTCTATTATTTGCCTCAAAGTGTTGGGCTGTTATGTTCTGTCTACCTAGCACAGTGTTTGTTTGAAGAAGGATTCCTCATATCACATCTTTTTCTAATATATCACAAAATACGAAAACTAAAACTTAGCTGCTGTTGAAAGAGCAAGGTGTACTTTGATGGGGCATTTCTGCTGCTTAGTTTATTTGCGGTGCTAATTAAGAATCAGTGCACTTACTGTGACTGACTCTCTGAGACAATTTAGAAATATAGTTTTAAATAAATATTTCTGAGAATAACTTTACTATATAAAATGCAGTGCAGGAATAAATACTTGCTGTCAAATCAGAAGTCCTAATTTTCCTGACTGGTTTTTCTCTTTTTTTAATCCTTAGGTTCTTAGACAACTGCAGCAGGGCTTGGCAAAGTGCTATTCCGTTGCCTTTGAGAAAAGTGGAGCCGTTTCAGATGCCAAAATCACTCCTCATACACTAAATTTTGTCAAGAAGTTAGTCAGCACTTTTGGAGTAGGTCTTGAGAATGTCTCTAATGTGTCCACCATGTTTTCTAGTGCAGCCTCAGAGTCACTAGCTAGGAGAGCACAGGCGACAGCTCAAGAT
Source organism: Microhierax caerulescens (assembly GCA_035590215.1). Lineage (NCBI taxonomy): Eukaryota > Metazoa > Chordata > Aves > Falconiformes > Falconidae > Microhierax > Microhierax caerulescens. The sequence continues at coordinate 32,698,040 of JAVJGJ010000047.1, read as the reverse complement.
CCCGTGTTCCAGAAGTTAAAAGGGCAATTTACAACAGGTAAATATTTACAATGGTTTTTTTTAAATGACACTTCGAATTTTCAGAGAAATTTCCCCCCTCAAAGTTCAACTGTGAAGGCATTCTGTTTTTTTTTTATTATTCTTCCAGTATTTTTCCTGAGAGAAAATACAGAAAACAGCACCTTTCTGTCATTCAGTAAACCTTAAATAGTTTGTTCCAGTTTTCTGTGGAGTAGTAAAGATAATTCAAATGAAAAAACAGATGTCGACATAAAGAATTAGTATATCGTTGTATTTTTATTACCTAAAACTGTGGTCACATCACATACATGTTTAAAGATAAATTACTTCACTATAATATTTTTGCAATTTGTGTAGAACTGCCTGCTATAGATGAGGGATGGTAATAATCTCTATTTTACAGTGATGCCAGAATTTAATGAAATTTTCACCCTAGAACTCCAAACTGGCAGTATTATGTGAAGTCTTTCAAAAACAGCCTATTTCTGATGAGTAAGATCACTTCAGTGTTTTGGATAACTAGATTAGAAAAATCCTATTACACAAATTTACATCATCGTTAGGTAAATTGAATCAATAACTTTAATCAGATCTAATAAAAAGGATAGTTAAGGGAAGTAGCTTTTTTTGCTTCAGTCGTTTTCATCAGTGGAGTTACATGTTTTATATCTAATGGTGATTTAAAATTCTAAGAAAAGGTGTATAGTAGAGCGTGGTTTTGATACACTGGGAGAAAAGTGTTAAGGCCATGTGCTATATATGACAGGAGGTGACACCGATTGGCATCAGGGTTTTGGATCGATACAGTTCTCAGTTTTGCATAAATCCCTGTCTGAACTACATCAGGTTGTACTTAAAGATAACTGTTTGACAGAGTTTCACAAGTGGATTTATGATGTTTTTTTCAAGCATTTTACTGATACTGTTGTGAAAATAAGTGAACTGATGGGAATCTTGTGAAAGTAACTCAGTTGTAGGTATGGCCTACATAGCTTGTGCATGCTATGTATAGCACGGTGTCCTTTTTGAGACACAAGAGTTGCATGACAGCAGATAATGAAAGTCTTGAACCATATGATTAAATTTTTAATGGATGAAGTGTACTAGGAAGGGAAATGGAAGTAGAAACATTTTGTGTGTCTTTAATGGGAGCATACAGGGGTGAAAAAAAATAATTGGGCAGTGATTAATGGAATGAAGTTTAACAAGTCCGAATGCCCGATTCTGTGCCTAGGATGCAGTAATGCTGGACACGGCTGGGAGAGGGGTGGCTGGAGAGCAGCCCTGCCGAAGGGGATCTGGGGGTGCAGGCTCGATACGAGTCAGCAGCGTGCCTGGCAGCCAGGAGGGCAAACCTCACACAGGGGTGCATCAAACACAGCCTGACCAGCCGGTCTAAAGAGGGGATTCTCCTGCTGTGTTTGGTGCTGGTGCAGCCTCACCTGGGGTGCTGTGTGCGGTGCTGGGCCCCAGCATATAGGGACGTGAAGGTCCTCCAATGTGTCCAGAGGAGGGCAACAAGGCTGGTGACAGAGCTGCAAGGAATATCCTGTGAGGAGCAGCTCAGGGCTTTGGGCTTGTCTAGTTTGGAGAAAAGGAGTCTGAGGGGTGAGCTCATGGCTCTCCACAGCTTCCTGAGGAGGGGAGTGGGAGAGGGAGGTGCTGATCTCTGCTGCCTGGGTCCAGTGATAGAGCACATGGGAATGGCTCTAAGCTGCACCACGGGAGGATTAGGCTGAACATTAGGAGGAATTTCTTTACTTGGGAGGGTGGTCAAACACCAGAACAGGCTTCCTGTAGAGGTGGTTGATGCCTCAAGCCTGTCAGTGTCTGAGGCCGTTGTGATGTAACCCCAGCCAGCAGCTAAGTACAAGGCAGCCTCTTGCTCGCTTTCCCCTCTCCATTCTCCCCCTGCCGTGGTGGGATGGGGAGAACAACTGGGACAAAGGTAAACCCCATTTTAATTATTTTATTTAATTTTAGTTTAAATTTAATTATTACAATCAATTATTAAATTTAATAATTTAAATAAAGTTTTAAACAAACATTCATAATTATAACGAAAAGGAGAGGGGGAGAGAGAAGAATAAAACCCAGGAAAAACAAAATGAGTGACGGACCATGCAGTTGCTCACCACCTGCTGACTGATACCCAGCCAGTCCCCAAGCAGTGATTGGTGGCCCCTGGCCATCTCCCCCTGGTTGATATACTGTGCATGATGCTCTGTGGTATGGAACACGCCTCTGGCTAGTTCGGGTCAGCTGTCCTGGCTCTGCTCCCTCCCAGCTTCTTGTGCGCCTGCTCACACTCACCCTGCCAGGGCATGGGGAACTGGGAACTCCTTGGTTTAGAGCAAGCACTACTTAGCAACAACTGAAACATCAGTGCGTTATCAACATTCTTCTCATGCTAAATCCAAAACACAGCACTGTACCGGCTAGAAAGAATATTGACTATCCCAGCTGAAACCAGGACAGAGGCATTTGGACAATGCCCTTAGTAATGTGCTTTAACTTTTGGTGAGCCCTGCTTTGGTTGGGCAGTTGGACTAGATGATTGTTGTAGGTCCCTTCTGTCTGAAATGTTCTGCTCTACGTTTTGTACAAGTTTGGACTTGTTTTTCATTTTTAACATGGTTTATATGCCTTTACATTGCAGTAGTAGTATAGTCACTTTTTTATTGCTGTAAGTGTTGTTGATATGCTCATTTTATGTTGGATTTGAGTTATTTTTGTTCTGTCACAGTATCTCTTTAGTTTCTTTCCTGTAAGTGTGGGGGTTTGGAAGTTATAAAGGAAAACTCAGTATGACACCAGGCTCAAGTCTGCAAAATCTAAAGTAATGTTTCAGAGTGTTTCTAGAAAAACACTTAAGAAAGTTCAATTAATTCCAATTCAGTTACCATTTTTAGTTAAAAAATGGAGAGGATTTTCAGTATTTATTATGATGTTGTATATTTTTTGCATATCTTTACAGTATAAATGGTAGTTAAGTTTTACAGGTTTGCTATCTGAATATATCTAATGAATATCTATTCTATTATATGGAACAACATATAAAGCAAAGAACAGTAACATAGACCTGGGCATAAAAATCATGTGAAGTCATCAAATACAATGTGTTTCTTAGTAAATTTTAGTTTAATAATAAGTAATTACTTTCTGTATTTTTTTTATTGAAGAGTTCATGTTTTATTTTTTAAGTATGATTAAACATTAATGTCTACAGGACTAAAATAATTATTTTGCTTGGTGCTAGATTTTATTTTATTTTAATCTAATAAATTCAGTGTTCTAATCCACAAATAAGTGTGGGAAAACAGAAGAAATTAAACTGATAAATGTACTTAGACATTTTTGTAATTTAATTCATTATGCAGAAAATGAAAGAAAATCTTGTATTAATTTTGTAATAACAGTAAAATGTGCATAGATAAATTAATAGGGTTGTAATTACTGTACAGAAGATAGCAAAGGCGGCTATGACATAACGAGAAGCCATTTGTAAATCATGCCTGCCATGTCCTTTTTTCACACTAGAACCTTCATGTTTATTTTTTCTGATTCTTAGTACCAGTTGCATTTAGATGATGGACAGCTAATTACAGCCATTGCCTTACATTCCAAAAGTATCCAAGCTGAGGAGCTGTCTTGGAGTAAACTCTCTTCTTCAATTATTTCCAGATTAATGTTGTCAGCTATGTTTTATAGACACTTTCAGCTGTGTTTGGTTGCATAATAATTTCCATCAACATCTGAGTTGCATCTTGATTCCTGTTTGGAGCCACTGGGGACTCTTGCACCATTTTTTATATTCTAAATACTTTGTCTGCAGCAGTCTGGACCATTTGAGCTTTGATAGGTCATCTTTTTCCATCCTAATGTTAAATATTTTAAAACCAAATTTTACTTTGAAATTTTTCCCCTGGAACTTCAAATGCATCATTCTTTGACCATCTGTTCTTTGTTCCTTCTCTCCTTTTCTGCTAAACCTTTGACATCAAAGAACAGGCAAATGCTGAGAAATGCTCCCTTTGAGAGCTCTCTCAGCAGTGAAAGGAGGAGAAAAACTGCCTCAATTGTTCTTTTGTGGGCAGATGATAGTTTAGAGTTTGGATTGCTTCTTTCTGCAACCATCTCTCCACTCAAGCTGAATACTAATGGAAAATTCCCAAATATACCCTTAAAGGGCAAGATAATTTTCTTGGAAGTTTTGGCACCCAGCACAGTGATTCTTTGCTGTGAATGGAAACTCTGTAATCAGAAGGAAGCTTCTTGAAGACCTAGTGTGTCTCTGAAATGTGGGGAGAGGGCAGGGGGAGAAGATCTGTTAATAATTTTCAGCTCTTTTATAGGAATATTTGGTTTCCTTTTCTCGAGACTGAACATAGCGTCACTTTGGTAGCTCTATCTTTACTTCCCTTCTAATTTTTAGATAACGGGATATTATCCAGAAAATCCAGGTCAAGAGATTTGAGTTAGCATCATATTTGACCTTGGTCTGGTCTTTATGTCTTAGTATTTTGGAGCTGAGTGCTACACCAGAAGTCCTGCGTCGTACTGCTGCTTACCTGTCACTGGGATTTTTCAGGTTTGTTGGTGCTTTCCAAAAGTCCTTGTGAGGTTGCTTTCTCAAAGGTTCTTTTTACAGAGTGTATAAATGCCAGAGTAATAACTTGAAAAGCAAGACAGCTTTTCTTTCTTTGAGAATGCTTGGAACTTTTCAGTATCATATGCGTAAATAATTTTGAGTTGGTCTGTGAAGCTAAGCTTACATTTCAGTCCGAAGTGGCATCTTACATGATGGGTGTCTTGCCTTTTTTGTAGTTGAAGATCCTTGGGTCATGATCTTCAATGTGATCTGGCTCAATCTATATAAAAATAATTCTTAAAATCTTGCAAATGAATTATTGCTTGCTCTGAAAGCATTAATTGCCTGGTACTTCTAACTGATTAGAACTATTTTCTGCCAGTGTAGCAGAAGGTGAGGTAGGGGGGATGAGGTGAGGTAGGGGTGTGTTAGCTGTTAAGTCTTGGTTTGGAGGGATTTTCTTTGTAATACTGTGTTCATGTTCTGTAGGTCAAGGGTTGGGGCACAGGGGCTCGCTACTCTAATTTTGCTTACTTGGGTGTATTCTTCTTGTGCGTTACTTCATGAGAAGTGATGCTACAGCCCTTATTCAAAAAGAATTAAGCTTTATGGAGTTGTGTTAAGAACCACAAGGAGTTTTTTTAGATGTGTCTCATTGACAGGAAGATTGTGCTCCCTGTTCTTTTATTGAGAGTGCAGCATTTAGTAGCATTGAGAACAAAGAGCACGCTGCTTCAGTTGCAGTCTGTCATGCTCTTCTGTGAATACTTCAATTAAAGATGAGGAGGTAAACTTCCTATTCTGTTTAGGAAATGATGGTGTAAGTACTAAGGTGTTTTAGACCAGCATGTGTTAGCTTGAGAAATACATTCTCCGGTAGTAAGTACTGACAAAATGCATTTTTTTGAAACAAAAATACTATTTATATAGATGTCTGCAAAGCAGGGGGACTTTGTGCACAAATAATGCCTAGACTAGACTTTTCCTTTCATCCAGCTGAAGCAATTTTTCTTCTCAGATGCGCTCTCTGTCACATGAGCAAAAAGACTAATTGAACTCTCTGTTTTTCCTGTCTAGCACTGGGAAACAAAACAGCAAAAATCCTGAAATAGGCATTTCAACAAACTAGAGCTATCCTTGTGGTTAAGTGATTTTTTTTATTTTTTTTTTTTTGTAAGGCATATATATATATATATATATATATATATATAGGTGAGTCACATTAGTGCAAAAAAACTAGTTGCAATTTGGGGATACTTTCCTGCGCTTCAGAGATTCAGGAGATAAATTATTCAATAGTTTTGTCACTTTCATGAAATGATTTACTCCCACTGCTCGCTAGAGGGTAGGCTTGGGATTATAATAAGAGTGTTTTACAGTGGTACTACAATAGATGCACTGCCAATACCAGGTACAAAAAGAAAAGGGAGTATTAGTTACACTGATTTTTAACTTCTATATATATGAAACTGTATTTTTCATTATAGACTTTTTTCTTATAGAAATGAAAAGGATGTGGTATGTGCTGGTTTTTAGCTGTTTTGGGCTAGTAGGCTTAAGACTTTTACTGAAAGCTTTTAGCATATCAGTATACTGTGGATATGCAGTGAAATATGTTGGGTTATATGTTCTCTAATATTTTGTTTAAGTAACAGAATGGCAAAATGAAAGGTATCCTAGGCTGCGTGATTTTATTTGGTAATAGTATCCTGTACATGTAAAGAAAAGAACTTGGAGAAAAAGAGTGTATGTATAGAGTGATAGGAACTGTCCTGGTTGAAAGAACAAATGTTATAAGCTTGTTTGTAGGAGTAAGTCTTGTGGATAATCAGAGTTTTGAGTGGTTTTAATTGTGGTTGAAAAAAACTTGTATATGCAGTAATTACTGTATTCATATACTTAATTCACTATTGGCATATGGGCAGATAGATGCTTGTAGCATATTTATGTGGTCAAATTAATTTCTGCTCTGAGCAGCAATCATGACTGTTTTGCGTTTGTTGCGGGGGTGGGTGGATTTTTTTTCCCCAGTGCTTTTTGAAAATTCAAGTCTGTTAACTTGTACAATTTGGGATGCCATAACAAGGTTTACAGAGAAAGCAGGTTATCTTCTAATCCAAGTGTGTTTAATCTCTCATTGTTGTGGTACTGAAGTGCTGGACCATAATTTCATGCATGTAGCTTACGCATTTCCGTCTTCTAGTAAATTCAAACTGATTTATTTATTTATTTATTTATTTATTTGTGATGTTCTGAAACAGTAGTGAAAGCAGTGTTGAGAAGATGGCATTGATGTTGTCCCAGAAAATGGTTGATATTAATAATGATTTCTGTTACAGAATTATTTGCATAGTGTGTTGAAGACCATGTATTAACCTTGGGAAAGTTCTTCCACTACTTGCATGTGGGCTACAGGAGGTGGTTGCATGCTGCAACACTGTTAGGTTGTAAAGGAAGGAGCAGGCTGTTTGCATAATATTATCATTTTTGCTTAGGCTGTCAGATCTTTTCTTCCTGTGGTGGCACGAAATTGTTAGCTAAGCCAGGAAAGAATAAGGAGAATTTTCTTGCATCTCTGAATAGGAGAAAAATAGTAATAGCAATTTTACTATCTGTCTTGCACTTGCTCGCAGATTCTATGTTCTATCCTCAGTTTAGGCTCTTTCATCCCTTTTAAAAGCAAAAAGCCTCCACTGATTTTAAATAAGTAAATCACTTAGTGAAACAGGCAGAGAATGACAGTGCTAGACTTCTCACTAAATGATCTGATCTAATCTAATAATTTCAGTTTATTAGTGCTTTCTTACTATGCAGTCTCTCTGGTTGCAGTATATATACTGCTGAATACAGTAGTAGTATTTAAAATTTTCACAGGATGTTTTTCTAATTTTTGCATGACTATAAACCAGGAAAATTATAGGAGCTTCATTGTTTACTAAGTAACAGTATTTTAGAGCTGTGTACGGAAAAGAGGTAGCAGATTCTGACAGATTTAAGTTACATATAATTTTAGGACTGTACAACAGGATTTTATACAGAGTTGAAATATTCAACAGCTCTTTTACACTATTGAATTTTATAATTTGTTGGTTGTAGTGTTATTGCTGTTGTATGATCCTATACTGATAATGCTCTGATTATACTGATAGTGCTAGCTACTAAGAAGAAAGTAAACTCCATCCCAGCCAAAACCAGGACTCTCTTACTTAATGATTCCTGTGTCTATTCTGTGTTTGTCTGAACCTGCCATTTTAATTTGTGGGTTCACAGGTAGCCATGTTTCTCTGCTGGACTTGCTTGGTAGTTTGCTTCCCCTTTTTTGTGTGAATTGCTGACTGTAGTAGCTTTCCATTTTACTACAGTATTTGAGATCAGTGTGATGCTTTTCTACATAAAAGGTGTGTGTGATGTATGTGGGACTCCTTAAAGTATTTGTCTTCAGGGCATGTGCCTGAATGAACCTCTTTGAAAAAGCAAACTTCAGACACTTGGTAGTTAATACCCTATGTAAAATTTTAAACTCTGAGGATGTATATGTTTTTTTTTTTTTTTCTTTTAGACTTTGACTTCAGTGTGCCAGGGTCAATGAAACTTCACAATCTTATCTCTAAACTGAAGAAATGGATCAAAATTCTGGAGGCAAAAACTAAACAGCTTCCAAAGTTCTTCCTCATAGAGGAAAAGTGCCGATTTCTAAGTAATTTTTCAGCTCAAACTGCAGAAGTAGAGATTCCTGGAGAATTCCTTATGCCAAAGCCAACACATTACTACATCAAGATAGCAAGGTAATCTAAAAAATAGCGTTGGTAGCTGTAATTCTGAAAACAGAGAAGAGAATAAAAACTTCCTCCGTTTGTCCACTCTACAAAAGTAGATGTTAGATACATTTAATATATTTAAATTACATATCTAGAGTCATACTTTGGTGAACGCCTTTTTTTTTTTTTCAATCTATCTTCCTGTAATTTTACGTTGCCTCACCCTAAGGAACTGTACTGTTATATGAAGAGTATATTTGATTTTCTTTTATGTTGATATTAGTTCTTCTGTTGTAGTCAGCAGAGGCACTGTTCTTTACAGTAGTGATAAAGGTCTG
>JAVJGJ010000047.1:32656035-32689294 GCA_035590215.1 Microhierax caerulescens | reverse complement strand
TAAAATCAAACAGAAGAGCTTTCTTACTACAAAATAGAAACGACAGGCTAAATGGATGATAGAATTGTACCTTGTAACATACTTGCACTGCCTTATTTCTTTGGTAGTTTTCTTTTTTTAATATCAGAGGAGATTAGCTTGGGTGCTTTACTATCCTTTCCTTCCTGATAGGTTTATGCCCAGAGTGGAGATAGTTCAGAAACACAACACTGCAGCTAGAAGACTCTATATTCGAGGCCATAATGGAAAGATTTACCCATACCTCGTAATGAATGATGCTTGCTTGACAGAGTCTCGTAGAGAAGAGCGGGTGTTACAACTTCTGCGCCTTTTGAACCCCTGCTTAGAGAAACGGAAGGAAACCACAAAAAGACATTTGTTTTTCACAGGTACTGAAAAGAGATTTTATGTTATTTTTAAATATGTTATTCTTAAATATGTTGTACTCAAAGATTGTAAATGCTAAAGTGTTTGACAGCTACTAATCGCTGATACTGAAGTTTTTGAATATTCAGAAGGCAAATTCACATCTGTCTAGGTGATTAGTCTTTTCTGACATTGTAGCAACCCTCTGAAGAAGTAAAGTTGATTGCATGTGATCTAGGGTGTTTTTAGAAGAGCTTATACACATAATTTATGGTATAAAGTTCAGTTGTGAATAACATACGTAAGGCAGAGGCATGGCTATTGGATCTGTTGCTATGGTAGCGGATACATGTACTTCAGAACAAGCATTGAGAAACAATTGGAAAGGGACAGAACAAAACTTTTTCTCCCCAAATTGCAATATACAGTTACTGAATTTCTTTTACCTCTTCCACAGAATGCAGAAGAAGAATTTTTTTGTAGAACTTTGAATTTGATACGTAGTTTTTGGATTCTCTGATGTGAGAATATATCTCTGTAATTTTTCAAGTAAATTAAGTGTTCACTTTCAGAAATAATATATACTGATTGGTTAGTATGCTTCATAATAGTTGAACTCTTGTGTTCTCCAGATACTAAGGCTGTTGGCAAGTTCCAGCTTACAGCTGTGTAGCTACTTCATATGAATGTATAAATACTTTTCATTTTAGAAGGTCAATGAATCACTTCATATAAATGAGGTCTGTACATTGCATTAGTCAGTCCTAATAATCCGTGGTTGGTGAGCAGGAAATATATTATGGATGAGGGAAACCAATCAAAGATGCTAAGGCGAAGCTGCTGCTTTGCTGTTGTCCTTTCTAAAAGTGCTGAGATCTGATTTTAAAGAATTGTGGTTTTATCAGTCCCCCTTTTTTGGCTAATAGTATATATTGATATGAAGTTGCTGTTAGGAGCTTAGGTGGCCAGATGATGCAAGTTGCACTTAGAGAGCTAGAGATGCATATTTGAGTTCTGACTTTAAAAAGACCAAAATGTAAGAGCCAAAGGATTTGTTATAACAAAAGGTAAATATAGTATCTCCACATATGTGAAGACAATTTTGCATCACACTTAAGGTCAAAAGAACAGAAATGCAGTGTATAAAGCCTTGAAAGATAATGATAAACAAGGACACTGATGCAGAAATACATCTACATAACATGATCAGTTAAGTAATATGTTTTCCTTCAGAGAGCTGTTTTTAAACTATAGTGTTTGTGGAAGTAATTCTGTATCTTGGTTAGATACCATTTGAAAGAAACCTAAAGAACATTAATCTCTCTGCTGGCAGAGGTTAATGGAAATAGACCAGAAGAAATTGCTCATTAACAGCCCTTCTGCAGAATGCATTTTCTTCTTTAAGATGGAAGAAATTACATCAAACAATTTAAATGCATTTAAACAACTTTTCCCTGAATTTCTGAAGTTAATGATTACAGTTTCTGAGGAAAATGATGAGAGAACAGTTTTGGTGGTAGCTGGAGATCACTGTCAAACAGTACAAACTGTTGCTGGACAAGCTGGCTATGGAAGAGGCCTTGTCTATCTTGATGTAGGTGGGGATGCACGTAGAATTTAGTTGGATGATACATCTGTTGAGCATCATGGAAGTGCAAATATGGGTTTTGCAAGTTTACTGCTCGTCAAGGAAAAGCTCTGTGGCTTTTCTTATGGAATTATTTTCTGTGTTTTCCCTATGATATTTTCAAATAGTGTCATTTAAATGTGTTCAGGTATTTTTTCTTCAGTTTTTCTGAACCACTTTAGATACCCTATTGAGCTAAGTAGTTTTGTTCTTCAACGTCACTTTTATTGACATAATGCTAGTGTCATGTAATCAGATATTACAAACCCATTTGCATCTGAGGACAGTGAGTGCTGAATTTATTTTTTTGCTACTGTAGTTGCTGTTTCTGTTAAGATAAAAAAAATCTGCTATTACATTTCTTTTTAACTGAGCTTGTGAATTAGTTATGAATGTAGTAATAAATTTTTTCTCTTTATATACTTCAATTGATTATCACAGTTGTACTTTAAGGGCTGATACTTGCATGCTAATTCTTCTCTTAGTATTTGGGTTATGGATTAACTGTTTTATTTTGTTCTTCCCCCACACCCCCTGCCCTCATCTTCTCTTACCCTTCTCCCATTACTCCTAGTCCCCCGTGTTGTAGCAGTTTCTCCACAGATGCGTTTGGTAGAAGACAATCCCTCTTCTCTTTCCCTGGTGGAGATCTATAAGCAACGCTGTGCCAAGAAAGGCATTGAGCATGACAACCCTATTTCTCGTTACTATGACAGACTGGCAACTGTCCAAGCACGAGGGACTCAAGCTAGCCATCAGGTATTAGAATATATAATGAATTTTATTTAATCAAGGGCTTTTCTTGAGGACTGTACTATAGTGTGTCCAGCTCCCCCCTCCCCCTGGACTCTTCACCTCTCATTAGGTGCGAGACAGATATTTTTTGCAGAGGTGGTGATTTGATTTTTTGGGGGGTCTATTTTGTTTTTGCTTAATGTTTTCTTGGGAACTCTTATATCTCTTTGATATTTTAGATTATCTTGGAAAGCTTGAAAAATGCTGTATTTATTTTATTTATTTTATCTAGGTTGTTTTGTAACTGAAACTGGAAACAGAAAAGGCATTGATTGCTTTTTGACCCTTTTATATAGTGCTTTGAAAATAATTAATTGATAACTTGGGAAGCAGCATTCCTGTTTTACATAAGCAGTTACAGCATGATATGTGATTTAGGCTTCCCCATCTTCTTCTAATGTATCTCCTAAAATTGCCAGTGGATTCATTTCATCCAAGTCAAATAAAAACAGTTGAGTAATCTCACCCTAATAAATGATAGTACCCAGAAAGAACAAAGGCCCCTCTCTGTAACCTCTGCCAAACTTCCACTTGTGATAAATAACCTTATTTTATTTTTTTTTATCTTAAGGTTAATGCAAATTCTTACATAAAATGCCAGTCTCATGTCAAAAATAGCTATTAGAAAATACATAGTATACATGTATCACAGACATAATTTAGAGAAATTATCTTTTCAGTCTTTCTTTGTTAGAAAATAAAACTAGGCGTTACATAACATTTGTTTCTATTTTAAGAATTTTTCTTTTAGGTTATGAAACTGTTTAACAGGTGTTTAACTGAAGTCAGTATAGCTATCATGTGTTCTGGTGTAATAGAACAGATCCTAACTTTTTCTAATTAATTAGGCTAGTATATGCTACCGTACTTAAATATTTTGGTAGACTGCAAATGTTTACATCTAGGGAAAAAAACTGTTGCACAGTGTACAGTTACAGAAACAGTTGAATACAGCTCTCAGCTTTTATGGTTTTATACTTTTGGAGTAATTTTGCTGTAATAATACGTGTTACAATTTACCTACTGTCTTTCCGTATCTTGAGTAATAAAAATCCTTTATCTTTTACCTTGTATATGAAGAAACCATGCAGACAGCCATCTTTTAGGTTGCATGCTTTGTAGGTCCCATGTATAATTTCAGATCTTGCCATTATGCTTAAAATGAAGGATTTTGTTTTATTGCGTCAAAATGCATATCCAGCTTGCACTGAAGCTAGAAAATAGTGAAATATGTTTCGCTAGTTTCCCATAAGAGAGTACAGCATTGTGAGTTGAAATTCTCTTTAGCTCGCTTCTAATTTTCTTGAAAGTCTTGAATAGAAAATACTTGAGTCTTAGGTTTTCTAACATGCCTGTTTGCAGTTCTCCTACTTTTAATGGTTTTACTTAAAATGTAGTCTTTTCAGCTAAAGAATATTTTCTAGCTGTGCAAAGGATGGGCTAAGAAAGTATCGTGTGTGTTTTGACAAAGCACCAGGAAATAATGTTGGATTGAAAGTGTCCAAGTTCAGGATGTTTTTCCTAAAATGGGATACAGCAGTTGAGAAAAGTTTGGTAGTTGCTTTTGGCATATTTATCAGTTGCTAAGAAGTGTATTAAAAACATCTCTTTCAACTAATATTTTTCATATCTAGGTTCTCAGAGATATACTTAAAGAAGTGCAGAGTAACATGGTGCCGCGCAGTATGCTTAAGGAGTGGGCTTTGCATACATTCCCCAATGCTACAGATTACTGGACTTTTCGAAAGATGTTCACTATTCAGTTAGCTCTAATTGGCTTTGCTGAATTTATCTTTCATCTAAATAGACTCAACCCTGAAATGCTGCAGATTGCCCAGGTATGCTTTAGTTTGTTCTAGATGCATGCTGTCATCTCTGGTCAAATGGAAATCTGGACAGTACTTTTGAAATGAGTCAAAACAGTAATTCGATATATATAATTGCATTTCAGTAGGCTTTTCATGTAGTTGTGATTGCACATCAGGTAGGTAGTAATTTAAACTGCAGTCCCTGTGGACATCAACTCTACCTTCTGTGGTGAGGATTTAGAACTATGTAAAATCTTTGTTAAGATAAGTGGAACCGTTCATGTTTTGGATGCACTGGAATTGTTCATGACTGATAAGTCTTTTTACTTCTCCTTCAAATATTGCTTTGAATATATTTCTGTGTCAAGACAGGTTTCAAAAAACCTCAAAAAATTCAGAGCTTCCCCTTTCCTTAAAGGGGAATACCCTTTTTCAAATACTGTTCCCTTTTCAGCATTGACATCATGTCAAGCTACAACTCCTATTAAGTGGTTTTTTTTCCTGTACCATTTAAACCCAACATTTAAAATAAGGTTTGCCACCTTAGTAGGGCAAAGGTGGTATAAATTAAAGTCGTAATGCCATTTAATGCATTTTGAGGGCTATACTCTACATAGCAATTAAGTTTCTTTAATCCCTCTAGATATGCGTTCAGATGGTTACCCAGAGTGAACAATGCATAGAGAATGCTTGCCCAGAGCTGTGATGTGTAAAGAATAGAAATCTTCTATCTGCATGACTCCTTACAGACCATGCTGCAGAAGAATCTGTTCCTGAAGTTTGATACTACAATAATGTGTATTTAGTAAGGGGTTTTGGGCACAAGTTTTGAGAGAAATGCATACCTGACTTTGTGCGTGCCTTTAATTTTAACTTTTTTGCTCAAAAACTGTTTGACAGAAAGAGTGAAAAGCTACTGCAGTACCATTTGTAGTCTGAGTAGTAACAGGGAACAAAAATTCAACTTCTTCTGGTTTCATTAATGAAAATCAGTTCCTTTAATTACTTTTCTACATCTTTCTTTTAAATCCAGGATACTGGCAAGCTAAATGTAGCTTACTTCCGCTTTGACATTAATGATGCTACTGGAGATTTGGATGCTAATCGTCCAGTTCCATTCCGGCTTACACCAAATATTTCTGAATTTCTTACCACCATTGGGGTGTCTGGTCCATTGACTGCATCTATGATTGCAGTAGCTCGCTGCTTTGCACAGCCAAACTTTAAGGTTTGTATACCTTTTGAAAAACTGTTTGCAGGCATGTTATGTTTAGCAATTTATAAACTAAACAGCACTTTCCTGGTTGAGGGAGAAACTGAACAGTCCATATTTTATTTTTTTTTTAAATCTTACCCTAAGGTCATCACAAAGGCCAGCTGAAATGTTTGCAGTTTGCCTTTTTGGAAAGAATAGGAGGAAGACAGGTTTATTTTTACCCTTAATTTAATTTTTTTATCCCAACATGTTAATCGAGGCTGATTGTTTCAGTTCTGTAGCCTCATAAATCTGTATAAATTCTGGCAGTGGTAAATAGTAAAATGACGAATTTAGAATCTTCTTAGTAGTTCGTGAATAGAAATGTGTCTTGGCCCTTTGTTAGAATAGAATGCTGAAGATACACTGTTATTTTGATGGATTCTAGCTCTTAAGAGGGTGTAGTTTTCTAAAGAAAGTGTCTGACTTCCTTTTAAATTCTAATGCTTTCCAAAAATGAGGCACTTTGCACTTAGGCAAGCATTTTGCAGCAGAAAGACATTGCATGGAGTGTACTGTAGCTATGGTTGAGCTAGTTACTTCTTAAAAGATGGAAAATACTCTGTGATTTCTTTTTTTAATCCATAATACAGAAAGCTGTGTTTAAGAATATTTAATAATTCATCATCTTACCTTACAAAGCTGTGTCTATATGTGCAAACGTATTTGCTGACATAGCCTGTAGTTTCTACATCTGAATGAATGATGTATGCCCAGTTAGACTTGCCACATCAATTTGGTGCAGTTTTGGGCACCTCCATTTAAGAAGGACACCAGACTATTAGAGTGTGTCCAGAGGACAGCGACCAAGATGGTAAAAGGTCTTGAGGGCAAGACTTCAGAGGAGTGGCTGAGGTCTCTTAGTTTGTTCAGCTTGGAGAAGGCTGAGGGGTGACCTCATTGCAGTCCATGATGTCCTCAGGGGTGGCAGCAGGGTGGGGAGGTCTGATGATCTCTCTCTCTGGTGGTCAGCGACAGAACACAAGGAAATGGAATGAAGCTGTGTCAGGGGAAGTTCAGACTGGACATTAGAAAAAGGCTCTTCGCTGTGAGGGTGGGCAGTCAGTGGAACAGGCTCTCCAGGGAAGTGGTCATGGCAGTAAGCCTGTCAAGAGTTCAAGGAGCACCTGGATGATGCTCTTTGTGATATGGTTTAGTTTTAGGTAGTCCTTTGAGGAGCAAGGAGTTGGACCCTGATCCTTATGGGTCCCTTCCCGCTTGAGATATTCTGTGGTTCTATGGTTTCTTAAAGATCAGAGCGTAGGTGCCCATTTTTTTTTTTTTGGTTCTGTGGGTGCCCATCTCAGTTCAGGCATGTGGGGCATACTGCTTTAGATTATCTGTCTTTAGACTTGAGAGGGATGCTTTTAACGCTTTCTACTTTTATATTCTTTCACAAATTTTCATAAAATATATTCAATATGTGTTTTGTATATGTTGCCCTAATGTTTATATGTGCAAACAGTGAATTTGACTCAGACTGGATACCTAAAAGTTTGTTTTAGAAGCTCGAGGCAGTTGGAGTTGACAGGTTAATGTCAGTAACTCAACTCAGTGATGAGAAGAAATTGGAAACTATTTGTTGCAGACATTTATTTTTCATCCAAGGATAGAACTGGCCTATATGTACATATCTATATACATGTATGTATTATATGGATATATACGTGTGTTGCAGTCAGTGTTCTTCCCTGTTTGGCAGAAAACAGTATTCACTGAGAGCATAATTGGTGTGCAAAAATACCCTCAGCTTTGCAAAGCACTCTTGATCTTTGGACGAGACTTCTGTGTATGTATGCATGTGTGTGTCATTTATTTAGTGAAGTGAATTTAGTGAAGTCATTTAAAAATAGAATGTATGTGACTATATTTGTGTATAAACATCTTAATATGTTATAGTTTACTTGTTTTTTCATTTCTGTAGGAGTCGTTGTGTTGTGTTTTCATAATGAAAGCTTTTTATGAAAAGAAATACCTTGAGAGGAAATAGTAAAAGACAGTTAGAAGCTGCACTCATCTTGAAAAGACCAAGATTGTGATGTTGGGACCAGAAGTGTCAAAATGCCATTGACTAAAATAGAGTTACAATTCTATAATCCATGATGGCTCTTTGGATTAAATATAATAGTTTGATTTTTCTCCTTCATATAGGTTGATGGCATCCTAAAAACTGTGCTACGGGATGAAATAATTGCATGGCACAAAAAAACACAAGAGGATACTTCCTCTCCACTCTCAGCAGCTGGGCAACCTGAAAATATGGACAGCCAGCAGCTGGTTTCACTAGTTCAGAAAGCTGTTACTGCTATCATGACTCGACTTCATAATCTTGCTCAGTTCGAAGGAGGAGAAAGCAAAGTCAACACTCTGGTAGCAGCTGCAAATAGCTTGGATAATCTCTGTCGTATGGATCCTGCGTGGCACCCCTGGCTCTAACTTGAAATTTTCAATAGTTTTTTTTTTGCTGCTGTTTGTGGTGTGAGTCATATATTGTGTTCAGAAAATGTGAAAAAAGCTTTCCAGACCATGGCTTACCTGTCATACTGCATTTTGTCAGTTTTCATTTTAATTGTGTTTACAGTAATATGACAATTTTACTGTTTTAATTTCATGAGGGGACACTTCCCCGTTTAAGAAAGGATGTTTAATATGCAACCACAGCTTTCACAAATAGCTTAAAATGAAGAGCGGAAACTTAAATAATGTACAGAAAAATCTTATTTTATGATGAGGATTATAAAACTAGCACTGTTAGATTTAGGGTCTGCCATTCCTAATAACCTGCAGTATATACATTTTTTTATACAATAGTAATTATTAAAAAAAAATACAGTATTCCCACTTACTGAAATTTACTTTGTGGAATTTTACTTAATCACTGTCCCTTCATTATACCAAATTGAAGGCACAAATATATACTCTTCTCTTATGTTTGCTTCAAATTTACATGAGCAAAGTTGGTTTGTACAGAGAATTTTGTATACCAGATGTATAGAGGTGACTTTTTGTTAGGCACTGAGAAAATTATGATCAAATTGTGCTAGCTTTTCTTGGAGCACAAGCTATGTACAGTAAAAGTGTAAACGATCTAGAGTATTTGGTTTAGTTGTGGACAGTGTTTGCAAGGGGGGGTTATAAAAAGGATGGAAAAAATCATTCTTCAATACATGTATTTGGCTGTAATAGGTAAAAGTAAAAAAAAAAAAAGTAAAATCTTACGAAGTTCTCTTTTCTTTTTTCTAAAGTTTAGAATTACAGTAGCTTCTTTAGAATTAATCCGTTTCTTTGTAATTTAAGAAAAGAGCAGTTTAATGTTTCGCTCGTCTTTCTGTTGTGTTAGCATTTTTATAAAACTTGGGTGTTGAGAATGTTAAATTTGTACAGAGTGATTTTTTTCAAAATAAATATTTTGTAAAACTCTTTATGGCATTAATTTTATTTAGAATATTTTTAATGATATACTATGGACTAAATATAAAAGACCTAAAAGCAGGTATGATCTTTAAGAAATGAAAACAGCCTGTATTTTAAAGGGTGATGACTGTATTAATGAGATGTGGATGTGATGTCTCATGTATGGTGTTGTATTTGTTTACACAACAGCTGCTAATAGGAGGTATGTATATGGCAAACATTTCTTCATTTAGCGTACAGTCTTTCTTCCTGGCCAGTCAATGAATATGTTAACCATTTGTTTTCTAGAAGTCTTAATTTAAACAGAACAGTCTATTTTGTGTCTACAGGAAATTCAGCTTTTAGGTAATTGTTCAGAGGTCAAGGTTATATCTGCAGATAAACTCTAATTTGGGAATTTCTACTATTCTCACAAAAACTAAGATGATCTTGATTGCTATAGCAAAGGGTGGATCTGTATTTTTTTTCTTTTTAAATTTATTTATATATATATATATAAAAGCAGCAGGTTCTTTAGAGATTTCAGAATAACGTGAGAGGCATAATTGAAGTTAATCACCACCATTCAGTGGTGTACTGTCTGTGAGACAAGGAATTTGTAAAAGTCTGTGTGATGACTTTTCCTGGGCGGGTGATCTCACCTACAAATTAACAGATGCACAATGCCTAACATACTAGTTATCTGCAGATCAAGGCTTGCAATAGGTGTGACTATAGTCAAGTCATTATTTTTAAACAAAGCAACATGTGCTTTCCACAGGTCTCTTGCAGAGTTGCAAAGACCTGTTCCTTCCATTTTTGCGGCAATTAGCAGAACCAGTCAATTGATATGAACTTGAGTGTCATCATTATGCAGTACATGTCCCTCTACTGCTCATCTTGTACACTTCTGCTAACACTATAAGCAGGACTGAAACTCATGCAGAGAAGTGAGGCTGATGGGCAGAGGTCCTGTATGTGTATGGATATACAAGTGTAGATATAAATACACAGACAGTTTTCAGCCATGACTGTTGTATGAATTCAAAATTGTGAAGCTGATGAATTTAAACCCATTTGAATGTCAAGCGTTAAATACGTTTTTATTGCATCTTTGGCTGAAGGCATTACTTTGTCATGTCAGACAGATTTCAGGTATTGGTTATTTGTTCAGTCTTCATTACCTTTCAGGTGGGGTATTCCACTGTACTGGGCGTGAAGCCTTGGTGGTTAGTGCAGAATATTTTACTGTGTGTTAGTTATGCATAAATGTTACAGCATGTGCCAATTAAACATAGTATATAGGATAATGTATAGTTTTGCTAGGTGAATTTATGAATTTGCACCTTTTAACCTTCAACTAGTAACAAGTACATCTAGTATTAAAAATGAAGGTATCTGGCACTAACTTAAATGCATTTTTTCCCCCTTGAGATACAATATAATGCTATATAGTATAGCGGGAAAAATAAAATGCAATTTTGAAAATGGAAATTAATTTGAAAATTGATTTGTAAATGAACATGAAAGCTTTTATTCTTAGCTCTCCTAAATGAAAAGTAAATGTGCAATACTGAATTTATGGAAAAATGTGTATTTCAGAGAAAAAAATCTGGAAGAGAACATTTCGTTTTTGTTGTAAAATACAGCATGTTATTACGGAACAGTGCTAAATTTAGCTTATCCTATGTAGGAGTTGTAATAATCTAATCCTAGAAGTTTTGGAATAGGAAGCAAATTGGAAGTAACTTGCTCACTAGCTTAAACTGCAACTAGTAATGCATTATATGTTTCTCTGAAGTTATTTTACTTAGAGGATTTCCCCATGCAGGTTTCTTTTCCATTCTTTCCTAGGTGAGATGGACGACAGCTTTTCCCAGCTGAATCACTACTGCCTTTCCCATTAGGTGGTTTGAGGACCTTAGCAAGGGCAAAGGGACTCTCATCAAGCAAGTCATGACTTCTTCTCTGGGTCCAGAAAAGCCAGTAGCAGATAAGGTCCAACAGAAACACATGGTAAGCATTCAGCTGTCAAAAGTTTAAAAAAGGATGGTAGCCAGCTGGTTGACCCTGACCCACAGCTGTGTGATGACAGGTACGGCTGATCAGTTTGTGGAATTTGAGATGCAGACATTTAGATCGAGGGGAGCAAGCCATTCTGCTTAACGTAGTTCTATATGTGGATCAAAGCATTAGCTGTGGGATTTGGCCAGGAGGGAGGGTTTATTACTCTCACCAGTTACTTTTTGTTCTAGATAATGCTTTTGTTTATGTGGATGATGAATAAAGCATGGCCTTTTTATTCCCACACTTGGTTTCTGTGTTCCTTTTATGTTGAAGAGGGGATGATAGATTGAGTCATGCTGTATGCCAGTATATACAAGCAGAAGCTCACATACATGAGTGGTAAGCGCTATATAAGGGTTTGGAAAACATATTATTTTTTGGCAAAGACTTGCTTCCTTATCAAAATCACGTTCACAAGAAGAATCTGAACTTTCTTCATATAAAACAACACTTCCTGCATGTGTCACAACATACTGTATATGCAGTCATTCACAACAAAGCTTAGTGCTTTCAGAACTTGAAGGGAGTTGTTGGCTTCCTTTTATTGAAGATTGTAACAAATGTAGCTGTGGAATATGGCATATGCTGCATCAGAGGAGTTGCAATATCTTTTCCTTAATCATTTGCATATCTTAGATATGTCTGACTGAGAGATGACAGCATTCTCTGAAAGGAAGTAATCAGATAGCTCAGCTTCCTTTCTTCTGTTCATGATAGAACTCATAATGGAAAAATGGGAATGTAAATTAAGAGACAAACTTTGTTGGTTTTAGATTTGTGACATCTGTCTTGTTTATTCAAATATACTCTAGAAGAAAAAATGAGGGAGCAGAGCTAACAGGGAAATAAAGTTGTTTTAATAAGGTCCCTGATGGTGTCAATGTGCAAATGTTAATGCTTAGTTCTCTTTTTTTCATGAGTATATGCCATGGATTTACCTTATTTTGCAAGAAGGCTTAGACGGTCTTAGCCCAGATTTTTACCACTGGCTCCAAGGAAGTAAATCCTGAAAGCTTTTACTTAGACATGAGTGTTCTTCAGAGTCTGGAGGAAGTCTTCTGACATACCTTGTAGGATCAGCACCTGTCCATTAGCAGGTAAGTGGTTTGACAGAGTACAGTATAGGAAGTTCCTGATTATCTTCAAGAACACGTGGCATGTATCTTAGCTGCATTTAATTTTTTATGACTGTAGATAAGGGTTCCCTCTGTCTTGTTATTTCATATATATGCTCAATATGCATCTTGCTGAGCAGATACATGGAAGTAAAGTCACATTAATTGTCTATTCACTCTTAAGTGCTCCCTTTAAGGTTTCTTCCTGCAGATTAGATATTACACAAGAAGAGCCCTTGTTATTACTTGGTAAAATCAAATGCTTAAGAATTAAGAGAGATTGAATTTAAAATTGTTGCTGAAATAGTGTGCATGGGCATTACACCACTCTTAAAATTCCTCCTGTTGTGGTTCCCCCCAGCCAGACCACCCCACAGAGTCCTGGACAGATTTGGCTGGATGTTCATGAGGATAACTAGTGACAAGTCCTTGACACCAAAATTGTGCCAGCCATATTTTAAGTCTGTATGAAATGCATATAGATACGCGTGTTGTGGTAGATTTGTAGACACATACCTGTCTTGGTGTGAAATGGGCTTTATGGTAGGTCACTCAAGTGACAGAAATACTAGCAACACAGAAGCAGATTTGGCATGAAAAACTGTAGACAAAAACGTGGGCTGTGGGTTTTACATGGAGATAAATAGTTGTCAGGTTTCTCAAATTATGCTGTATTATTTAAGTCTCCTGATTTTTGTAATCATTTGTCTTTATTATTTGATACTGCTGCAATTTAACCATTTATTATTAGTCTGCTTTCAAAGTAGATTATCAGAATTCATTTGCTTAAGTAAATTACACTCCAAAACAAAATCATTTAACATTAGTTGGTTGTTTTAAGTCCACCCTCTGAAACTGGTATGCAGCTTTCCTCTCCTGTAATTGGGCTGTCCTTGAGTTGTCAGATACAAAGAGAAAGAGCAAGAGATTAGTTATTACTGGAAGAAGATGACTCAAAGCATTTCAACAGCAGACAATGAAAGCTCTGTTTCATAATGGCAGTAGAATAAAGTTGCTTTTAAGGCTCCGATCTGTTTCAAATATGATGTATGAAATGTTCTTTTGTGGTGGAGAAACCTACTCGGGGAGAGGAATTCACACTCACAGGAGCTTTTAATCAGCTCAGTGTGGGTGCATTTCACATTTAAGAGGTTCAGGAGTGCAGATGTGAAATAACTGTTGTCTCGCATGCCACTTGCCGTTTTTTTGGATGTGTCGGGGTCCTTGGTGTCAACATGGGCAGGCACTCAGCTCATTCCAGGGTTAGTCTGATGGTACTGCCACATGGGGTCTCTTAAAGGACTCAAGGTGCTGAAGTGCAAGGGAGAAGAGAGGAAGAAGTCTGTGAAATTAACGCAGAGTTTAATCTCGTGACTGTAGCCTTTTCATTTATTCTAAATTAGCATTGCCTTTCCCTGAAAGTTTCAAGGAAAGAGCATAGGAAATGCTATTTCTGCATCAGCCACGCCATATCCCCTCCCCACTTTCAAACTTTGCCCTTCTCTATTATAATCTAATTCTTTACTCTTAGAAATGTTGTATATCTTTCAGTTACCCCACAGACAACGCCACATGTGAGTGTACTGGGCATAAATCCTGTGGTCTGGCTAGCAGGGGCTGGGGCAGTGTCCTGTGGGGAGGAGGCTGCAAACCGCCCTGTGCCGGTCACAGCCGGTTCCCGCCGGTTGGAAGCGGGCGGGACCCGCCTCCCCTCAGGGAGCAGGTGTGCTCCAGAGCCAGCGTGGCTGTGAGGGACCATGCAACGGGTGATCCATGCAGAGCAGAGGAGCAGTAAGAAGCAAAGACCTGAGGAGAAAAATGGAGAAAAGAAGCAAAGAGTAGCTGAAGGGACCCATTTTGTGCTGCCCATGCCCTTCCGCAGGGTCTGAGAGTGACTGGAGTCCACGGCAAAAGCAAGGGAGGCTGAGGCGAGAAAGTGGGAAGAGGTGACAGACAGACTGAAGCTGAGCCTGCTGAAATGGGAAGAAAGGTGCTTCTCCAAGGTTGGTTTCCCTGTTTGTTTTTTTCTTTTCCCCCTCGATAACTGAGTCAGTAATTAAAATTTTATGTTAATTGGCAATAAGTTAAATTGAGGGAAATTCCCCCAGTCCAGACTGTTCTGCGATGACGGTAAGCAGGCAGGCAAATGTTTTTAGCTGTTGGAACATGTTCTGATGGCTGGATCTTGTACAGCCAGGACTTTGAAGACATGGTTATGGAAGCTCATTAAGGGAGATTTTGGTGCTACAAAAAGCAGTAACTTTTTTTTTTATTTGTCTGGTTGTTTTTTGGGTTGGATTTTTTTGTTTGTTTTCTTGAGGTGATTCTTTTCCCTCTGGCTCCACTGGACTACTGAATGTCGTTAATACGCTCTTGGAAAGTCTGTCTTGAGTGAGCTACAAAACTTGTCCTGACCTTGTCTAGTTCTGAAAGATTGTATCATGCTTGTAAGAAATTAGGTGTGAACCCTGCAGTCATGGTAAAGTTTCAGGTTGGTTTTGGTGTTCTGATGTCTCTGTTTCCAAGGGAGAAGCAACTAGTGTGGGTGCTTTCTCCCATCCTCTATTTTGGCAGTGTAGTGTTTTGAATTTATGAGGGCAAAACCCGTTTATTTCTTGTTTTATTCAGCAATGCGAACCTCGTTAGCTCTTTGTACGAATATGTATCTTGCCATTTAATTGGTGTTGGTGGATTTCTTGGAAGAAACTATATAACTATCCCAGAAACCAGCTGTCATAATGAAATGTTGATAAAAGCTCTTTTCCAATGCACCTGATTCTTGTGCTCCTGAACATGGTATAGACATGTTTTATTTAGAAGTGATAGTGGCTTTGGCTTTTAAAATTCTTGTGCCCTACACTGTAATACCAGACCTCACTTACTGTCTGCAGCCTAATTTTTTTTTTTTTTTTTTAAGGATATTTATCCAGGCTCTTAAGATGCTGTCAGAATTGTTCCTTAAATCAATCAACTGCTGCTTACCCTCAGTCTAGCCTCCATGAACCGTTACAGTACCAGCTATATTAAAGAAGCTTTCTCAGTCTGTTGTCTGGAAAAGGACAGAGACCTTTTGCAGGTTCTTTGTTTCTCTTGATACTAACACATTAATTATTGTCTCTCTCCACTCTTTGCTGCAGTTGGTAAGAAATTGGCATTAAAGAATCTATTCTGGTTGTTCAGCAAGAGTTCTCATCAGTAGCAATTCATAAACCACTTCACAATGGGTCAGTATTGCTTAACCATCTCTTGAAGCAGTACAAGTGGCACAGAACTTTTAACTGAGGTCCGGTGGTATCACTGATATATTTTTTCATTGTGTAATAGTTATCTCCATCACTTTCTGTTAAAAAAAAAAAAAAAAAAAAAAAGCAATTATGAAGTGGAGATCAAGTAGAGAAAGATGCAATATTAAAATACCGTTATTTAAGTGCATGCACTATTACAAAGGCTATTTTTTTAACATCTCACGCAATAAACTATGCTATCCTTTGTATTTTTTTTTTAGCTTGAGCATGTGAAAGGACTACTCCACACCTTTGTGAGATTCTGTAGAGGACTGGGGTGAGGACTTCAGGATTCCTTGTCTAACTCTGTGGGTGACAGACACTCTCCAGTATGACGTAAGTGGGCAGAAAAAAAAAAAAAGATACTTTTGATACTTGGCGGGGTGGTGGTAGTTGTAAAATGTATTTTCTTTGTAGTCCTGGGTGAAAAAAGCTGTTCTCAGTTAAAATAATCTTATCTTCATTGTTATGGTACTGCAATCTGGGTGGTCCAAACTCAATTTCATTGGGATTAAATGAGTTTTGGGACACTTTTGTTGGGACAATGTCCAAAATTCTGTTAGATCCCATAGCCCCTTTACTCTCTTCTCCGTTTTACTACACCATGCTTGGCAACAAGTAGCAGAGACTAAATGTATGGACATGCAAGATACATAGAGGGTGACTAGGTCACAATAAAAAAGTGGGATCAGATGGATGTACCTTGCAGGATGTATCTGATTTCCAGATGTGTAGCTAGGTGCTTCCTGCTTGAGATGTGTTGCTCTTGCTTTAGCCTTTGGAAATTTCTGGAGAGAAAATAGTATTTTTTTTAGTATTGCATATAAACTCTTGGTGGAAGTGTTGGGTGGGTGTGTGGGATTCTGACTTTGTAGAAAGCAGTTATGGCTGGATGTGATTTGTAACTGCAGTGATTTTCTCTGTAGGCAAGAATGCATGGAGAAATGTATGAATGATACCTTGGTAAAGGATTTACCTGCTTATCTATGCAAATAGCTTAGCTTTAGTGCTCTTCTAACTTGAATTTGAATCTTATCCAGAATCAAGATTCTCCTCTAAGGACCCACAACTTCCTCTTGTGGTGGCACTTTCAATTCAAGCTAGCTAATTCTGGCATGTCAGTTGGCATAGAGCTTTACTCACGCATGCAATCCCACAGCCCTGCTTCAGAATTATGTGGCATTCAGACCAGGCTAGTTTTGGAGAAGTCAGTCTGACAATAGGTAACTTAAACCTTGCTGCACAGATGTAGTCTTAATTGTTGAGTGTAGCTATAGACACTAAATGAAGACCTTCAGGACATTATGTACTGTTCATGAAGGTTCCTTAATTGACTGCAATGGGACAATAATTTAATCCTTAACCTGTGAATTAAAGACCATATAGCACAAGAGTTATCATGCAGACCAGTCTTCCATAGCTCTCAGTTCAGTTCTTTCAACGAAACATCTTAAACAGGCCTGTCATAATATACATTGTGATCTTTTGTATTGTGGAAATGGTTCTAAAATTGAAGACTTCTTAAACAGACACACTAGGGGGCTGAAATAGCAGGGGCCTGTCCTCTGACCATCTGCTACCTGGTTTTGATCTGGTGATTTTGGAAAGACTCAACCTTCCTGAGCTTGCACAGCTGTGCAAGAAAGTAAGTATCAGTTTTGGGGGAAATGGCAACTTCCTTGTCACTGCTTTGGCTGCTTCACTGAGCTGGTATGTTGTGAACTAGTTAACTATTGAAAACACAGAAATGCTTGTTTCATTCTTTTTATGACAGATGTGATGCTGTAGAGCTGTGGGATGGTTCAGTACAGATATGAATTCTGTGTTAGGCTTTCAGAACAGGCTATTAGTCATGCAGGAAAAGTTATCTAGTAAGTCCAGTTTACCTTTCTTTCGGACATATTTTTTAGGAGTTGTGTACTATGTGATTCATCAGTTCTTTTCTGTGACCTGAATGAAGTCCTTAAAATAGTGCTTTGTTGCAGTGATAGTTTCATACCAGGGCACTCAGCTTAATTTGTTTCCCTCTTTTGCAAATCCACCTAGAAAGAGATCTCAGCTTTGATAACTGCTTTTAACCCTTGATGTGCCTTCTTTATGAAATCCATTCATAGACTGGTGCAATAGTTGTTCTTCAGTGGGGCTGATTGAATGTGTGTTTACCTCAATTTAGTGTCTAACCCCTACATCTTAACTGAAAGTTTTATTCTAGAAAACTTTTAATAGCTTTTTAGGCTGTTGCTGAATAAGACTGGATACTTGGTTAGGCTGTGTTTGTGTAGCTCTTGGTATTTGTTGCAGCATGATAAGCAATGCTTGCGAAGAGGATTTTCACCAATTTACAGTCATGTCTTTGTAAACTGAGAACCATAGATTTCAGGGGGTTTGTTAAGAGCAACTTACAACTTTTCATTCCAGATTCCAGAGCACTGGTGTATTTCCTTTGAAATGAGAAATATTACCTTCACCTTCTCAGTGTTTCTCTTAATTTTAAATGTCATTTAGTCAAAGAATAGTCATAAATTTGCTAAAGAACAAAGTAGCTTTGTCAGATTGCAGCCTTAAAAATCTCCCTCCTCTTTATGCAGAACTAAGTGTCAATGAAGAATTGGTATCATCCATCGACTGCAGTACATCCTTAGAGGAATGCAGCTGAATTAATTGTAACTTAGTTTACAATGCCGTCATCTAAGGACTTGAGGGAAACTGTGATGACCACTAGCTAGGGCACAGGCTGGGTAATTTCAAGATCTGTTTTCTCTTTGTTATTCTGCCATTGGCTTGCTTTGTCATGTTGGTCAAGTTACTTCACTCCTGTCAGCTTTTGATTTCTCTGTCACTCTTTTGCCTTTTCCATAATGGGAAAAGCTTGAACAGTACCTGGCACAATTGAGAGGCCCAACACAGGACCATTTCTTTAAGTGTCCTTGCTATGTAAATAGATGTTGCTATTCAGCTATGGTTATTTTCATCACCCAGCAGCTAGATGCAGACACAGAAAAGAAATGTTGCCCCTTTTAGCAGAGTTCTTCCAATTTAATTTATACATGTTAGTTTAGCACTTCTGAGGTATAACACTTCTCCTATAGTGGAAGACAACACAAACACACAAGTTAATTGCTTTAGTTGGAAAATTTTTCTGTCTGTATTTGTAGATTTGGTTAACAATTATATTCCTATTTTCCCTGAATCAATGGTAAAAACTGCACACTTTGATTGTATGATTCACCTTTCTACATGCTTATAATATTATTCAAAAGTAGCAAGGATAAATGCTGTCAGTTAAAGCAGTAGATTACAGAACATGAATCAGTGATAAAAATGTGCAAATGGACCTGACATGAGTGGTGTAGCTGAAATATTATTTCATGATTGCTCTTACGGATTTGCAGTATCTGTCCC
Organism: Microhierax caerulescens; assembly: GCA_035590215.1. Taxonomy (NCBI): domain Eukaryota; kingdom Metazoa; phylum Chordata; class Aves; order Falconiformes; family Falconidae; genus Microhierax; species Microhierax caerulescens. The sequence goes on along the minus strand of JAVJGJ010000047.1, from coordinate 32,670,182 downwards.
TGCTATCTTTAATGGTTAGCTGTTCATGAATCAAATACAATTTCAGTCAAGAAGCAGGATGCCAGTGGGAGGATGTGTATGAACATAAATCACATAATTATTATTCCACTTGCTTTTATGCATTTAATCACAGAAGAGCAGAAGCCTGAAGATACAAAATAAACCTTAAAGGTCACATAATTTTAAACAACAGCAGCAACACACCAACATCTGCTCTGTAAAATATACAGATTAATAAAAGAGTGACTGGGACACTTTGTAATTTATTTTCCTCTTTGATGATCATCAAGCAATACTACAAAAGCAGTTTATCATATTTGCTTACATATTTGCTTACTCTAAGTCAACAATTCTCAAAGCAAAAGCTGCAGAGAACTGGAAACTTACTGGGAAAAGGAGATTCGTAGATGTATCTCCTCTTACTAGAGGAGAAAAAAAGGAGAGGATTTTCATTTGTATTTTCTTAGGACAACTGTCACTGTGTGATAGATGTCTAACCTGTTGGAGTGATGTCTGCCTGAATTTGCAAAGAGCCTGAAACCAACAGGTCTAAGGTGAAAAGTGCTTCATCTTCTGTAACTGGTTGCTAACACCAAGGTCAGTCATGGATTTTGTTAGGTGTCAGCATTGTGAAATGTGTCCCTGTTTAGGAAAGAAGAGCATGAGTCATGCAGCTGGTTCTTGTCATCCATGGACAGTTTATCCAGGCTGTAGATGTTGTCCTGAACACAGATGCATGGATGTGTATTAGGTGTAATGCATGTAGTGATAATGGAGGGTCGATAATATAGAAATTTTATTTGCATTTCCCATAAGTGGAATATGTCCCAGGGCTTGTTAGGGGAGATGGAGCACGAGAAGATTCCGCAATGATAGTGGAGTTTTGTGCCTTCCTCAAGGGCAGCTCAGCTCAGCTTTCTCAAATTTGGAAACTGTTCTAAACCCTATCATGGTTATACACAAACTTTTTACAACAAAGGAGCAGTACTTTCACTAATAAAGAATACAATATGTTTGGTTATATTTTCCTTTATTTTTAATATTTGGTGGGCTGCAGCAATCACAGGTCATTGCATGGGACGTGCCTGGATCCCATTGCACAGAAAACATCTGCTCATTTAGCTTAGAAAGTATCATGATCTCATGGAAATTGTCATAGTAGTCTTGTTGATCGGTATTAGTACTCTGAACCTAGTTTACTGACTCCCATTGTGGAGTTATTTCACTCAAGGTCCATTCAGAAATGGGTTCCTGAACAACCTGAAAGAAGAATTTATTTTGTAGTCAGAGAACAATCAAAATTAAATTCATTCTTCCTGCCTCTAAAAGGATATTTCTAGTCTTCCCGCCCCCCACCCCCCAGTATATTTCTGAGACTTAATCTGCCTTGAAGCCAAATACAGAAAGCAACCTAGATGTTTAGCTGTGGGAGTGCAGAGCTTGCGTGTATCAATAGGTGTGGTGGAAAAATGAGTCTCTTGCAGGAAGTTAAAAGCAGTATATCTTAGTCTATAGCCACAGGTCTACACGAGGAGTCATTTTGGGTTTTGTTGTGGCACAATTTGTTTCCTGGTGGCTTTTGTTCTTTCAGGGGTGTTTTTTGACAATTTACTCATTTTTCCTTGGTCTTCTAGATAACTGCCATTCATACCTAGCTGAACCACACTGGTGTCTATAAACTACGACATACCTGTTTTGCCCTGAACAACACAGTATGAGATCCCTGAGCCACCTCTAGACTCGGAAGCAATGTAACGTTGCCCCCTGGATAATCTGCCCAGCCTAATTCAACCTGACAAAGGGTAGAGTTTATTAGCTAAGGCAAAGCAACAGGGGAAGTTGGCCATAATGCTGTCAGAACTGAAGCTGGCATTGCCACATTGCCCTGCTCTGAGATGTGTGGGTGTATTGATGCAGCCATAGCTTCCCTGAGGTGTGTGAGTGCAACTAGTGGTTGAGGTTTTCCAGTGTGTGCTGCAAACACCCCAAGGTTTTGGTGAATGTCTCAAAAGGGCAGAGAAGAAACATACAAAAGTTTGATTTAATCAAAGATTACTGGTCAAGACGTTAATGACTTTGTTTCACTTCAGTGTGCCACTGCTGGGAACAGGCATAGCTCTTGCTCCTCCTTTTTATATGACCACCCTTCAGGGTCAATAGGAATGGATTCCCGTTATTTTCTCTGCAAGAAAGGAGCAATTCTTGGGCAGAAGATACATGGCATGTTAATAAAGCTGACTGAGGAGTTAACCTCATTGGAGAAAATGACCTAGGAATCTTATTTTTGTTACTTTAATTCTGTATACATCACAAACAAAGAAGCCATAATGGGAAAACCGTTTTATCAATATACTGTGTCAATGGTATGGAGATTAAGGGCAGCTGAATTCTAGCATAAGCACAAAATGTTGGACAAAGTACTCCTATACAATTTAATCCTTTAATCCATGTAGTAAATAAATGTTTTTGATGTGAAACACAATCACTTTGATTACAGCAGCAAAGGGGAATATTTTTTTTCTGCTGCTTTATGTAGGATAAATAGGAAAAAGACTGATGGAGGTTTGACAGATTAAGCCTTGTAAATATACTCTCTTCCTGTCCTTTAGACAAACTAATCTTTGGATAAGGGCACTGTTATTAGCAGAATATGTCATGACTCAATTTTTTATCACTGATCTTTCAAGTATGATAAGTTTTCTTCCAGAAGTTTTGTTATTGATATGGGATAATGTAGTATTTTTCTGAAGCTCTACTCTTTAAAGTGGTCTCTGAATTGATAACTTCAAGGTCATGATCTTGTACATTTCAGTACTTGTCTCAGTCAGATTTCAACACATCATATCACAAGACCACTGTATACCATATGAAGTCAGAGTTTACCCACTCCATATATTTATGGTACATGTTAAAATATTTGGAGATAAAATTTACCACACAAGGTAAAAAACAGGTCATCATGTCAGCAGAAACTGGTGAGAAATACAAAGCCACCCACATTAAAGCATTTCATTAATTCATTCAAGTTTTATGAAATTGTTTTGTTTTCAGAAAACAATGAAATGGTTGTTTGCATTTAACCATTTTAAAATTAAATGCATGTTGATTTTGTTTTTTTTTTTTATTCAACAGGACTTATTAAAATTTTTGATGGGGTACAATTGGGATGTTCTCAATTTTACAAGCATTCCATTTCATGTCAATGTAATACCAAACCATATATTTTTATTTCTGAAAATGGGAAACAAATGGAAAAGTTGTTTTTTTTCTACTAGTGCTATTGTTGACTTGTATTTGCAGCTGATATTTTAAGGAACCTGAAGTTGTTACTGCATGCCACTGGGCTACGTTATGCTTTAGGGATGTGTTGCCTTGGGCTACCCAATTAAAATAATTGTGATTCTGCTGCAATGATGGGGGAGCAGATAACTGTATTAAAGATAGTGAGTTATTTTGTGATTATGAATTTGCTGTAGATTAAAAAAATACATTTTCAGACTGAGATGCATTTAGCCAAGACAGACAGAATTTGAGAAGATTCATCCAGAAAATGAATCCTTACACACAGTGAGTGAAGTGTTGACAAAGTAGCATTAACTAAGTTAGTCATATTCCCACACTATATGGGGGTATTTTTGTGGTACATATATAAAAATGAAAGAGGTGAGGAACATTGTGGTGCTTCATTCTAAGCTTCCTAGTACTTGCTATCGATTATCAATGGTAACAGTATCTAGAGTTCCTATGGCAGAGCTGCCTTCCACTGGGTGCCATACAGCACTGGAGCTTTGAAAACTCTATGGGTAGAACTAATGGTTTAAAAGTGAAGGAGAATGCAGGATGGATTTTAATAATCTAGTTAAATTAATTGAGATCTAAATGGGACAGGCCTTTGAACATCTCCTAAGTAAATATTGGCAGGATTTAAGGAGTGTTGAGTTTAGTTCGTCCTTCAGAATTGCTTCTTGGCATCTCTGTTTTATGTTTGCAGTGTGGCTCCTTGAGAACTTTTGTTTATTAGTTACTCATTAGTTACAGTGATGCAGTTCTGAAGTCTCATGTTTATTCTTGATTTGTTTTAGCCCATTTTCTTAGAAAGGCTATTGAGCCTCTTCAATTTTATATCTAATGTCTGTGCCAGATTTCTTTCTGTCTTGGTTTTGCATCCCAAACCTGTTGTCCTTTCTGAAGTTTGGAAAACATCCCAGATCACATGTGGATCCAGCCTTGGTGGCTATGGGGAGCTTATTTAAATTCTAAGTTGTTTATTGTAATATCCTTTTTCTTGAAATGTGGTAGAGAAGATTATTTCCATTTATTTTGCTTTAAAGGAAAAAAAAAGTTTGTGGACCAAATTTTATTTTTTATATAATGATTAATTTTACTTTGATTTTTGCATTATCAATCCCTTGTGATATCTCAGATAGGTATTTTAAAGTATTGAGTTTAAGCTCTTTGTGAAAGAACTGTCCTTTTCTATATTTACATACTGCCTACCACAGTGGAGATTTTATTCATCCCCTGTGCTATCCCAGTGTAAATAGTAAAGTGATGATGCGTTTTCCTCAGAAATCCAGAGGGGTTTCTTACTTTTTTTGTTTTGTTTTGTTAAAATGTAATATTTTAAGTCTGATTTTTCCATCCTACAAGCTATAAATCATACCTGTTTACAGATATGTATAGAATTCTGTAGGCTAATGATTTGAAAGTGCTATCACATGAAAACAATGGTGTCGCACAATAGTTGACTCCCTTAGGAAATTACATAGCTATCTCAGTACTCAGAAGGTTTAAAACTGTCAGTGCTTGGTAAAGATGAGTAATAGCAATCCTAGGTGTTCTCAGCCTTGAGTTTTAAAATTGTTTTCAACTCTCAATGCAAATGTCCCTTTCAAGGTGAGAAATGTCACACCAGAAAGGCAGAAAAGTTTCCAGGCAATTACACTGGTGAATAAATGTGTGTGGATTCTTGATAACTTCTAAATAAGTTCTTTTAAAATAAATAATAATAGTGAAAAAGACAAGGGCCTCTTGTAATTTATGTATGGCTTGACTGGACTGTAGAGAATAAGGCATTGAGTGAATCTGTAAGGCTGTTTACTGATTATTGAAATCTATAAATGATTTATTTATCGGTGTTGTGCTAAGCTTGCCACTATAGATCCAGCTTTACAAAGGCTATCAGGTATTATGTACTGGCATGATGTAATCTCGGTCAGTGACATGCAAAGCCCCAGATCCAATTTTGAATTGCAAACCAATGTAATGGACAGGAAACCGTCCACAGATTAACTCTTGTTAATTTGAGAGAATATGCAAACAGCAAACTAGAGCATATATAAGCAGCAAACATGCCTTCACTTTTGTCTTACCTATAGCTTGCTCTCTCCTGTGGACAACATGAAGTCTTATACAACAATCTTTCTCATGTTCATGTTACGGCAGGAATTTGGCTATGTGTTCAACTGATGCAAAAAGCCTGCTTTTGTCTTTTTCTTTCTGGCAATTTTAGGAGGTTGAAAGACAGAGATGCAGAGGGGATTGTTACTACTGTGATTACTACTGAGCAAATGAAGATTAGTATTTCAGAGGAGAGAGAGGAATTTGTTTAATACATGTTGTGATTTTCATAATTTTCTGTTGATGTATGATGGTTGTTTGATGAACACCTAAATGGTAACATGTTCATGTTCAGCACAACTAAGATTTAATTGCCCTGTTGCCCCTGCATAATACTTGAAAACAAAAAGAATTTGGATCGGAGAAGTTACATGACAAGTTCTTTGTCAAACAGTTTGTTTCTCTGAGAGTGGGATTGGAACACCTGAGCTTTGTCTTTGTTTGCATATAGAGCAACCATTTAAATGCTGGCTCTGCTATTGAATCGCTCAGTAGTGCTGGTCATAGCTTCATCCCTGTGATTATTCCTCAGTGTTTCTACCCTACTATTTGTAGTCTCTTGTGGCATCATGTGAAAAGACTCAGCTCAGCTTCTGTATAGTTTTCACATTTGGTGCACCAAGACCAACTTGGCTTCTGAGAATGTGCAAATTGCTGTGAATGTGTCAGGAGGCTGAAATGAGTGTAGCTAACGCCTCCATATCCTCCCCAATAATTTTGTGTCTCCTTGACTGTGAAGTAGAACACATACCGGATGATGTGCTAATGCTGAATGAATTAGGTTTCAGAGCAGCATAGCCACCTGAAGTGAGACTTGCACTTGTAATCGTGGAAAGGCTAAACACAGTGTGCCCAAGCTGTTTCTTGTTCTGACTCCGGCTGCACAGCTGGTGTAGGGCCACTTTGGGTGTCTTTCAGATGGTCCCTCACTAAGCTGTGAGCACATCTGCTGAGTGAAAAGAGGACAGATCTTCTGAGATGAAGACAGGTTTTCAAAAAGCAAGCTGGAAGATTTCAGTGAGTCAAAACAAGAATCCTTGTATGTGAGAAAATAAATATACTTCCTTGAAACTATTATTTGTAGCCATTTTAAAAAATTACTTTTAATTCCCTGTTTATCAAATTCCCTTATACAAAAGAGAACTTTTATTACTCCAACAATTATTATTATTTAATGTGAATTGGAATTTTAAATAACTCATTTCCAAAGAAATATGTAAACTTGACTGTAATTCTTTTTCCTGTACTTATCCTTTAGGGACTATGTACATAGTGTGCCTGGAGAAACCTGAAGGCCCTCTTAGTAAACTGCTAGCTATGCCGCAGAAGAAAGCGGGTGTGTTTAAATGCTATACAAATGGCAGAAATAAATCTGGTGCCATTTGGTATCAGGCATAGGTTTGTAGGCTCCATGAAAGAGAAAACATTTTTTTACCATTGTAACTCTCTGAAGCATAGCAGATAAAAGAGCTGAAAATACAAATTTAAAGCAACTTCTCTTTAGGCAAAAAGCAGCAAAGGATTAAAGCGGGTAAAAGTACATAAATGGATAACTGGAGAAGGGCAATTCTGTGAATCATCTAATACAGACAACTGTCAAAGATACGAGGCTCTACAAACATTTTTATCTATTGCTTTATGTCTGTGATTTGGGAAAATTCTTACACACATGTATAACACAGAAGCAATTCCATTGCTTTCAGTGAGTTAGGAACAAATGGGGCAGCCATATGTGAATATGTTTTCAAGCTTAGAGCTACCAGACTCTCATTCTTTATGCCTGTTCAAAGCATCCACTGAAGGCAGTGAAAATTTGGGCCAGTTGGATATTTCATCTGGAGTTCATTTGGAGCAGTCTTATAGCAGAACTTGTATTTCCTTTCAGGATGTAAGTCATTAAAAAAAAAAAAAAAAAGAAAAAATAGGCAGCCATTTCACCCCTCCACATGGCTTCTTTGAGACAAAATACATTCTGATAACTGCTCATGGAGGCAAACATCAAGCAGACCATTGCTTAGCCTGGAGACATTTATCTTCCCAGTCCTGTAGTTGTAAGCAGATGATGGCTTCAGCAGATTGCAGGGCTTCCTAAGACAGAGCTATGAAAATATAGCCAGCCAAGCCTCATGCTAATGACAGTGATGTCTACTGAGGGCAGGCTGAATCTCTTCTTGGAAGTTTCAATTTGGGCTTCCTGACCACATGGTGACTATCATGAATGGGTTGATGCTAGTTTAGAAACTTTTTGTCCTCTATCCTCCCTGTCTGGGGTGAGCACACTTTTCCTATCTTGTATTGAATAGCTAACTACCCTCCACTGTCCCAAATTTGGCTTGAGATGGACAAGCCCTGGGTAAGCTTGGCATGGTGGGGTAGTTTGAAACAATGGGCCAAATATGGTCACTTGCTATATTATTTGTAGTACAGCTGAAAATAGTGAATATGTTGATGTCTGGTTATCTCTAGGTTCCTCTGATCTAGTCCTGAAAATTGTAATTATGATTTCAGTTATGACTCTTACCTTTAAGGATCAATGATGTGTATAAAGCTGCAAACTGTTTCCATTATAACTTACCAATAGAGTATAATTTGTCTTTTTCTTGGATGCCTTTCCTTTTTGACTGTAAGAAACAAAACATTACAAAAGTATTTTTTCCCAGAGGATTAATTTTCCATTAGGAATTGGTACACACTTGAAAAACAGCACCTATCATACAAACATCATTGCTTACCTACCAATTATGTAGAGCCATTTAGTTTAGAGCCCATTATACACTCCTACCAAGAGTAGATCAGCACCGAAACAGTCCATTGATATGGACCTAATTAGATTTTTATCAGTTTTAGCTAGGTGTAACCATTTCATTATAATTGACCTGGATTAGTTTCTACATGTCTCCCTCATTAAAACATATAGCACCTGTGCTAATGGGTTTTGTTTCTATCAGGGTATAATGAGGACTGGCATATCTGCATATTCTCCGAGCGCACCAAGAACAGAGTCAAATACTCCATTTTATTACCATCTGACAGAGACATAATGATTGCTGAGAAACTCATTACCATCATATTATGCAATGATTTAACTTGAAAACCTTGCTGTGCTGCAGCCTGGCAGTGGTAGAGCTCTTGGAAATGCATGTTTTTTTGTTTCAATACTGTGAGTTGAGCTGATTTCCTTCTCCCCCATGTGCTGTATGTAGTGGATTTGCTTTGCAGATTTCCAGCTGATTTTGAGGGTATTTCATTACTGTGCTGTGTAATTAAGGAGTATCACATGATAAGACCACAGGTAGGGCAGAAAGCTTGTACAAAAGATAGAACTTTAAAAATATTTTTTCTTCTCTCTCAGTACTCCCTCATTTGCACACCCCCATAACACTGTGGTTTAATAGGTAGGACAGCCTGGTACTTCCTCTGCTGAGGCAGCTGGTGAAAGTTCTGGCTGCGCTTGGTCAACTATTCTGCAGCTTTGCAGATACGGACAGGCACGTATAGATAAAAGCTTTTCAGCTGTAATTTGTGTCTTAGTTCTCTGTGCAACTTGCCCTCTTTTAAATGCTACTGCTGAGCTGATTTCTTCAGAGCTCAGCTTAGTGCAAAAGACCATGACAGAAAATGTCACTGAGCACAGTTTATCATTTGAACACTAAACCCCTCAGTAATGCAAAATAATGCAGTTCATCTGGGAAATGCTGGTTGCAGTGTCTCTGCCTCCATGCTAGACTTGGGAGAGGGGAATGTACTGATAATTTGTCTCTGTCACCTGCGATAAGAGGTTCTTTAAATATACTAAATATCTACATGGTAGTCAGGAATGCCAGTTCTAGCCTGTTTCACAGATTCACATTGAGGTTTAACTTTTCACTGTGTGTGAAGGGGTGGGTATTTTAGAGAGATGTCCCACTGCACTTCCTTACATTGAGTGTAATACTTCTGTAAGTAGCCAAAATTCTTGTACTCTGGCAAGTACTCATTAGCTTGAATTAAATGTTCTATTGTTTCAGTACTGCTTCTGGAGAGAAACATCCATGTTGCAAGTTACTCACCAATTAACAATCTTGGTGACAGTGATAGTATAGAGAAAAAGATAGAACTTATTTCTGTCTGAGCCAGAATGGATGTTTCTAGTGCAGGAATCATGGTAGCAGTGACCAGAAAGACAAGTGCATTGTTCTGGAAGCAACGTTTCCATTTCTTCTTTCAATGTGTGGCATTCACAATGCTGAAATATGTTAAAAAGCTCATTCTTTTGTACATGTATGTATAGAAAAATACACACTTTTTAATGGGGGGATGATAAGAGAGCTTTATCACTTTGTAAACTTTTTTAAAGTTCCGGAATTGTTTAAGCATTTGGAATTTCAAACATTGAGGAGCTCTAACCAAAAAGCCAGACTGGATTCATGTTCAGGGTGGCACTGACATTTTAAATCACTGGACTACTGCTTAAGTAATTTCGATCCCTGTGAAAATAATGTGTTCATTTACATAAGTTCAGTTATTAAAGAAACATACAGAGTGTTCACACAGATGTAATTTATTTGGTAAGCAGGGAGTGACTCAGGTAGCAATCTTACTTTAGCCATTTAATTTCAGTACCGTAAAGTCAATAAATAAGGATTATTCCAGCCTGTCCTTCAGAGGAAACAACCTGTCTCCTGTGCTGGTAGAGAGACACTAAATATGGATGCCTAAAATGAGACAGTTTTTTGTATTCAGCAAGAAAAATTATGGGGTTGTTTCATAAACCTTCTGTTTTTGTCTAATCAGCAATGAAAACTTTGCAATATGGTGACTTTATAGATTTTGTTCAGTCCTGAGCTTGCTTTCCTGTGTGTTAGTATTTTCCCATCCTCTTCCTTTCTAAACTTACTACTCTGTCTCTCTTTATAAATATTGGTGAGCAGGTTAAGAGATTCAAATGTGTGCTGAAAAAGGTAATATGAAATTGATAAAATAGACTGTTCATACCTAAAAATAGATGGAAAGCTTTCTCCATATTCAGTGTTTGATCATGTAAGTAGTTTAGCTGTGTTATGTCATAGAATTGTAAACACAGTATTTCACCTGGGACAACTACTGGTTTATAGAGCAGGCTTCCCATTTGGAAAATGAACCATATGGTGCATATGTCAAACCAAGGGAAGGAGGTAAGCCTCTCAATACATAGAGTTAACAGATTGACTCTTAATTAAGATCAGATGGTGCCTACCATTAATCAGATACTCAGGCAGTCTATTTATAGTTGCCTTGATCTTGGGTGTAAAGTTGTTCTGTGAACAAATTTCTCCACTTGCCCAAAATCAGTCAAGTTTCACTGATGCGAATGAATGTTGAACATGATCCTTAGTTTGTGTTGGGGGAATTCTTGCGAGTGGAGATGAGAACCTATCTGGGCAAGCCATCTGTCTGCTGCTGATGTGGTTGTAAGGTTGTCATTCTTGTAGGAAGACAACACATAGAGCAGCAGGGAACTAGGGAACTGTGCATGATAAGACTTGTTTCTAGAGTGCAGAAAGGATGGGATGCCTGAGTTCCTCCACCTGCCTGCTGTTTCGATCTGGCTCTTTGCTCTTTACTGTTCTTTCAGCCTCTAGAAGGCACCAAGGCGCTTCAGTGTGTTGCCAATAGCTTATTTGCTCTTAGAAATATTAAAGATTGTTTTGAAAAAAGCATCATGTGCATAAACCAGAGAAACATAGAAGTCCTTGGTGGTCTCCAGATGCCATCAGTTTAGGCAGTAAGAGAGGGAGAGCCTAGACCTGTCTTTCACCTCTTAAAGAGGTTCTTTATAATACAATTTGCACAGTCCTGTGCAGCATACCTCTTGGTTATCCCTTCTAATAAGTTTTGGTTTATGTCCTCATGCAGTCCTGCCCTGAATTGCTGGTGTTCCAAGTCAACAGTGAATGAAGACATTTGAGGAGAGGATGCAAACTGATAGTAAAATTTTGGTTTGTTTTCTGAATACATTTAAGCTGGCTGCACCTGGCCCCTCCTCAAAGTGGTCCAAAAGCATTTGGTGTATTGTGTCAGCCCCCACAAAAGCTGGCCTATACTTCTCACACAGTATGTAGCACCAAGGTGTCATTTTGTTATCGTTAAAGTTATCAAAGAAAGATCAAAGAAAGTTTGGGTTTTTTTTTTTTTGGTAGTGCAACTTATGAGGAAAAAGGAAAAATATACTTCTCCAGAAGAGTCTGTGGATAATAGTTATGAGCCAAGTTCGGCACTGGGGCCATGAAGGCTTTCTGCAGATCACAGCATTTCTTTTTGCTGTAGCTTTTTTGGCTAAGGTGATCACTCCACCTATGTTGTATATCCATGTGTCTAGAGTGTGTAAGGAAGTGCCATAATAGTTTTTGAATAATGAAAAAGAAAACACAGTTGTACACAGATTTTTTTCCAGCAAAATGTAGGATTGCTGTCACAACATACAACTTCGAAGCTCAGTTGTTTGCCCATCTTGCATGATTCTTGCACACAATTTTATGTTGATTTTATTGACTAGAAAGAAATAAGGTCATTGCACAGTGAGGCATTGAGCTCATTACTGAAGTTGTAAAGGATTGTTTTTCTTAAGTAAGTACAAGGATATTGATAGCTAAACTATACCATGTGTTTGTTTTGGGTAAACATTTTGCTGTAATTCAATTTATGAGAGGGATCTTAAAAGCATTGGACACGTCTGCATACTAATGAGAGATTAGGAATGCTATTTAGTCCTAGATATTGGAGTGGTTGAAAAAAGGTCACTTAAGTCCAGCAGAAATTTGTTTACTGTGTAATTATCAAATGCAAAAGATAACACCCAAAATGACAACCAGGGTGCTGACTTTGGAAACCCCCTGTCTTCGGAAACAAGAGTTGTGTTCATTCTTGGTTTGGAAGACTAGTATATTTTCATGCTGTAAAAAGAAAAAAAAGTCCACATGATAGAGAAAGCAGTGAAAATAAATATAGCTGTGCAAACCTTAGAAGGATGAGAATTGCAGTTTTCCATGCACAGGTTTGTGTTTGCAGTGCACCAAAAGGAGTCTGTCTGTGTTTGGTTGAGGTTTTCTTTTTTTCCCCTTGAACTGTAAGCAAAGCAGGAGGTTACTCTATTGAGCAGTGTTTGGTGTGGCAAAGGCATATGGAAGAAACTAATTTGTGGTTTTCCTGTAAGAATAAATTTTTTGGGGAAGTTCTTTCACATGTGTTAAGTGTTCCATCCATATTCCAGAGTTTGGTAAGTGATTCTTTACAATAAACAACACCAATTTTTTTCTCCTGTCTAAAACCGTAAGAGGTTTTCTAAGTAGTATTATACACAGTTTAACTCATTAATGTAAGTTCTTACCTCAGTGGCTGTGTCTGCTCAGCCAAGGGAAGCCAGCACCAGGCCTTTACATTCCTGATCATAAGACTGAAAGAGCACCTGTCAGTGTGGCAGTGTGTGATGTGCTGAGGCTGGGAGGTAGCGTGTCGTAGTGTCCCACCTGTACCTACCAGCAAGCCCGCGGGCAGCAGCCACGGTGCCAGTGCTGTGGCCCTGCACAGTCTCCCTGGGGCTATAGGTATAGAGCCAGAGAGATAGCCAGCAGTGATTTTCCTTGGTAAGTGGCACGCTAACAGAACAGCTTCTTTTTATTTACTGAGTTTTCATTGTCTTTTAATTTAGGTGAGTTTTAGTTTGCTCTAGAGGAATGTTTTATAAGTCAGTCAGAAACTGTATGCATGAATCTGATAAAGCAAAGGCCTGTACTTGCTGTGAAATACGAGCCTGATTCAAAACCCTCTTGAGCTCTTGGAAGTATTTCCATTGATTGCAGCAAGCTTGGATCTATTCTTATTTCTGTGAAAATTCTGTAATAAATGAAGCTGCTTTAGGTCATTGGGAATGAAGGATAGCAGCTGTAGGTAGTGTTATTACTGTGGTGCCAATAATCTCCAGCTGTATTAGGGCTGTTACAAGGTGTCCATGGGAAATGGTTCTTCTTGTGAGAGAGTGATGGTTTCAGAGTTCTGCAAGAATTTTTTTTGTCTTTTCACTCCTGGTTTGTACTGATTTCTCTTAGGTTCCTGACTTTTTGTTCTTTTTTTCCCCCCATTGGTGTTCCAGTCACCCAGGGAGACAGTAGCTCATTAGATACTTTGCTGGATTCCAAAGTTTGTCTTCTGAACTGGTATGGTTGGTTGACCCTGGCTGGATGTCGGGTGCCCACTAAAGCTGCTCTATCGCTGCCCTCCTCAGCTGGACAGGAGAGAGAAAATGTAGCAAAAAGGCTTGAGATAAGGACAGGGAGAGATCACTTGCCAATTACTGTCACAGGCAAACCAGACTCGACCTGGGGAAAATAGTATAATTTATTACCAATCAAATCATAGTAGGGTAATGAGAAATGAAAACTAAATCTTAAAACACCTTCCCCCTCCCTTCTTCCTGGGCTCAACTTCACTCCCCATTTTCTCTCCCTCCTCCTGGCCAGAGGTGCAAGGGGATGGGGAATGGGTGTTGTGGTCTGTTAATCACATGTTGTCTCTGCAGCTCCTTCCTTCTCAGGGGGAGGGTCTTTGAACTCTGCCCCTGCTCCAGCATGGGGTCCCTACCATGGGCTGCAGTCCTTCATGAACTGCCCCAGCCTGGGTCCTGTCCGTGGGGTGCAGCCCTTCAGGCACAGACTGCTCCAGCCTGGGCCCCCGCGGGGTCACAAGCCCTGCCAGCAAACCTGCTCCAGCCTGGGCTCCTCTCTCCGTGGGGC
>JAVJGJ010000047.1:32600731-32655935 GCA_035590215.1 Microhierax caerulescens | reverse complement strand
CGGGGTCACAAGCCCTGCCAGCAAACCTGCTCCAGCCTGGGCTCCTCTCTCCGTGGGGCCACAGGTCCCATCAGGAGCCTCCTGGGCTTCCCATGGGGTTACAGCCTCCTTTGGGCATCCACCTGCTCTGGTGTGGGTCTTCCACGGGCTGCGGGTGGATATCTGCTCTGCAGATGAGGAGGTGGAACTCCATGGGCTGAAGGGAACAGCCTTGTCTCACTATGGTTCTTCATCACAGGCTGCCAAGGAATCTCCGCTCTGGTGCCTGGAGCACCTCCTCCTTTCCTTCTGCACTGACCTGAGTGTCTGCAGAGCTGTTGCTCTGGCATACTCTTCACTCCTCTCTCTGGCTGCAGTTGCTGTTGTGTAGTTTCTTCCCCCCTTCTTAAATACGTTATCCCAGAGTTGCTACCACTGTTGCTGAAGGGTTTGGCCTTGGCCAGTGGTGAGTCTGTCTTGGAGCCGCTGACATTAACTCTGTTGGACATAGGGGAAACTTCTAGCAGCTTCTCACAGAAGCCACCCCTCTAGCCCCCTTGCTACCAAAACCTTGTCATGTAAACCCAATACACCTGGATAATTTATTTAGACCATCAGCATCTTGCATAAGACTTTACTATGTAGGCAGTCTTGGACTCTTATCAGCCTCTTACATAAGAGAGAGTGTTTGGTAAACAGTGGTCTATAACATACTGTGTCTGAATACTCTTTACTATAATGTACGTCCAACTTTCCCTTAGTGGATAAAGTGCTTTTGATACACCTAAAATTAAATGTTTCTCCTAGTACATTTTTGCTATTTGATAAACACCTTCTTCAGCTATCTAACTTAAAATATATGTAGCTTCTTCTGTCCAGTCTTTTGTTTTTACGTTTTTTAGCAGTGATGCTGGTACATCTCAGAAAGGCTTGATAGCTAATTGCTGCTGCAGGACCATCTGAAGGGCAAAAAAAAGTGTGCTGTGTTGAGATACTGAGCACAGAAACATTGGTTGTTAGCAAGCCTTCTACCACGTTTTCGGGAGTCACATGATTTGAAAAATGTCTCTTGCATTTCATCCCTTCTCTTGTGAAAAGTTGTGTTATGAAGAGTTTCATGCTGTAAAAAGAAAAAAGAAAAGTCCACATGATAGAGAAACCAGTGAAACAAGAATAAACAAGCTGAAAAATTCTATTCTGTCTTCCATGTAACCACAGAATGTGGTATAGCAGGTAATGGTCCTGGTGTTGACAATGTGCCTTGGCTCCGAAATAATAAAATCAGCTCAAAAGGATATTGAGGACTCTTCAGTGGTCATCTTCTCTGTTAAGACAGGTGTCAGTTAATGCCAGGAACAGTAGATGGCTTTGATGACATAGAGACTTCTAAATGAGGACAGGAATAAAAGTGCTAGCTCATTTTGTAGATGCTTCTATAAGACATTCAGAAGTGTCCATTTGTCATTGTTACTGTCTGTGATTTGGGTCAGAAAAAATATCCACACCTTTTTGCTACTCTTCTTATGGACTTGATAATCAAAATAGGTATTTTAATCTCTAAATCTAAGAAATAATGGTGAAATAAAATATTTGGCTACAGCTTACAGTTTGATGCCCACCTCCTAGAAACAGGGATGATGTTTTGGGGTTTGTTTAGGTGGGGTTTCTTTTTGTCGTTGTTTTTGTTTTTTAAATAAAACCATGTTGTGCTTTGCACAACGGGGTTTTACTTTGTCCATTACTTCAGAAAAATAGCTTTAAGTTTTCAGGTTTTTATTTGCATTTTTAAATGCAGAGTGTATTCAGGTCATACTTCTCCTTCCCTTTCCTTGGGGTTCTTTTAGGTCTGTGACAACATACAAAATATTGTCAGGCAAACTAGAACAATATGAATTGTCATCACTGGGTTTACTCTGTCAAAAACAAAGCATGAGGTTTTCCAGGCACTAAATTATCTTGCTTTTCTTATAATGTCTGCTTTATTATTAATTTGAATATTATAACAATAAACTAGATAAAATGTCCAGGTATATTTGCATATGTATAAAAGAATTTTTTGACAATAAAAATCTTGATAACTGAAATGACAGCCAGCAAACAATTACTTTTTCCTTAGAATGAATTAAAAGATAAATGAGGCTGTATTAACTAAGCTGTTTACTCTGGCCATTTTGCTGGTAAATATATTCTGTTCTGAGTTTTCTAAAGCTACTAACTGGGAAACAAACTGGAGTGTTTGGCTTTGGTTACATCATGTCATTCAAATTCCAGAAACAATGTAGGTGGGTCTAAAGTGGCAATAAGAAACCCAGTTATGTTATTTATAGGCATCATACCATTGAGGCTCCTGGAATTTAAATATGGTGCTTAAGTAATTTTCCTTGCCCTATCAATGTTTTTTTCATCCATTTCTACTACTGCCTTGTGTTTGAGTTGCATATAGCCCCAGAAATCTCTGTCCTGTGACTTAATTTTTTTGAAAGTTTGGTTTCACATTCAAAGATGCATGGGTTCAGAAAAAGTTATTTTCTAAGTTATTTCAGTTTGACATGTCTATGTCCAAATAGGATACTCTGAAATCTGTTGAACCCTGTCTTCAGAAATATTTGAATTTGAAATCTGAATGGAATGGATAGCAACTGTTCAACATTTGATACTGGCTTAGCTAAATAAGAGAAAATTATGAGAAATCAACAAAAAACAAGTCTTCCTTGCCCTATCTCCTTGGTCCAGTTCTGTGCAGGTTATTTTCAGTAGGTGCATATTCCCTTCTTTACTGGGTTTGGAAAACTTGCTATTTTGATTCCTGCCTGGTCTGCCCAGTTTGAGAAACTGACCTTAATATATCAATTAAGATGACAAACACTCTTTCCCTAGCATACACCCATGGAGATGCCTGATGGCCATTTGGATGAAGTCCAAGCTCTTGTAGTGGTTGCATGTGGTGAAAATCCAACTGCTTTTGTGCATAACAGACCTCTGGGCATGGATGGAGCATGTTTGCATGGATCCAATTGTAGGATCAAAACCCTCAATTAGCTCTGCTCAGGCTTTTGTTAGAAGCTGATCTTTTATTTGCATGGATGTGCTTTACCATTGTGGAAGTGTGTAGCTATATCACATGAGTTTGCAAACAGCCTGAGCAGAGAGGCTGTAACCACCACATTCATTCGTGCTCTTGTGACACAGTAGGAACTTTGCAGCCCACCCAGCTGCATGTGTTGCACCCAGCCTTACATATACACATAGAAACAAAGCTTGTCATGTCCTTCAGCTACAAGTTTTTTACTGACCCTAATTACCTTTATGATACAGTGCCTCCCTTCTTGTTGTTTTGTGGTCCTGAATTCACCATAGGGTTTGCACCGTTGAAGAACCTGCATATTTCAGACTAGCGTTCAGTGAATGACTCTGTTGCACTAGTTCAATGGGGGAACAGTGAGGACAGAGGGGATTTGCCCTGGAGCTAGCTTTTCTGTAACAATGCCATTAATTGTGTAAATGATAGTAAGTACAGTTTCACATGTTCTTTGAGCCAGCATAAGTAGACATTACTGCCAAGAGCTGCAGTTCAACCCTCCCTGTGCCCCTGGCTACTTTTTCCCATTCCAGATTTGCCCTCTTTGGTTAATTACATTGTTTTCATTCAGGTAAGTTCCCTGATCCACTTCCCCAGGTGGCCACACAGACACTTGTCAGCACAGATGAAGGAGTGGAGCTGGGAAGGAATAACTGGAACTTGAGGGGAGGGCAGGACTGCTTCTTCTGCTGCTTGTTCTAGTTTAAGCCAATTTAGTGTAAGTGAAACTACTGCCTCACATAAAATAATGTTATTTTACATCCTGGTCCTTTAGTTCTTCACAGGGTTCCCACTTCAAAGTGCCTGTGCTGTAGTATCTGGTTAGAAAAGCTGCAGTGAGAGAATATTTTTTTACGTATTAGAGGATGGGCTTGGTTAATTAGAATTTGAAAAAGGATTGGGTCTTCTCTCTCAAGTCCAGAAGTCTAGAGTTTATTGCAGGGACAGAGTGGGAGAGGGGTTCTGGAGGCATTTAAAAAATCCAGCATCCAGATATATAGAATGTCCTGGACTATTAGCTTTCTTTTCCTAGCAGGTTTATTGGCTGGTCAACACTCTTGACTCTATGATAGCCAGTGCAAATTTAAGTAGATTTAGAGTTGTTCTATGCTATATACAACTGTTTCTTCTCTGGCTTTGGATTTGAGAGGAAGAAGGAATATGGCGTCGGCCACCTCAGCTACCTGTCTTAGCTGAATGTGTGTTTGCTGCCCTGTGGAGTACTGAAACACCACCTGCTTTCAGCATGGGGATCCCTGCCAACTGGAGAAACATAGGAGTACTTGGACAGACAGTGCATTGCCCCATGAGCTGTGATCGCAAGGTGGACCTTTTTGGTTTGTCTCTTTGTGCTCGTTGCATGGTTAACTCTGTGAAGGGACCTGCTTATTCTTATCTAGGGCCATCTTTATTCAGTCTCACCAGTAACATCACTGCAACTCAGATTTAAGTGGCCAATTTTTTAAAAGCTGCTACAGTCTTTAGGCTCCTAATGACTCTTGAAACATGAAGTGAATTCCTATTCACTGAGACTGAAACAAAAATAAGAGAGCTCAGTGCTTTCTCTACTGTGTGTTTTTTCTTGCCTTTTCATGGGTGAATTATTATAAAGGAAGCCATGTATCCATGGAGACATGCATTATTATAACGATAACTGGAAGGGGCTTCCTGTTGAGGAAATAAAAAGTGTATCCTGGGTTGAATAAACTCCAAAAGAGAGAACTCTCCTTCTGCCTGTCCCAGCATGGTGCCACTCTGCAGGAGCTCTGATGATTTCTATGTAGAACACAAGGGGGAAGGTGCTTCTCACAGCACCCATCTCTGGCTGTGTTGGGGTCTCCAAATGGAAACCCATGTGGGTGGTAATAGAGCTGGGAAATGCATTTACCTCCCTCTAGGTCCCATCTGCTGTCACCACTCGGGCGGGAACCCTGGCAGTGCTAAAGTGGGTACGATAGCACAGCAATGGGGAAGTTACGATGAGACGTTACCCATTTGCTGTGAGAAGGCTCCTGGCTGCTGTGGAAGGAGAATGGCTCTTAAGGGAGATATAATCTGTGAGTTTAAGAGAAGCAGAGCTTCTAGAATAGCAACACACAAGTGCTTTTCTCTATTAAGGACTGTTTTGGGGGAAAGAATGAGAAGGAAAGCTTAGAAGATTTCTCTTTGGTTCAGTAACTTTTGCAGCAGCACACAGCCTGGCCCTCAGTCCTCTGACTCAACTGCGTTAAGGCCTGTAAATGGGGAATGGTGGTAGACAAGGCAGGAAGAATAACTATGTGAAAACTTCGGCTAAATTCTTCCTGCTTTCTACACACATTTACTTTTCTAGTGCACCTTTTGGACACTTAGGGTCATTTGCTGAAGACTATTTGCCCAGGGTTGTAGTAGGGTTTTTAGATTTTGTTTTAAGTAAGCTGGGAAAACATATCTGTTCCAGCAGAAAGAGCAGAGAACCATGCAGAGTGTATGGCTGATTGAAAAAAAGAAAATAAAATTACAATAATTAAAGGAAATCACTGACCTTGGATTAAATGTTGCTGTCAGCTGCTCAGAGCATGGAGCTTTGCATAGCTGTGGGGTGATTATGCAGATCAAATGCACAACCAACCAGAAAATAGGAATTCTGTTTTGTGAAAAGCTAGAATCATGCAACAGTACCATGACAGCATCTCTGCACCCTGGGCGGCTGGGACAGGACTCCTTCAGTCTGTATCAATAAGCCACACACACACAGGCCAATCAAAATTCTCCTTCGTTCAAAATCCTTTTATTCTAGATAAAAAAATTTCATGGTTAATCATTATCATCTTGTTCCCTTGCTAGGTAATTAGTATTGCATTGTTGCTTTGTGCCTTTCCCTATGTTCCCTTCATGTTAGTGAAGTTTAATTGACATTAAAAGAAGAGGAAATTAAAGGGATTTTAATCACTTGGTCTGTCCTATCTTTTAAAAAGAAAAGCTGGAGTAATAGAAAAATAGACTGGTGCCTGTGCTCTCTTATCATCTATCCATTTTTCCATTCATTACTGAATTGATGAGAATGTCTGCTTTGCATATTTAATCATATAACTGATTAAAATACTACTGGGGTTTTCTTCCTGTTAGTGGGTCTACAGACAATGCTATAGGTGGTCAATAGGCTTTTGCCTAACTATTACCTTAACTTTTTTCAGTTTTCACTCAGAAACCAACACTGTGAGTGAAGAATGGATGCTTATTGTGGTTTTCTCAAAACATCCATTGATATCTACAGCAAGGCTTTACATCATAAAAAGCTAAGTAAGAAAATAATGTTCTTATCTATGAGAACTCTTTAAGTGCATACTTTAACACAAGAGTTTGAAGTTATTTATTTAAAGATTTTTCTGAATCAAGACTTCAGTGCATTAAGCTTGCAGAATCTACAAATTCCTAATGTCTTAATTATAAACTGATTAGTAAACTTATACTGAAGGCAGCAAGACAGTAGTATAGGTCACAAAAAGGATATTTTCAACTATATTAAATATTCAAATCCTGAGAAAACTTTACAGTAAGTCCTTTCTGGAATTTGGCCCAGCAAATAAAAGTTTAATAAACTTTAATGACCTGAATGAAAAGAAAACAGAAATTGGTGTCATTTTTCTTAACCAAAACTGCTAAAGTAATCTTACTGTTTTTCAGTGTTTCTTGTAGTGAAGAGCAAATACAGATTTTAAAACCAGTATTTATTAGGCTTTCTCCTTTTCTGGAATTTGCAACAATAAATAAAATCAGAGAACATTCTTTAAATAGCCTTGGAGAAATTTTCTAGAAGAATATGATTTCTGCAATTTATTTTGTGCACTGTTCAGAGGTGAACTCAAATATGCCTCTACCAGGCAATTGATACAAAGGAAATTGTTGGGGACTTCAGGCTGTACACAGTGGAATAAGCAGGAGGGCTCCTACTGATTTCAGTGTGCTTGGAGTCAGGCAGTGGAAATGAGATCCAGGCAGTTCTCCAGTGCAAGCTGGCGGCAAAACTCCCATTACCTCTCTAGGGACAGGTTTTTATACTAGATTTTGCTAAGACTTCATACCCACAAAGTTTTTATCCTTGAAAGAAAAGCAGGAGATGCATCTCATTGGGTGTCTGCAATTGCTTTTTAGGTGGAAGGCATTTAAATACTATAATCAGGTCTGAATTTAACAGCCTGGTTGGTAATGGGAGATGGCCTTCAGGAGCTTTATTAATCATGGTTAGGAGACAGAGTCATTCAGGAGGGGGTGTCTGCAAGATCTGACTGTATGGAATCTGCAGAATGACACATTAGTGGGAACGTGCTGTGTAAATGGTGGTTATGGAGAGGAGCCTTCCTTGCTTATATCTTCTTACTAGCTGTGCTCATTCACCTACATCTCAAAATCGTTGATGTGGGTAGATGCGTTCTGAATCCCAAGGGGCAGTGTTTCTATTTCATATTTGTTCCTTTCTATTCTTGGCATGTGGTAGCAAGTTGGACAAACTGCTTATAAATCTCAAGACCCTCCCCAGGATTTGTCAGATCCCTGAGCTAAGCGTTTCTAGGTCTCAGAGTAGCTTCCATGAGTTTTGTGCACCCCTGAATACCAGTGACTGTTCTATCTGTGGTGAATGTATTAGAGGGAGTATTCCAGTCCCTTCTGTAAAAGCACTTAAAATGGAGAATTTGCATAGCATCCGTTTTGGTTTGCTGTCCATACACTAATGGTGGAGATGATCTGGGAACTGACAGAAAATAAGTAGTGGGGGTTTTATCTTCATAATTTTGAGACATGCTGTCCAAATAGGATACCCAAACTAGTTCAGATTCCACTGATTATTTTTTTTTTCCCCGCTTTGTTTTTAATAAACCATGGGTTGTTCCTTTGTCTACTTGTTAGTAATTATGAGAATAATCATATGTGGCTGTAATTATTCCTATGCTTAATTTTAATCCTGGTTAAAGGCAGAAGGAATTTATCAAAGCAAAAATGGAAATTGTTTCGTCCCAGATAGGGAGTCACGTTCATGCATGTAAAAAAGTTGGTTGACAGACTAGATGAAATGCAGGTCTCTTCTGGGAAGCCTTTAACTATTGGTTACCTAAAAGAAGATATATTTACAATATAATATATGTTCCTCTCACGTTTTATGTTGGGTGTCTTTTGGAGAAAGCTTGTCTTTTTGGAGAAAGCATGCTATGAGGGACATAGTCTGCATGAAAATCAGGTACTTCTAGGAACATCTGTGCCTTCATATTACAGAAATATTTATGTCTATAAATGAAAGAAAGCAAGGACAGGTGTAGTGTGGTTCTCATGGGTGTGGGATGACGCTTTATCCATAACAGTGGCCATTTGCACTGAAAAGAGAAAATGTATTTACTGCTACTTTCTTTTCTTCAGCCTTCAATTTGGGAGATCCTTACACAATTTAATTTCAGGATCTTTTTATAAATACTGCTCTGGTATGTGAAAACATGGAGGTAATTTAAAAATGTTTTCTTGTTTTATTGCTAGTGTAGATGTTGTCTAAACTGCCTTTAAATACTAGCTTACATATCTGGAGAAGTATAGTGCCAGCAGTACAGGGGTAGTTATAGGCTAAAAAGCCATCTGAAAAGCAAGTGAAAAAATAGCAACAGAATTCTTTACAATCCTTCAAAAAAAGACCTTATATCTACTGTTTTATGAAACGTAATGCTCCAGATAGCACAGAAAGGAAAATATACTTCCACTTTATCAATCTGCCTTTGTGGGACTACCTTTAAAAGGTGTTTGGGATGGAGGTAGGAGGAACACTTCATTTTTAATTCATTAAGACGACCACTAGAATACAGACAGGAGCATTCCTATAACTTTTTGCTGTTTCTTTTCAAGTGACTGCAGTCTCTAAGGGAATGTGGGCACCACTGTTAGCAGGGGATGAAGAGAGCTGTGTTGCTTTTCAAAAAGTGGACCAATAGATTACCTTGGAAAGGAGACCTTAGGAGAAAGGAGACTGACCCATGCACCTTTGGTTAATGAGCCATCACGGTCCTGTAATAGTCCCTCTAATAATTCCTGAATAGGACTATTTCCTCACAATGGGGTTGAAGGACATTGTACATCTCCAGACTTCTCCTCTTTCCCTTCTTGTTCCTGTCTTGTTTCTGCATTCAATAAGCAGAAAGCTTTGCTGCAAATTGACAGAAGTCCCAGTGGTTTCATAGCAATCAACAGCTTCCTGCAGGCTTTGCAGGGTGCCCTGATGTGAGGGCTACAATGAGCAATTCAGTCTGCACCGATGGCTGGGTCTGCAGTCATCGCCTGAGTGCCCTGACAAAATCAGTAGGTTCTCTTGTTGGACCTCAGGTGTGATTTCCCTGTGGAGAGGCTTGCCCCCTGACACTCCACTCTTTTAGTCTAAAGTTCTTTTTATTTATTCTGGGATAGGAACCTTATAATAAAGACCACATGTGCCAAATTATTTTAATAGATTAGACCTATAGGAAGCCATGAACATAGGACTACGCTGTGTTAAAGCCATCAGCATTACATGACACAGCTTTATCTGCCCCTTCCTAGCACATCAGTAGGGCAATGCAAGACAAAGAGACAGGGAGCCAAAGGGAGATGTACTCTTGCAAGCACAGTTCTTTGGAGCCTAACCAGTTTATGGCAATGCGATGTGACTAGGTGGCCTTTCGTAGGGAAAGAGAGTCAAGAGGACTGGATTGTCCTTGTTAACCTGTGTTGCTGTGATGTTCTTTGCAGTGGACCACAAGGGGGAGGTAGATGCTGCTTTATTATCAAGGAGGATAACCTCCAGCAAGGAGATGTGAGTGATACATGAGGGCCGGGAGGCTGGCTGGCCAGAACCATAAAACCCAGACCTACGAGGAGCTGCTAAAGCCTCACTCTCATCTTCACCTTTCAGTAGTCAGACTCATAGTGTTTTCAAACAGTAAACAAATGTGTTGCGCATTTCACAGTTGGACAACCTCAGTTAAAAAACTATGATGTGAGCTGACAAGGATTACTGAGGGGAGCTCGATGACAAGGCACCAGATGCCTGTGTCTGGCTCAGGGTGGTCTGCAAGGGGCAAAGGCTCCTTCCTTGTCTTGTCCTCACACTCACTTGATAAGAAAGACCTGTATTGTTGCAACATTTGTCATCTTGTATGTTACTCTACTGTACCTCAATGCTTTAAGGGAGTCTTCTGCAGTCCTCTTGTATCAAGTGTTATAGATTGTTTTTTCAGCTCCTCCCACATGAGACCATGCTCAGGCAATTTGCTTAAGCAGTTTTGCTGTGTGACCCTCCTGTAATCCTAGTGTTGCCCTTGGTTTTCAGCAAAGACGAGATGAGCACATATTTACAACTTCACATAATTATATTTTATGATAACCTGATGCTAATGTGAACACCAAATTGAACACAAGAATCTAATTACGTACTTCCTGTTGAATAATGCATGGAAGTAGCAGTCATTAGCTTTGTACTGTCTGAGAATGCAAGGCTCTTCCCTTTGTGGAAAACACATAAACAGAAGACAGAGAAACAGAATCTTCTCACAAGGTTGTCATTGTTCCTGTCTCTCAAATCAGAAGCAGTGTGGTAGTGAATCAGATTCCCAGCACTGAGCACTCCCTGGTGTGCCAGATACTTAAAAAGAGGGTGTAAAACATGTTGTACTAGCTAGCAAGTCACACTAGCTTCTTTGAAATCACTGGTTGACTAAATGCCCATCTGGTCTTGAAATGTAGTTCTCTGCTGATGTGGGGAAGTGGAACGAGAGGCAACAAATGAAAAAAATCATGTTGAGGCTGAAGGATAGGTAGAATGAAAAGCAGTAAATGGGCCAGTGCTGTTTTGGTGTGACCGCTTTTATAGCACTCCACAAAGTGTCTGGGCACAAATACTTCCAGGTTCACCTGCAGATTCAGATTCAGGACTTGGTGTGAGGTCTTGATATTCAAAGCTCCTTTCATTAAGGAATCTTCCTCGTGGGAAGGGTAAGAGGAGGAAGAGGAATTTTGTTTGGGAGGTAAAATAATTGGTTCAACTTAAGCAGAATGCAAGACACAAGAACCAACAGAGCAAGCTCACTAATGAAATTTGATAATGGGCTGCAACATTTTGACAAGGCTATCAAAACTGTTGTTTTCAAATATCTGACCCAAGCTGTGGATGCTGAGTGTTTCTGCAAATCCACGCCTTAGTATAGGGCTATTCATCAATTTAGAGAACTGAAAAGTAACTCTACAACAAGGGGAACTTAGAAAATGGCATGGAATAACAGACCAAAGGTTTCCTCATCTGTGCCTTAGCCACCTTCTCTGTCCCACTGGTGTTCAGGGGGCAAAGGAAGAGACTAATGGGGATCTTTTCCTTAATACAATCTCCCAGCAGGAGGGAATTTTCCTCTTTAGCAAGCAGAGACTGGGAGAGAGATTAAAAAAGGCGTGAATGTTATCCTTATCACCAGTGGAGCACATATTTAGTGCTGGCACTAGGAAGAGGGGCAGGATTTAATTCATAGTGTGTTTCTTTTGTCTGTCCTGTGGCAGTCACATCCCACTTATAAACAGTCCGTATACTCTTACATTCGCTCTGGTGGGATTCTGACTTGCACTGTGGGAGATCCAGGTAGCATCATGTACCTTGGTATCCTTCCTGTCTGTTAGCGGAGCTTGATGGTACAGGTATCTGTAAAAGCCAGCTACTCCACGGCCCTGAGTAGGTAAAAGCCCTAAAGGAGGTATGAGTGACTGCCACACACAGCTAAAAGTTTGAGAGCATATTGTTACGTCTGTCAGCTCGCACTGCGAGTACCAGCTGCCAATACACAGCAGTAGAAGCTCTGACTCACTATTGTTCTTGTTTCTGGCATTAGCGATATATTTGCAATCACCATTGGGCTAATTGTTATGAGAAGTGCCACTCTGCTTCACACGTCTGATGTGTGTTGATTGTAGTTGTATAACAGAACAGTTTATAACCTTCTGCTTCTTGTCTGCTCAGAAGGGATGTTTCTTTTCACCCATGTGACACTTGAGAAATTAAAAGCTGGCTCAGCTGGGGCTGTGCATGAGCTTGGGCCTGTCATCTTCTATCATACAGTTCCCTTTACTCCTTTGGGGCAAGCTGTGGAAATAAGGGTTTGCTTATGTGAATAAATGTGGTGAATTGTGCCTTCAGGTTGCAAGGGTGATAGTTTGAATTTCTGAGTTCAGAATGTACGTGTAGTTTTCCAGGCTCTGAAGGTGCAAATCATAGCACCTAAAGTCAACTTAATGTGATTGATGTGGGTTATGGGCATAGCTGGAGTGTCAGTCCCTTGAATGGATCATCTGGTCAGACGGGCCTCTGTTCAAAGCACTGCAATCACTGGTGGTGCTCTGAGACCAAACTTCTGTTCCATGGCCCAGCCTTAAGAGGATAGGAAGGAGGATGCTCCTGGCTACTGTGCAATTTACAGACTTGCTTTCACAAATGTGTCTGTATGATGTGAACATATGAAAGAAGAAAGTAGCGTAAGTTTGGTTGCTTTTCCCTTGAGTTGAAGGCTTATGATTTGCTGCTAAGTCTCATGCAGTATATTAGTGATTTGGGAGAGTTCCTTATGCTTTCCTTTTTCCTCATGTTCCTTCTAGACCTGCATAAATCCTAAACCCCAGCCTGTTTGGCACTGCGCAGGTGCATTGCTTAGATGTGAGTCAGGTGGGCTAGGCTTGGGACTCTGCCATGCTGACATACTATTACTTTCTTTCCTGTGAGTTACTGCTTAGCTCTGCTGTTTGCTTTTCTTTCCGATTTTGATAAAATGTTTATATACAAAGAAGTGTATATGTAATATGAAAATAACAGTATTGTGACCTTTCCTTTTACCCATAGACTGACTAAAAATGGTCAATAAGATTTACTTAATGGCAAAAGCAAGTATCTCACTGATTCCGGGGTTGTATTTCTGTCTTGTACTATGTGCGGGTTGCAGGGTGAGTGAGGGTTTTCCTGTGGGGCTGTTTCACTTTGTGCTTACTTTCTCCCCTACACATCTACTCTCTGGTATCAACGGGCTTTTGGATAGGTTTGTATCTAATCTGAAAAGCTGACTTCCTCTTTTGGTAATTTTTCTTTGTCTTTTTTCTTTCTTTTTTCTCTTTATTTTCTCCTAACCTGAGCAAGAACAATTTTGCCTTGCTCAATGTCAGATCCTTGGAGAAGGAACATTTTAACTACGGTTACTTGACGATTTTAAAGCAGCAATTCTGGGGCATATTTAAAATTAATATTATTTTCCTGCTGAGAGAAGGAAGCAGTGTCTGTATTTTTCTGTCAGATGGCTAAACTCTCTGCCTTCCAAGGTTGAGACTGCTTGTGTCTTTGTTTTGCTTTTGCTATTGCAAATGCTTCTTTTTCAGACTTCTTTAGTACTGGTCAGTTTCCCAACTCAAAATTTGTTTTCCCGCCTGTAGTCATCCTTACAAATGAAGCTATGCCATTTAGTCACAAGTGATGGTCCCCACATTTAGTGTAAAATTGAGACCACCTGCTTGCTTGTTTGCATGGCAGCTTTCCTTGCTGTGATTGCTGGGCTTTGTGGGCACTGGGCAAGGGAACAAGATACCCTTTGCTCTGTGAGAGGTTTAAAGCAGAAGTCTTGTGTCAATGACCTTTAACAGCTTTCAACATGAATTAACAGGCCACTCATTCACCAAAGGCTGGGTGAAGTCTCTCACAATGCCAACCTTGGTCTGACACTCTGTATGTTCTGGTGGCCTCGACCCCCAGGGCTTTGCAGCCAGTGCCAGGCAGGAGGCTGTGAGTATTTTACACTGATGAGCACCTTGCTCATGTACCTGCATGGGGAGTGTTTCCACGAGCAATCGCTCCTTGAGGTGGTAAGGCCATCTCACAGGTAGGCCTGGCTGGACACTTGACCTCACTGCAGCATAGCTGTGCTTGGTACCACAGCACTTTCTGCTTCCAGACCTGTAGGGGCGAAATTGTCTCACTGAGGTATAGTGTATTATTAATAAGTGTCCAGGCAGTCACTGAACTTTAAATAGGAGACAAGGTGCTTTTAATAATTCTAGCATGCACTTAAATACTTCTGTGAATCTAGATTTTGGTTACTTAAGAGCCACATTTCCTTGAACTCTTTGAAAGTCTCTGGGGCTTAGCTCAATTTAGCTAGGTTTCCAAGGTAGATAAGACCACATGCTCTGATGCCCATGAAAGTTCTACAAGTCTACCCACCTAAGCAGGGTGTAATACTAAGGATGAAAAATGAGATGTGTGTCTAAAATCAAAAAATGTACTGTCAAAAAGCACATAGGAGGCTTAGCAGTTGTATGAAAGGAAAAAAGTTGTGGAAAAGAATGGGTTTGGTGGACAACATCGTAACATATTTCTAGGAAATGGCTTGAAATGGCATGCAACAACATTTTTCTAATCCTTCAGGAGCAGAGAAAAGGCTTTCAGCTCACTGCTTTTAACACTTACACATTGTGGCTTGGCTTTATGCTTGTATCCCAATAATTTAATATTTAGCTGAGCGTAAATGTCTTTGGAAGCAAGAGGGTAAGAATGGCAGCCTGAAGTCTGGAAGGCTTCTTTTTAAGGACTGATTTTCCATTTGATTTTTGAATGTAATGAAAATGCTCTTGACACATTGATAACCAATAGCTTCTTTGACCTTCTAAGTAAGAAGGATGAGTGGATGTTCTGCAGAATGATATTTTGTCCATGTACAACTTTTCTTTGGATGATTTTTCCCTTTGTCATTCATGTGTCACATGGGTAGCTGAAGTACTGCTATTGTTTTGGAAGATGAAGAATTTTTTCTTTCCAAATCATTCTGCTTATGCTACCTCAGGTGATTTTCCCTAAACAGATCAGCCTGTTGACTGTCTATCTGTGTAGTCACTAGAAAGAGGGACCAATCCTTGGGAGCACCAGAGGATAAGACTGTCGGGCAGAGAAGCAGGACTTTGTGTTAGAAGTCAATATGAGACTCTTGTCCTGAAGTCCATAATTCATTTAAGCTCATTACATTACATTGTACATTAGTATGTACAATTTCCTGTAGTCATCAGTGTTTGCCCTGAGTGAGATGTGTGTATGGACCTTGTAGAGCAGGGATAGCTGAGCAGTGCTGTCTTCTGCTCCCTGAGCATGGGGTCAGGGTCTGCTCATGTGGCTGGGCATTCATTATTTGACTCCCAGATGTTCTTGTGCTGTCTTGACAAAACTAGAGAAAAAATCTACTGGGTAGTAGTATTTCCAATATGACAAACTTAGCAAGTTTCTATTAATTACTCCACAAAACTTATAAATTGACTCTGTTCCTTTCTTAATCTCAGAGTAATGAAGAAATTCTGTCTCCATTCTAAACCTATATGCACAGAGACTGTTCCTTTATGGAAATAAGGAAAGCAGTGGGCAAGTTTTCTTTTTGTAAGTTCTATAAAGGAATTTCAAATGTACCACACTCCTAATATATCATCTGGGGGGAGGCGTTATTTCTCTTCTGGGTGTTTTTGTTACTGTATTACTGCTTTGCACCAGTAGCTTTTGTAATGTTGTCTTCATGAACTAGTGCTATATTCCCACTTTTCCATCCTGTTTGCCGCAAAGGGAGACTCTAGTTAAAAATCCACTCACATCTCCTGTTAAATGTTTCCAGCTGAGAGACGAATAAGGCCTGTATCATTTTGATTCGGTAGCTGTCATTGTCATTATCCTCTGAGGTACTTCTTGTAAACTGTGACCATGATTGTTTTGTAGCTATTGCTTTCAGACATGCCATGTACTTCATCTGTCAAAGCCAGGAAATATGTCTTAGCCTAATTATGGTGTTTGTGAGGAACAAACTAATCAACTGAGTTCTAGTTTATTATTTCCAAGGATAGACTTAAATAGATGTATGTACATAATGTGGTGGCTCTTTGTGTGGTCAGGGGAGCTTACAGTGAAACTTGGGAGAGAAGAAGTGGCAATTGGATATTACAGCTCTTGCTGCTGGTTTATTTCCGGGACTAACCAAAGGAAATGGGTGAAGGATGTTTGATGCTTTGCCCCACTTTACTTAACCAGGCATGTTTTCACCTGTGGAGTTTTTTGAGAAGGTTTAATATGCAGCACTTGTCTGTGTCAAGAACTGCCTACAGTTCTTACAGTTGATGTGGTATAGACAGAAATATTGACCAAGGTTTGGTTTTGATCATAAAGATGAGTTGCCTTCTGGAGGTTGATTTTTTCCTGCTTGTCTTTCTGCTCCTAAAACATCAGATTACTCTAAGCTGAAGAGCCACTACCTGGCTGCACGTTGCTTTGTTTTCCATGTGGAACCATGAAATAGCACCATTAGCTGAATAAGGTATTATTACTTATCTGTAAGAGTAGCAGGGTGAGAATAGTTGTTGGTCATGCTTCATAAGGCTTTGTGGAAGTGTCCAGCTCAGGGATTTGGCCATTGCATTTCCTAGTGTCACAGAACCTCCTCTTCTTCCCTGTATGTTGTGAGGAGTAAGTGGAGGGTTTTGCTTGGATGACCTTTTCCTCAGCAGAAAGGAATAAATAAAATCTGTAGGGAGTGTTGTCAGAGTCCACGTGGTAAACAGAACTTTACAACATGGCGAGGTCAGCTGGATTAAAGGATCAAGACAGCTTTCTGAAAATTCCAGGGCTGAGACTGTAAATAACCTATTACAAGTTTATCACAAAGGAATACACTGCATAACGGATGGTAGTGAAAATCCAGCCATCAAATTACTTAATTAAATAAATAATCTCCAGAAAATAAAACCTGATACATGTTTTCAATGGGTTATGACTAGTAGAAAACACTTGACCATTTAGATTTGTCATTCAGTGTATTCTTAAATGAAATTACCTTTTTGTGGAATTGATACAACATACATCTTCATATACAGTGGCAGCTAATTGAGCTAGAGTTGAGGTCTTTCCTGGAAATGTTGACACAAGAGAGTCAACTTACCAGAAAAACACTAACCACCTACATAGCTTTGAGTTTTGTATTTACAGTGGAGCTCTTAAATGCAAAAAAATGGTACATGTCTATACAAGTCCAACTTTACTCTCAGTGTTCTCTCTTTCCTTATGGATATTTCTAGCCTGTTCCATTTCTGTGGATGGGTAAGCACTGTATGCAAAGTTCTGCTGTTTGTATTTGTCTTGTGATATTTAATGAGTATTTTTTTGCAAGGTTGTGCTAATTGAGCTAGCTCAGGGTTCCATCTGTGTCAGGGCAAAGTCCTGAGGGTGGCTGTATAATAATGTACAAAATGGTCTTTGGAAAAGCAGAACAGCATAATAATTGTGTGTATGTTGCTTACCTAAGAAAAAGAGAATCCAGTCTATTCAGGAATAAGAGCCTCTACTGAACTTTCTTTTCAGAACAAAATCCCAATCTCAAATGAAAAGCTGAAATACCAGTATTTCCTGCAGTTTGAAAGTTAGTAAAATAGGTGTCAGATCAGTTCTACCACTTCTTATTATGACAGTAGTGGAATAGTTATTCAAATAAAATAGCTTTAATTGAAATACTGTTTTTAACTCATTTTGAATTTAAGGTTTTAGTAGTTTTGTTTTAACTTTTGTGCATAAATATTATTTTCTGATTCTATAGAATTTCCATATTGAAGTATAGATGCACTGATAGCCTTGCACCAAAAAAAGGAAGTAAAAAAAAATGAATAGTTTTGAATTTATATTCAACTTTTAACCTATATGTCAGGGAAAGCTAATTTCACAAGCTCCTTTCTTTATAAATAGAGTATGAGGACTGTACGAAGCTTCATTCTAAACCAGTGTCCTTGAATCCAGATGAGATGGTTTGCTTGACCCTGAGGTTATTTAGGTGTCAAGTGCATAGAAGTGGTTGGTTCTTTTCCACTTTGGGGAAATGTCTCTTTATGTAACTACAGGTCCAGACCATTTGGATCCAGTTTGTACAGTGCACAGTGCATGTGCAAGGAACAAGCAGCAGTATGGGACACCTTGGCTCTGAGTAACTATGAAGTGATGTCACCATTGCTGTCTCTCTGAGCAGGAAACAAGTCTTGTTTTTTGACATGGGAGACTCAAGTTGTGAACAATTTTAAAGAATTCAGTGATTTTTGCATCTCTAAATTCTAGTAGTGTTAAATGTAACAGGCGATACTCAAGTGAAAATTGCTCTCTCTTTTCCCCACCTAGATATTTTTATTTCCCTTTTGTTCTGATTATTTCACTAAATCTCTTCCACGGGCTCATCTTGGCCTTTCAAGGACTTGGTGTTACAGCTTTCATTCCTCAATAAATCTTCCTGTGGTTTTGAACAATGGGAGAGAAGTGGTAGCCAAGACAGCATGGACCACTAGAGTGATCATTTGTCATATTTTATCACTGGTAATTTTTCTCTAGCCCAGCTGCCTATTGTTGTTTGCCCCTTTATTGTTCCCTGAGTACACATGTAATCAGTGAGTTGGAAAGTTTTCAGGTGTGGTGGCTGTATTGAGTAGGAATATTCTGCTTGCTTCAGGTTCAGATTTAGGCTAAGTGGAGCATCTTCTGGTTTTTGGCAGACTCAGCCTCATTTTGTGAATGCAAGGGGATTAATAGTGAATGGGGTGATTATATATAAAGCTTTTCTGTTGTTACTCTTCAGAAAACACATCTGCAAGCAACAGCTTCGTTGTGTCATGTCTAGGAGCCTGATTAAACTGAAGTTAGTATCTTTTTTTGATTCCAGATATTTTAGAACACAGAGCACCAGACGTGGCACCTGTGAGCTAATGGCTTGCTGCATTCTGGTGTGTTGCTTTGGGATTGCATTTAATGGTATCACTAAGACCACAAACCACACATCATCATCTTAAGACAAACCAATGTGAATTCAGACTTTTCATAAAGCAACTTACATCTCAGCAGTAACTGGCAGACTTTAGATTGTCTTTACCTTAGATGATAGTTGGTATTCAGTGCCCCAGTTCTGCTGCATTGTTTTCTGTAGGAATCTTAATATTTTGCTTGTCATAGTGCAACTTCAGTTGAAGGGTGACACTTTAAGTAACCAATCACTACCACAACTTACCCTAACGACATTGAGGGACTGTTCAGTATGTTTTGAAGTCCACTGGATAACAGCATGAGGCAAAACAGATAGAGAATGGTGTTTTTCTGTATGGTAGCTGATTGTAAACCAACCACATCCTCCTTTTCCTTTGATTTCTTAAAAACAAAAATACTCTAAGGAGGAAACATACAGTAAATCTTTGCCTAGTGAACCTGTTCATCAAAGTCTATGATATTGAATCAGCAATTATCAGTGGCAGTTTCTTGAAAACTGCAGGGCTTGGGACATGTGTACAAAAATTTCAAGACTGATGCAAACAAACCTCAGGGTTGTTTCCAGAGAGCCAGGGAGGCTTCTGTCATACTGTGTTACTGCCAGGCAATGGTCTATCCACCTCAGTGTTTATACTGTGTTCAATCTTGTGATTGTTTACTCTGGTGCTTAAAAAAAATAAAATCCAGGCCCCAAAACTTTTGTTATGGAAGAATGTTTTTCAATAAACGCAGTAGTTAAGGGATGTGGCGTCTGGTGTGGTTATGACCTCAGGGAGGAAGAACACATGAATTTAGACCTGTGCCTCCACACTTGCATTTCAGGAAAATTATATCTGTTCTAGGCAGATGGGAAAGCAGTAACTTCCCATCTATCTAAATGCTTGCTTAGACCATTCCTCATCCTCATTATAACTGCACTTGCAGCCTGACAGTAATACAAGGCAGCTGCCTGCTAGCATTTGGCAATAACCTTTACAACCAACCTGTTTCATAAATAAGTTTGGGTTTGGTACAGTTGAACCAGAAAGTTTGCCTTTGTGGTTCTCTGCATGTCCTTTTGCTCTTTCTCTTCAGTCAGAGGAGCCTTGAGTCATGTTCCTATTTGGCTATTCTGCTTCCAGCTCAGATGGAATAGATTACTTCTTGGCATTGGGCATTTACTAAATACATTTCAAGTAGTTCCACCCTAGGAACCAGGGGAATGTCTGCAGAGAGTGATGGTGTAATTAAAAAAAATACAGTGGGGTTGTACAGCAGCAGTGCAAAACACTGCAGTACTGAGTGCACTGGTAAGAGTGCACTGAGAGTGAGTTCTGGGATTGAGAGTTTCTGAGTGGGTTCCTGAGTTAAGCACCTAAATCAGTGACCTGCCTTTCAAAACAAATGAGCCTTTGACAGATTTTATTACATTTAATTCTTCTTTCCTTCAGTTTGCTTGTCACGTGGATGGGATGCTTCAGCTTACTGCTGGGGTTATAGCAGGGCTTGATTCTTCTGTATTTTTTAACAGCAAAATTAGACTCCAAGGCTGAAGCACTGATATGAAACTGAGGAGACTGAAATTTCATTTCTGGCTATACCACAGAGTACAGGTGACCCTGGGCAACTCACTTGATCTGTCTGTTTTCAGTTGTGAAATAGGGCAAGTCCTTTCTTTCACACAGCTTTTTCTTCTCTAGCTCTAGTTTGTCACCTCTCCAGGCCAGAGGACTATTTGTCACTGTGGGTACGTTCAATCCCTCATACAGTGTGGGACCTAAATATAATTCTGCTGCTAGCAGGATAAAGGAAAGAGCAAACCATTACACAGCATCTAAAGGACTTGGGGCTTACTTTGCTGCTATTTAAGATTGCAGTTTTTCTTCTGTATTAACTGAGGTATTAACTACAGTTCACTCAGGCTTTTTCAGTGCCTTGTTAGCAAGTGTTTGAGAATCACGAAAGATGAGCATGCTCCAGTGAGGAGTTCTGCACTAAAATCCTCAACAACTCCTTTCTCCCCCATTGGACAGACAGCTCTCCATGGCTACTCTGCAAAAAGCTCTCAACACTTTTCTAAAGCTCCTTTACTTTTTTTTTTTGCTATTATTTACTTTCTCCAGGATTTTCTTAAGAGTGAAGCATTCAATTTAATCAAATTAATGACCATGCTTGTTGATGACTGTGCTCAGTGTGTTTAATTAAAAATACCAGCTGCTTTGCCAGGGAATGACTTCCTGACTTCTAACTCAGTGTTCCTGTCTTCCAAGACAATATTTTATTTATAGACACCACATAAATAATTTGCTTTACATTGACATTTTCCAGCTATCTAAAAGAAATCCACCTTTTCCTGTTTTTTTCAGTGGGTGCCTTTCTATCAGGGGACTTCTTTGTCTGCCTATATGTGGTTTATGGTGGTACTTTGTAGAGCTGGAATATTTTTCCAAGTTAGGAAAAATAATCACTTATTGACCTGAATTTTATTGCTGCTCTGAGACAAACATCACCCATAAATTGAGCATCCTCTTAACTTCTATCTGAATGAAATGCTGTAAATTTTATTAAACATTTTACCATTTCTCTCTTGCAAGAATTTTGGAGTGTCATCCAACCCAGAGGAATAGTTTCATTTTTGTTACTAAATAATCTGTTTGTGTTCTTTATCAGGCTGTATGTCAAATGAGTTTGGTTAAATTGAATGACTCTATATAGTGGCTGGCAAGACAGAGTGGTTTAGTGCTCTGACCTTTTACCTCTGAAGACCTGAAGGCCACACTTTTGGTCCAGATAAAGCTGCTTTGCACCTCTGAAGCTGTATGAAGTGACATTTAGCTAGCCTCAGAGGACTGTTAGCAGAATCCTTTATAGCTTGAGAGCACTGCACAGAGACTTAAAAGTTCCTTCCCAATCATTGCAGTGTACCAGTATAGTGTAAAAAGTAGGTTGGAAAACTCTTATGGTCATGAACAAAGTCTTGTGCTGATTTCCTGCTTCAGGTCACAGGCAATCAAAATTTGTTTATCTGAGTTTAGTGGGTACTGGCCATGTCACAGGGACACGTTGCAGTTTGCTCTAAGTGTAACATACCTGCTTGCCTGCTCCTGAAGTGACCAGAATTGCAATCTTGGGCAATGCCTGCAAGTCCGTCCTGGCAGAACTGTCCATTGCTTTTTATTACTTTGCTCTAGCCTAAATCCTCAGGAACTTACTTTATCTAGAGGTTAATACATTTGTATATATGTGTTTGGCCCAGTCCAGCATTCTCTCATGGTATTGAGGGTTCTCGATTTCAGCATACATCAGACCAGACTTAGATTTTGTAATGTCTGTGGAAAAAGCACATGGGTGTGTTGGAACATTTCCAGCACAGCTATGCAGAGGTAACATTGTACCCAGGTTCGTCCCATGCTTACAAAAGGTGAGTCGTTGTGAGAACAACTTTGTTGATCAACCCCACAGCCTCTGTGTGTTGTATATCTATCTTGCTGGAAATTTTGGGCTTTTGCAATTATTTTAACAGTCTTGTGTGGTTTGATGAAAATGCAGTTACTTTCAGAATTTTTATTTCTGTAAGTTCCAGTGAGGAAGTCATTTTGGTAATGTAGAAATAGAAGAGCTTTGAAATGTAGTGGCAGAATGAAAGGGAATTGGCTGGGTAAGAAAAAAGTAAGCCATCAATAGTCTAGGGGGAATCTAATGTAATTGGAAGAGATGCATAAAGTGGCACTGGATGCTGTTGTACTTGGGCAAATTAATCTGCAGTTGGTTGTGGAACAAGCAGGCATCATAAGAACCTTTTCAAATCTGTAACTTTGGCTGCTTCCTTGGTGATCTGGCTTTACTGTAGTGTTTGTGGAAGCCTTGTTGAAATGATAGGAGCCTGGGTACTGGGTTTTACAAGGTTCAGTGTTAGTCATGAAAAAAATTCTACAGTCTTCCTCTCCCTCCAGTAACAGCTACAAAAGTTACTTATGCAAGTGTAGCAGATTGTCTCAGATGACAATGCAGTAGTTGAGTATTTGCTGTAAAAGTGCTGGGTGAGGAAGCAATTGGATTTATACCATGCCAATACAGCAGCATATGACAGGGACTGGAGGAACCCCCAGATCTACAAACCTAGACTTTTAGGGAAGTTCAGATCCTTTGGCTTTTTTTCTTCAACTTGCTGTTGGTGCACTTTTCTGTGCTGGACTCTGCTGAACTCAGGTGAGCTAATTTGAGGTAGCAAGAGCACTGTGTGCTTCTCAGCTATAGAATCAAGGCTCTAGTGGTCAATTTCTAATTTGATTAAGAAAAGGAAGGGGGTGGGGGAAGAACTTGCTGTTACAGAACAGTCTCAATGAACTTTCTAGCTGTCATGTAATAACCTCTATTGCATTATGTTTGAAATTTCATTATGCTCTAGTCTGGCACTGATTCACCTAGACAGTGAGAGGGTATTAGGACCAGCTTGTCAAATAGTTGCAGTAATAAAATGTTTCCTGACTTTCTGTGGTGAGCTTTATAGAATTAGGGAAAAGGTAGAAGTGCAGCTGATGAGAGCTTCATGATGCTTCATACCCCAAGTGCTTTTTGCGTGTTTCTCTATTTCACAGTTTGTATCAGATTCCACAGATAAAATACTAATTTTGCTGCTTTTTTCACTTAATTTGTTTTGTCTGCTTCGTGCAACTAGGTGATTTAAATGGTCCACAAGTGAGAGATACCTTGGGGACAAAACTTAGTTTTATGCTTCATATTATTCAGACTCTAAAGCTCAAAGTAATTCAATCTCTACTCAGAAATGAAGATTGAGTATTTTTATTTTAAATTTAAGTGTCTATATAAACATGATGCCTCAGGGCTTTGCTGATTTATAATATATGTGATTTGGAGGGTGCCTTAGTGGCTTCAGCAGAACCCTTTTCATTATATTACTCCTTGGGAAAAAATATGCAGCCCATAATTCTTTTCTTTCCTACGCTATAATATTGCTAATGCTCTTTTCTGTCGTGATCCTGTATAATGCTATTAGCTAAGCAGCTGTTCTATACCTCAGACACATGACAAAACACCTTACAATATTGGTTCCTCCATGTACTAATGATAATCTCCATGCCGTTTTCCCCCTTCTTTTGTGTTTGCCTCCTTTCCCCCACTGCCTCTCAACCAGGTGTCTTCAGTCTAATGGCCATAATAATAGATGAGCTCATGTTTCCAGAGCCTGCAAACATCAGACCACCGTTCTTTTGAAGCCCGTATGGTATTATTGTAAACAGTAGGATGGCTGCCTTCATCCTGGAGCCTGTTCAGTTTGAAAGGCAGGGCCTGAGGGCCTGTGCAATGTCGTGCTGACTTCTGTGGGGCCTTGCCCAGGTCTGCAGGGTGACTGATCAGATTCCCAGCGTGTGATTTAGCTGCCTCTTGCCAGAGTGCAAGTTCGGAGATGTGAAGCATGTTGAGTGATTTCACTCATCCTTTTTTGTGACTAGAGTCGCGTGGCAACAGGTGCTAAGATTATGTCACCCATGGGATCAGTGGCTGAGGCAGCAGGTTGGTTTGATCTTTTCTAGCCAGCTGGCAGTCTGTGTTATGGCTTAATCTGTGTCAGATGTTTCCAGACACAATGAGTTCAAAATACATTCCTTTAAATTAAAAACCGTGACAGGTTAGAGCGAGCTGCAGTTGGAGTGATCAGAGGAAAGTCCTCAAGATGCCCTAGTGGGGACCAAAGTGAATACTAACTTGTGAAGATATCCAGTTCAGTTCTTATTTGAGACCCAAAATAAAGCTTGAAAGCTGCAGAATTGGTAGTTTTAATGTGAGAGCCAGCTCCGCCTGACAGTGATGAAGTTTAATGAGCATGTATTTTTCTGTCAGGACCTCTTGCCTCTTCCATCACTTCATGTATGGCCAGTGGTCCATCCTTTGCAAGGCAGTCCAGGGTTGAAATTTGGAGTGACTACATGTTTGAGTGATAATCTCATAAATGCAGCAATTTATTTAGTGTAACCTGATGGTGAGACCATAGTGTTGCATAAAGAACTGTGGTGTTTTCCTCAGGGAGCAACAGTAAATTTGATACAGGTTTGCTCTGGCTTTTTGGTGACACTCTGAATGTCTTCTGCGGATGTCTGGTGAACTGAAAAGTTACACTGGGATAAGTGCTCCTAGTGGCACTTTGTATTTGGGACTTTATACTTGTCAGTCAAGCAAGGATGTGGACAGAATCTATTGTTTGGGATAAACCCCTCACCTTCTGCAGAAATGCAGCAGCTATGAATTGACTTTTATTTTTTAATTTTATTTTTAATTTTTTTGTCCTTCTAGACTTGCTTACTGGCCATTGAGATATGAGCTGGCCTCCTTTTGTGTGCAGAGGCCTGTCCTTTTGCACAGGGTAAGTTCCATGATTTTTCTATGGGCTCTGTATAAAAGACCATTCATTCTGTATAGAAGTGACAAGAAAATCGGCTTTAAAATTGTTCAGATTATTTGAGAATGATGTTTTCACTGCTGGTTCTTAGATACCAGTGTAATAGATCCCTTACAGAAACCTAAGACAGTGAGACTTAGCTATAGTCAGGGTAGGAGTAACACTTTCATTGTTATTTTTCAGCATCGATTAAAAATGCTTAGTCTTAAAGGAGTTATACTTTTGCATATTTGCTGGTAAATGTTTACCCATCCCTCTTTTCAAGCTCTATGCAAGTGTCCACATAGGTATACATACAAAAGAACGTGTATTTTTGTCTTGTCTTTGGTGGAACAAAATAGTTGCTTTCCATAGTTTATTGTGTATGTGTGGTGTGAATTTGATTTGTATTAAAGAAATGTGTTGGGACCTGTAAATTCTGATGGTACAAGGGCTAATCCTATTTTAAGGAAAAAGTGCTAGTTCATGCACAGATGGTAATACATGCAAGCACGCACTTTTTCAGTGTGCAAAAGAGTGTACGTACACAGCTTTTCTTGGTCAAAAGGGAATGCTAACATTTGAAAGATGAGGGCTGTAAATCACATTTTTTATTGAACTCTCTTTCTATGCCCACACATCCCTCAGGCCACTGTCTATGAATTATCCCATGTTGTTGGCCTATTCTTATCCTTGGGCTTTCCTCATCTATGCATTTGTATGATTACATGTGTTATATAAATACACCGTAGACCTCAGGAACAACATTTACTTTTAGACTACTATTTCTTTTCCTAGTATGCTTCTTGTTTCCTCAGGAGCCACAGGGTAACAGCTGGGGCACAATATGTACTTCCACCAGATCAGTAGGGGTATATGTGGCTTTAGTTCCTAAGTAAACAAATGTTTTGTTTACCATTTCCAGGAGCAGCCTCTTTTCCACTGAGAACATACATAATACGTCAAACTACGAATATTCCTCTCATGCCTAACTAAACAAAACAAATTAATATATAGTATTTTTTGCTCTAAATATTTCTGGGAGACATTTGGACAGTTATTCAGGAGAAGTATTCCCAGTTCTGCCAACTTCATAGGTGAAGAGAAACAGAAAGAAAGGAAATGCTGTCAATTAAAGAAAAACTGTTGTGGCTGTGATGTGTGAGATTAATGAAGAATTTAAAAAATTCACCTTTACGTGAGTTATTTAAGTTTTTTCACTTTGCTTTGAGTTCCAGTCCCAATTTTGAGTTCCAGAAAGATGTATTCCCCCTCCCACTGCTTTTCCAGCAGAACAGTTATTATAGAAAGGGAAAATTAGTTATAAAAATCAGGATACAAATGTCAAACTTTTCCATTCTGATGGAGTGATCTGTGAGGCAGGCTCATGAGAAAGATATATGGAATTTCCTACTGAACCCTAGATATGGCTAAGCTCTCTATTCTTCCTTCCCAAAGAATTTTGTTTTCTTTCTTGTGGAAGACAGATTTTGTGGTAAAAAGGAATGAGTGCTATCTATGGAATGACAGAAATGGTAGATTGATGTGACTTGCCCATAGTCAATGAAGAGGTCTGTGGTAGAGCAGGGAACTGCTTTGGATCTTGTCAGCTCCAATATTTGGTGGCCTTTTCTGGGGATCTTGGTTTTTTACTTTTTTTTTTTTTTTTTTCTCATTTCTTTTTCTTCTTTTCCTTTTATTCTTTCTTGGCCAGTTTTCTTTGGTGGTTTGGCAGCATCACAGATGCATTCTGATAGATATCTGAGAAGTGAATAAAATATAAATTAATACAATGGAAAAAGCAGTCAACCATTTCAGTGACAATAAGAAAGGGGGAGGGAGGACGGGACCAACAAACCCCCCTCTAATGCCTCCTAGAATAAAACCATAACTATTCATGAGCCATACTGAACTTTCCTTTCTGACATCTGATTTAGGTTGGGTTTTTTTAATAGCTTCTTTGAGGAAGAAAGAAAATAGTATCAGAGCTGCAATGCAAAATGACAAATGTTTAGTTTGTTATTGGTTCCACTAATAAATGTGAATATTGCGGTGAGCCTCTTTCAAACTGGTGGGCATTACAACTGAAATTCCATATAAGCTAAAAGGGGGGAGCAGTTAAAAACATCTTTATTTAGTGAGGACTGAAACAATAGAGGCTGCTTCCAAAAGCATAAAATGGTAAAGCATAGTAAAGAAGTTAGTCTAGTTGGATTGAAGCATTTCTGTGGATTAATAGAACAAACTGAGAGATTGGAATGCCAGATTTGAGGATGTATTTTGGGAGAAGGAAGCAGGACCAGAAAAGCTGAGCAGATAGCCAGAACAAGCATTAGCACTGCTGGGAATATGCCTTTAAGAAATAAGACGGGGGTTGCTCTTGCGAGAAAATGGAGTGATATTCCTTCCTTATTTAAAAGAAGTAAAAGAAAAAAACCCCAAAAACCAACAATCCACCAAAACAAAAACCCCAGGATTGCATGGAAAAGGGATTTTGTCTCCAGCGTCTCTTTCTCTTTTGGATGTGGATTGACAGCTCAGGTTTGACTTAATGCTCATGTGAAAAGGGAGGTAACAAGGTGTATTTTTTGGGCTTGATTCTTAGCTAATATAAGTGAGCACAACTGTGCTCCTAACCCTTTGTAAGGGTAAGACGTGCAGAAGCAAGTGGGAAAGGTGAACAAGTTCGGTTCTTTGTTTAGTGCAAATTATATGTCATTTGATACAGGATGGTTTCCAATTCTGACATATTTTACTGCCAAAAAATGATGCTAGGATGAAAATAGAACTGCTGGAAAGAACTAACATTCATCTCTCATCTGACCAAACTGCAGTAAACAGGGTAATTATAGGTGTGGGGAATGAGGGACCTTCTGAACTTTGCCATTTTTCCTGTAAACGTTAAGCCCACTGAGACATAACCAAACTGTCTGGAAGTAAACAGTGAGAGTCCATTGCTATGGTGAGGTTAGGGGTGTAAAAGGCATTTCTCTGGCTTGTTTTCAACTTTTGGGTGAGGAGATAGTAACTGAACAGAGTGTATGGCCACTAGCTCATGTGCATGTGCTATGGACGTGATGAGGCCCAGTGCTGTTGTTAGGGTATTTAGTTTATCACAAGTCAACGTAGGAGTGAGCACCCTGGTGTGTGCTTAGAAACTTTTTTGTGGCTTGAGTATATGTGTAGGGGAAATATTTTGAAATATTTCAGTTGAGTACATTCTCTAACCTTCATTGGCACTGACTGGGGGGAAACCTTGCTGACTCCCTCGGCAGTGAGGGCTGGAAAAGCCTGGTTATTGAGCCTGAACTTCTTAGCTTTCAACAGCAGGAGATGGGGCTCTGTGTGGGACACCTATTTTAAATAGATCCCAGTGTTCTCCATTCACCTTTCCTCTAGGCTGCAGTCACTATGTATTTAAAATACATGCCAAATACCAAGGAAAGCAGCTTTGTTTCAACTGTAACATCATACCCTCAGTTTTGCACACTGCCTGTATGTTTTCTTGTATGCATGTGGCATCCACATGGGAGGGCTGATGAGGTACTTTAGCATGTCTCGAATTTATCCCTGTCCTGCTGTTAAAGGTTTGAAGAGACTGTTCTGATCACTTCATCAGACTCAGACCAGTGACATGGTTTGGTATCATCTTACAGGGAGCACTTCCACAGGGAATGGACACAGGAGGAAGTATAGAAATACTGTTTTGAAAATTTAAGAAGTCAGCTCCTGCCAGTCTGCCCTGCAAATCTGACTGTGAAGTAGAGGGCAAGCAAGGTCTTGTCACGTTGTATTTATGGGCGTTTGGTGGTGAAACTCCATTGTCTGCTTGCTCTAAGACACTCCTAGTCTATTCACATGCTAGTGAAAGCACAGATGTTACAGGCACTCTTACATCCACTCATGAGAAAAGGTACTGCAGTTACGGTGCTATCTCCAGGTTTGGTCTTCCCAGCACAGATCTATTTCTGCAATAGAAATTATTTGGCTTTGCAAATGAGAGATTTACAATTGACAACACGAGAGCCAATTTGGTCCTTTCCTTAAACAGTATTCTCTTCTATTGTAAGCCTTCATGGCAAATGTTTTCTTATTGTGACATGTTCTTGCCTATTTGAGGAAGCCATATTCTCTCCTTTTGTGACTGAATAACGCTAGCTGCAGAATTTGTTCATCTACTAACTTTTTTAGTTATACCCATATCAACAGAGAAAGCTGTAAGAGAGCACTTGAAGGGACCAGATAGAAGGGAGGAAAGAATTGCTCATCTGTAGGGAAGTACTGTTGTGGTTAGAGTAACTCCAAAACAAGAAATTTACCTCAGAAGGTATGTGATAGCCTCCATCTTTTAAAACTTTCTTTGACTACAGTTAGAAGTCAGTAAGGTCTTTCATTACAATAAGGTACAGAAAGACTATTACTGGCTCATCTTTTACTGACTTTGCTTCTTTTCTATAAGAGAAATTGGTTTATAACACTTTTAGCTGCCTCAGTTTCCCCATGTGTCTAGGACTGCTGAATGTATTCTGGAGCCTGAGCCCAGGAGGACAAACAGCACAGAAGAGTAAGGGGAAACTGGAAGGAACAGAAATCTTTGGGAAGGTGACATCAGAGGTCCAGGAAAGTAGCTTGTCAAGAGTTGCTCTAGCAACCTGCAAGTGTTCATGGCACCTTGTGCTATATTTGCAGCCCATTGAAAGAGAATGATATTAATGGGTTTTGGTAGGGTTTTTTGAGTCTAAGGGTTCTTTTGAACTTAAATTCTTTCTCCTTTTGGATTCTATGTCTATGTGTATTAAAATAAATGTATTTTAAAAAAACCCAACATTTATCAAAAATAGACATTCTGTAATGTCAGGCCCACAGCTAACCACATCTCACCTCCAGGAAGAGTTTGGTTTTCCTAATCTTTTCTTTTTTAGCCTCAAAAGAGTAACTGTTCTGCTTGTACAAGGCAGAGTGTTTGGCAAGGCTTTATGTATAATGAATACAGCATGCTGATTATAAATGAATGGTGCGACCACAGTAAATTGTACTCAGACGTGGTAAATGGGAACAATGGGAAGTTACCTAGTTGGTGATTTGCTGACAGATTTTAGTTAGTCAGTTGCTATTTCACTGTTTTAGTGACTATAAATTCCAGACCCACAGAAACTGCTTTCTACTATTATCATCCCACATTCTGTAGTTATTTTGCACTTTTTATG
Organism: Microhierax caerulescens; assembly: GCA_035590215.1. Taxonomy (NCBI): domain Eukaryota; kingdom Metazoa; phylum Chordata; class Aves; order Falconiformes; family Falconidae; genus Microhierax; species Microhierax caerulescens. The sequence goes on along the minus strand of JAVJGJ010000047.1, from coordinate 32,625,468 downwards.
GTGTCAATGTTATTTCCTATTGAACTGCATAACAGCTAATTTAACTTAGATAAATTAGCTGAAATGAAAACATAGTGTGACTGCGGCCCTAATTGCTTTCTTTTTATTAAAAAAAGGAAAAAAAAATCTAAACCCATGAAGCATATCTGCAGGGTATGCAATTAGCTCCAGACTGCAGAGAGACCCTTGAAGAAGGTGCTGTGCAAATTACCCATCACTTTTGTCACTTCTCACTCAGTATATACCATATGGGAACATTCAGCAGAGATTTGTGTAGAGGTAAACATAATCTTTTTGCAGAGCTCACCCATGGAGCAAGGTTTAACAGGCAGCAATGCTTATATTTGTGTACTTCAATCTGAAAACCTTCCTACAAATTTAGCCTTCTACCCATCTTAATTTGCTTTGCTGAATCTTAGAATCATAGAATGGTTTTGGTTGACGGGATCTTAAAGATCATCTAGTTCCAACCCCCCTGCAATGAGCGAAGACTTTTTTCACTAGCCCAGGTTTCTCCAACCTCCATCCAACCTGGCCTTGAATGCTACCAGGGATGGGGCACCCACAGCTGCTCTGGGCAGTCTGTGCCAGTGCCTCACCACCCTCACAGTAAAGAATTCCTTCCTGATAGCTCATCTAAATCTGCTCTCTTTCAGTTTAAAGCTGTTCCCTCTTGTCCTGTCACTACAGGCCCTACTATAAATTCTGTCTCCATCTTCCTTCTAACCCCCCTTCAGACACTACAAGGCCACTATAAGGTCTCACCAGAGCCTGCTCTTGTCCAGGCTGAACAGCCCCAACTCTCTCAGCCTGTCTTCACAGGGAAGGTGCTCAAGCCCTCTGGGCACCTTCGTGGCCTCCTCTGGGCTCGCTCCAACAGGTCCATGTCCTTCTCATGTTGGGGGCCTCAGGGCTGAACACAGTGCTCCAGGTGGGGTCTTACCCTCTCTCTCTCTCTCTCTCCTCTTCAACTGCAAATTCTATTGTATTTCTTCAGTAACTAATTTGATTGGAGTGTGCATAATTCTATTGCATGGAATAAGACATGAAGGATGGTGCTAAAGGTTTACAGGGAGGTCCTCCTGATAGTATCTGTAAACCTCAGGCAGTAGCTTCCAACTGACATGGGAAAAAATTGCCTGCATAGCATATGACTGATGTTGGAATGACAAGAAACTGCTGGGGTAGATTTGGTAGTAAAAGTTTGTTAAACCAGTGTTGCTGCCAAAGAAATTACATACATTTTTTTTTACTCTGATTTATGATAAGATAGCAAACATTCAGGACATTCATAAGTTAGAAAAACACCCTGATTTAGCTTTGTCTGCTTTTTGACCAATTCTTAGATAGTCCTGATGAATCTATAGTGCACAAACTCTTCTAAGAAATGCTCATCTCCTTTTTCATGTGTTATTCACACTTTGTGTCTGAAGTGTTCCCCTCAAATCCCATTAAATCACCTCCTATGTGCTGACATTCTTCTCGATCTTCTGACCTTTTCAAGCAAATTAGAAAGACACTCATATACATCTCTTCAGCCACGTTTTTCTATTGATAAAAATTCTGAGTTCTCATCTAACACTTTTCAACTTCAAAGCTCTTCAGAAGTGAGGGACCTGATCCAAAGTCTGTTGAAATAAATGAATAGTCTTTCCGTTAGCTTCACAGGGACTTAAACTCTAAATTGTGGCCCTATTCCTGTCACTTTCCCCCCATCTGTTCTCTGAAGACCTGCTGTTTTTTGCACCTACTTAAGTTTTAGGCTCTGGGTAGTAACTCTCCTATTGTGCTCCTGTTTGGCAGTGGCATAATGAGACCATTTGTGACAGTAGCTTTCTGAGATGTGCTCAAAATTGGGGTATAAATAGTCTCATAAGCCCTTTGTAACTAAGGGATGTCTTTGTATGTGAGCCTCTAGCCTGTCATTCACAGTAATTTCTTCAGATGAGATGGCAATGAGGTCTCTATATTGGTAACAAAACAAGCCCTCCTTTGAGTTTCCAGATGGTTCCATGATTCTTCCCTTAAGCCCCTCTCACTGTTAGAGAACTCCTTTTCTCCTGTCAACAAACTCAATGGGTAATTCCACTTCTTTAAAGACTATAGGAGGCTTTATCCTTGTAAAACTATTTCAAGAGTCCGGAAACACTTTGCTGCTCACAGCTTGGTGAGCAGCAATCTCTGTGCAAGGATGTAGGTAGAGACTGTTCATTTAACAGCTCTACTTTGGCTTTAACTGTGCTTCTACTTTTGCATCCTTTATAACTCCTGTTTTCCCTGCTTTTGCAACATTGCTTCTTTCTTTCTGGCAGATTTTGCCTTCTCTATGCTGACAAAATTCTTCTGCATTAGTTTTTTCCCCTGTTCATGTTTTCTCTTCCTTGTCTCTTACATGAGTTTTGTTTCTGTGTTTTATCAGCTTTCCTGTTTGTTTGTTTGTTTATTTATTCACTCCCAGTATTTGTTTTTGTCTTCTCCCTACAGGATACTCTGCTTCTGTGGAGGTGAGGGAAGTTTGTCAGTTGACAATGTGTAGGCAGGTGGTCAGTAGGGATTACTGATACCAAAAATAGTCCTCCTTCAGTCTGTTAACAATGTACTGTTGCTGTTTTCATTGTTGCTTTTTCTGCACGTCAGCCAGAGCCATTTAAGATCTGTGTGTGAGGGTCAGTGTGTGTGACTTACAGGTCTGAGAGCTCCTTGGGCATAAGGGTTGTGATTTACCTTGTTGCTGCTGGTGTTTTCTGAGCACTGTGGAACCCATGTTCAACAAAGTACACAAGCAGTACTTTTACGTGCCTGTTTAACCTTCTGTTCCTACCACTGGTTGGCTTTTCATTACCTCCGATTATCTGTCTTTTCATTAGGTTGGAGCTTGCATTAAATTAACTATTAGTTCTATTATTCCTGCACTTGACTTCCTGACGCTACTCAATTCACATTTTCATTTTGAACAGTATGACCACTTAGATCTGATACAATGGATGTTAGTAAACCATCCTCATCTCGTCATTGCAATTGGATAATGCTGCAGCTGAATTACCTCTAATTCTCTGTTTTTAATAAAAGAAACAGATTCTGCCAAGGCAGCCAGATTGCCTCATGCTTGTTTGCTTTCCTCACAAGTATGTTGGCACTGTCTCCCATTTCCCTTTCTTTGAACTGAAGTTAAGTCCAGATTTATTACAAACAAGATGCACATTTTATTTAACAGCCAAAGTGATTAACCATTAGAGCAGGCTGCTGTAGAAGGTGGTGGGAATCCTCCTCCTCGAAAGTAAACATGGATCAGGGGGGTTAACAGTGGCTTCTCTGGGTGGAATCCAGTGTTGTTTGTTTTACAAAATGTCAAAGTGATGTGATTGTCCCTCCTAAATCAGTGGTATGCTAATGCACTGTGAAACATACTCTTGTTATTCACTGTCCAATGGAACTTTTGATGTGAGATCTGGGGCTCCTAATTCTTTCAGAGATGTGTATCAGTGGGCTTTACAAGCTGTGTGAGTTTCCTTAACACACAGTTTAATGATCACCATCTTCCACATGGTATGTAACAAAATGTTTTAGGAAAAAAATACTTCAAGGAAATTATAAAGCTGTGAAAATTATATGTTTAAATGCAGCATTATAGACTTCTGTGCCTTTCTTCAGGCGTCATTGCAAATCCTTTCCCGAAATCCTAGCACTAGAATTATTTATATGTGCTGTGTATGCTCAGTTTCTATTTAAGCAGACGCAATACTGTGTTCCAAATCTGCATTTCCTAACTGGAACCAGCACCACTCCATAAAGATGTGTTAACACATCAAAAGAAATAATGAGATACCATGGCGGGAGTGCATTTTTCTAAGGCTGTGTCGTGGTTTAACCCCAGATGGCAACTAAGTGCCACACAGCTGCTTGCTCACTCACTCCTGATGGGATGGGAGAGAGAATTGGAAAAAAAAGAAAACTTTTGAGTTGAGATAAGGACAGTTTAATAGGTAAAGCAAAAGCCACCCACGCAAGCAAAATAACACAAGAAATTAATTCACTGCTTCCCATCAACAGGCAGGTGTTCATCCATCTCCAGGAAAGCAAGGCTCCATCATGCATAATGAAATGACATAATTGGAAGACAAATGCAATCACTCTGAACGTTCCCTCTCTTACTTCTTCCCCATGCTTTATATACTGAGCATGATGTTGTATGGTATGGAATATCTCTTTGGTCAGTTGGGGTCAGCTGCCCCAGCTGTGTCCCCTCCCAGCTTCATGTGCACCCCCAGCCTACTCACTTGGTGGAGTGATGTGAGAAGCAGAAAAGGCCTTGACTCCGTGTAAGCACTGCTCAGTAATAATGAAAATGTCCCTGTATGATCAACACTTTTTTCAGCACAAATCCAAAACATAGCCCTATACTAGCTACTATGAAGAAAACCTAACCTTGCTGATTCTAAGGTTAAAAAAGATCAGTATTTCACTTCAAAGATTTGTTTTTATCAGTTCTTGCTTACTTGGTAAAGAGTGAACGTTCTATGGGTGGCTAAGGTGTTTGGAAATAGTTTATTTTGGTTGTAATTAGTGTTTCTTGCAGCTGCCAGCGATTTAAGATTTGTGAGTAGAGCTGGATATTATACATTACTTCTTTGGGGGCCAAGGTTGGCAGGGAGGGAATCTACATAGAAACAGTGAAGATGGAAGCTACTGGTATAATTATTGGAGAGCAAGTGGAGATATACTATGGAGATTTTTTACAGCCTTCAGCTTTTCTCTCATTCATCATAATGATTAATCTCAAAAGCTATACATCTCTTTCTTCAACCACATATCTCCTTGATACTTTAGCAAAGAAAGAGGATTTTTCTAAAGGCAATTTTCTTCCAAGAAACAACACAGACCATTTCCTTTTGGACTTCATTGCTGGCAGAAAATTTTCACCATGGTAATCTCTATAGCAAATTGAAGAGTTTATAACAGAAAAATGAAAGCAATTAGTTTTTTGATTAAATTCACATTGGCATTGAGGAGCAGGTAAGTATTTTCAGTTTCCATGTTCATTCAGATGAAATGGACCTGGACCTAGTAGAACAATGGAGAAGGCCTTAGTATAGAAAGTAATAAAAAGACAATTGGCTCGTCTGTGGTTTTAATAACTGTCCTGGGATACTGTTTCCTTTGGAGAAACAAACACATCTGTCCAATACATATATCATTTTAATCACAGGGAGTGTGTGTGTGTGTATTATATATGATGAATTTCGTTTCACTTACTCTTGAGGTTATAACCAGCTTTGCATTTACAAGCATCCTGCAGCTGATACTGTTGCCAACATTAGTGTTGTAAGGCATTGGTGGTATGGCATAGAGTTTTCTGCAGGCATGAGCAAGATTCACTGATGTCATTAGGGAAGGTAAATAGGACTGGAGTGAATACTGTGGGCTAGTTCATACCTTGAATAAGCAGACAAATGTCACCTGCAGCTTGAGTGGTAGCTCCTTGTGTTCCAAGATACCCTTTTTACTAGTAACTGTTGGCTCTTCTTTCTCTCCAGGAGCAGTATGATGAATGTCCTGTCACAGCCCCAAATGTGACTGTGCCCCTTCATGCCTAGTGAAAGGGTATATATAATCCAGGGTCTGCCTTTCCCCTGCCTCTGTCAGCCTCTCCTTGGCTGATGACCTGTGGGAAGGATGTGAAGCAGGAATTTCAGGCTGTCTGCTCCTCTGCAGGTCTATTATCCATGTTAAAAATCTAGTCTTAAAATGTAGTACCTAAAAGATGGGAAACTGTAAGAAATTTGACCCTGTAACAGAGGTAATTGTTGGTAAGATGATACTTCACCTTGGCAACATCATCATGTTAGAATTAACGATGACAGAGTATGTCGTGATGACTGAGTGAGGAGCACTTATTTAAACTTCATCTCTTGTTCCTTCAGTGTTTTATTTGAATTGGTTGAATTTGTTTTTCTCAGATGTTAGATTTATGCTTGCATTCCCTTGTATGAAAACATGGGGTTTTATCCAACTAAGAGTTTGTTGTTTCCAGTTGCAGGAAGATGGTTAGCTGTTGGTTCACAGAACTAGAAGAGGATATCACTCTTGTGTACTAAAATGGAGAGAGATGTTAGTTTTTAGAACAACAATGAATTTAATTTGCATGTCTTCAGTAGTTAAAACAGCCCAGGTGTTTGTTGTTAGGTCATAGCCTGAAGAAAAGGCCACCATTTCTTGTTCAGTGTTTTGAATTTAAGGAGTTTTTATGCCTCTAGACTTTACTGATTCTGTCTGAAGTACACTTTTTAAGTGCATGATGCTCTAGAGCCTAAAAGGGAGTGAAAGTTGGATGGAGGTCTGAATGACTGAAGAAGGTTTGTATCCTGAAACCTGGGTGTTCTTTGCAAACTATATTTGTCTAATGAAAATGGACCAACTTCCTACGAACTTTGCCCTACTCCCATTGCAGAGTTTGTCTTTAGTGTAAAGGATATAACCATAGGCTGTTCTAGATCTACAAATGCCATCTACAATGGTTTAGTAATATTTAGGCAAAATTTTCTTTGGTTTGAGCTTGTTTCCACTCCAAGGCAAACTGAGGAAAAAGGACAGGTATTTTCTGTTTTGATGGCTTTTCTGATTACTCCTGTTATTTTGTATCTTTTACCATTTATCTACCTAGTGGCATGCTTGACTGAGGAATGAAAAAGGTATCTCATCCTGTCACATATTTCTTACTTTGTTGAAGATGGCCCTTCACTTTAATCCTGGCTTTACCTGGAGTGTACTGCTTCCTGAGAAATCGTCTTATCTATCATTTGACATGTGATTTTGTAGGGTCATATGTGCAACAACCCCACAAAGTGCATCATCTGACCTGTTTTGATGTGATGTGACATAAGTCATAGAAACTGCTACTTTTTTGCTGCTGGTACAGTCATTTTAGGGGCACTTTACCTGCATTACCCATGAAGCATCAGTTTAGCCTGTTTGCTGACAATACACATTACTTTTGGGATTTTAAGTGTATCTCTAGTTTCCACTCTACTTTAGGAAATCTGAAGGATTCTTAGGGATATATTTGCAGTATGATTTCTAGGGATTTGTTGCACACCTATTTCTGTCAAGGGAAGTTAATGTTGTTGTCAGCACATTCATCTCACAAAAGATGAGCCAGTATTCTCTAGGCAGTGTTATATGTTGAAGTTTGATGTCAAGCCTCTTAGAAATCATAAGGCAGATAAGCAAAAGAGGAAAAAAAACCCCCAAACTTTCATAATTTCTTTTGCAAATGGGATTCTATTTACGCACCTTTTTAAAAATGCTTTTTGCATTAGGCAATCAGAACAATGTTTAACAAAGCAAAACATACTAAGATATCTGTTTATGCTGTAAGCTTGCCAATGCAAATTAAACCCCCCTGAACACTCTCATTTATTAGACACTGATCCATGTTGAACAGGTTTACAATAGCAATAGCAGTTTCTGACCTAATGGAGAGTTGTTGAAATGGCCACTTATTCAGCATCACTTATTTTAAAAGACATCCTGTTCTTCCACAACTTAAATTAAAAATTATGAGTCAAGGACTCACACTGGTGCTTTTGCAGTACCTAAAATAATACGATCTTATGTGACACTGCAATAAAGACAAAAAAAATAATGCACTTAATAGGAAAAATATGAAGATGTACTCATTGCAAGCAATTCACCCTCAAGTTGCCACCAATATCCACATTTAAGGCCTTACGGCTGCATAAATATATTCACTACAATGTGTGCAATTGTATATCAAGTAATTTCACTATCATCTTTGAACAGTACCAAACCATACGTAACTGAATTTCATCAAAATTTAGGCACAAACTCCATCAGCTCAGGGTCCTTTGAAAGTGGGCCCAAGTGTTTTCAAATACATTTGGGCTTTTAACCAGTCTTAGCTGAGTTATGACTTAGTAGCAAAACTGCAAACCCAGATGAGCTTTGGGGAGACTTTGGTTTCACTGTGAACATTTTATTCAAGCCTGAAACCTGATGAGATGAAGCTTGGAAGGGAGGTTTTTTTTTTTTCCTTCTAAAGCTTCTGATGAAAGTTATTTACTTGATCTCTTTGCAAAATCCCCAAAGGTTCTACACAGTAATGTTCCTTTATTATTGTTCATCTCTCACCTGTAACAGAACCACAGAGGCTGCAGATTGCCTGGAGACTCCCGGAGTCAGGGATGATGCCCCAGGCATTGTTACATGTCTTGTATGTTAAAGTTAGATGGTAGAGGGGAAAAAGAAAAAAGAAAAGCAAGCGTAGTGTTCTCTTAGGGCATCAGTTTCTGCAAGATACTTCAGGGGAATTTGTAAGTGAGAAAGAAGCTGTGTCTTTATGTTTTAGCAGTTTAATTATGTCTATATTAATAGAGAATTTGAAGGAGACTAGGAATGATTTTTATGGTTTAAGGTTCTACTCATTGATTGTAGTGCAGTGCAATGGATGGCTGTAAAACCTGACCAGATTATTTCAAGTACAAATCAGAAACAGCTCACTGGAGCAAGGTTGTTTTGTCTTGCTCTGGAACTGGGGTGGAAAGAGGGGCTCTGGACTCTGTGGAGGGTGTCTGTGTACAAGTATGGAGAGGACATCTCTACTTCAACAGTACTATTTTGATAGATGCTGTAATGTGTATATTCAGAAATGTGCTTTTCACAAATACCATTCTTCTAGCAGTGAAGTCTGTGCAGCTAGGATTTGTTCTGGTTTCATCTCCATTTCTGCAGCCAGTCACCCAGTCAGGTGCAAGGTACTCAGTATCCCATAACTCAGGTACCCGTTTCCCTCGATCTATGCAGGCAACTGCTGGAAAAGATGTAAGCCCTTTTCCTTTTAATTGCAAAACTGCACAATGCTGGTTCTTGTTCTGTAGTGCATTGCTGGGTACACTTCTTTGAATAATTTCTGTATCAGGAAATAGCATACATATCACATAACGGGATGCTTCCTTTGAACTTGGCTTTGACTGAATAGCAGTGCCTTACAAAATTCAACATGAATGTCTGGAATTTGTATCAGTAGTGACCCTAGGCAACAGTCTTTGAAATACCCCTGCTTTGAAATTTATAATAATGTAGCCTCCTTTTGAGGTCAGTCCATCCCTCTTTAGCTTTGTTGATACCAAGAAGGTGAACAAAGGTGGTGCTGTATGCAGTGAATGAGTACAGGTTTAATGACCAGGAGAAAAGCAGATGACACTTATTATGCTGTGAGCTGGTTTTGAACAAAGTCCTTGGAAACCATATGCAAATAAAGGCACTATTTTATTGAATGGGCTGCTTTGTGTCAGCTGCAAAAGTGGGCAAAGCTGATGTTTGTATCTTCAAGAGGGAATTCTTTGGAACAGTGATCCTGTTCCTAGGAGAAGGTACAGTAATCCTAGGTAGTAGCCTGGGAGATTAAAATATTTTGCAGTATGAAAATTGAAAATTTGTAGGGGTTTATTGGTGTAATCACGATTTTAAAGTAAACTTTCTAGCCTTAGCAAATGATTGCTGTGGTGTTCTCAAGTTGTGTTCTGCAATTGTTTCCATTAATACAGTGATCTTTGGCTTTGTGTATGAAAAGCATTTTAAATGACCACCAACCCAAAGTGTTATTGAACAAAACAACCTGTTATATTTTATGTCCTTGCCCATGCAGTAGCATTTGGGGTTTTTTTGTGTTGGTTTTTTTTTTTTTTAATGTAAATTTCCCAGCAGATTCTTTTTTACTAGAGAAGCCATATGAAAATAACCATAGTTTGTACTTGATAAATTATTGATCTGGCAGCAGTTGCTTGCTAAACAATTCTCTCTCATGCTAAAAGTGCTGTTCTGCAGTATAGTGGAGAGTTATTTTGAGCTTTTTTTTAGATGCAAAGATATTCCTACCAAATTCAAAGTTAATATATGTTACAGTATGTATCTGATAGCAATTTAAGTGCCACCTCTACCCACTGAATCATTTCTGTTTACCTTTTTTTGGTGGCTGTTGAAATTAGAGGGGAACACCATGATTTCTGCATCCTTGGTTTCTGTCTGATCTTTGACTCTTTAAGCCTTACGGAAGAGTTTGTGCTTCTCACAGTTAGCTGCTGGGAACAACCAACTGACATTTATTTGTCTTTGGAAGGTTTAATGGAAGACCTTTATTTTAAAGTGAGTTTTGGAGACCTCTGAAGCTGTAAAGCTAAAGCCAGCCCAACTGTTAATACCGCTAGGCTGAACTTAGCCCCACAGATAACCAGTAGGACTTCAGTACGAAACTATAGTCATGTGTTTTGCATAAGGTCACTTTAATTACTTCAGCAACATTAATCCTAAATTAACAAGGCTTATGGATGGCAAATGAGTTATCTGTATTAAAGAGGGCATACATTTTCACCCAGCAAAATTAGGATGTTTGAAAGTGATATGCTGTCAATAGAAAGCACAGAGAAAGAAAAGTTCGTATTATAAATTTTCTTCTGATGGGCATTTGAAAGTCATTCTTCCTACTACAAATAGATAACATGGTACAGTATTTTCCTCTAAGCTGAAATTTCTTTCTTGGCTCTTTGTGCATTTTTTTTTGTGCCATTAGTCCCAGCAACTTCTGTACCCTAGACCCAGTTATGCAGACAATCCCAAGCTGGAAGGAAGAGAGCATATCCTGAAATGGGAGCTTATTCTCTCTGCTCCCTACCTGGGGAGGGAGTGGGTGCTGAGTGCTGGCAGGTAAGGACAGCAGTGAGCAGTGGATTTCAGGAGCAAGGACACAGTTCCCTTTCTTCTGTTTTGGGGAGAAATGTATGGAGACGCAGGGCTGGTCACCTTGCCAGTCTGGCCATAGAGAACTGAAAGATTTTTGACCCAGTTTAATAGGAGCTGAAGTCCAGAATTAGGTTATAATGATTGCATGGGTGATGGATTAGAGCTCAAAGCAGAGGTTCTAATGGAGGCTTAACATGTAACACAGAGGAGAGTTTGACCTCTTTCATCTAGTAAAACATAGGCCTGGAAGAGTTGTGATTTGTTTCTAAATACAGCACAGGCATGAACACTAGAGGAGCAGACCTTGCTGGTATAAGAGTGAAGGGTGAGAGTTGTCCAAGAGTGCATTTGGGTCTGTAATTAGAAGAGTTTTTCTCAGATCAGTGGAGCAGTAGACTTCTGCAACAGCCGTACAGGAGAAGTCGTCAGGGTGAAAATATAAGCTCTTAAGTTCTATTAAAGCTGACGAGTTAAGAGCGGCTTCCCATTGTAAAGAAGAATTTACACGTATACTTTAATAAGTTATTGAAACATTTCTTAGCCAGAGTATTAGAAATGCAGAGCATCACTTGTAAACTGTCGTCACGGTTATTACTTACACTTTTGTATCCAAGTGAGGTCACCACCTTATTGGCTAGATATGCTGACAATGCAAAGAGCACTCCTGCTTCAGGTTTCTTTAATTGGATGAGGTAAACTAAAGGTAGCAAGGAAAACATCAGCAAAGAGAAACGAAGAAGTGAAGTGACTTGCCCAAGGTCACCCAGCATTTCTCATGTCTCATTTCTCTTTCTGTCTCCCAGTGCACACATTTTCTCTTCCTGAAATAAAATGGGTGAATTCTGCAACACGTCTCATTCGTTATGAGTAGTCAGGTGAGAATTCTTATCTTGCAGTTTCAGAAGCTGCTGGTATGCTGCTACTTCAGTGAAAGAAACATTTTCCTTAACACATAACAGAAGCTATAAAATGAAAAGTGAAGTGAAAAATGGTTAAGATACTGTAACTTGCAAAATTCAACCCCAGCACTGCACAGCAATAGGAAGCAGAGACTTTGCTGAACAATGGGGAGCTTCCCCTCTTGTTGTGTGTTTGAACTCAGATGCAAAAATGAAGTTTGTCCTATATGCCAAATAATTAACACAGACCGTAAAAGTAAAGAATAGTGAAGGCAATGTCTAATTTTAGCTGAGAAAAGCCACAGCATACCTTGTCCATGCTTCACCATAAAGAAATTGGCTCCACTTTTCTCTTTTTCCCATTGTTAGCATCCTAATGTGACTAGGCATCCTCTTCTTTCTCACTTCTGGACCTCCCACACATGAAGAGAACCCTGTAGTCTTTAAAAAGTTTTATTTTTAATTAGCTGCAATTATATAAAGGCTCCTACTATTTTTTTTCTCAAAATAGCACCTAAATACAGTCTGCACTCACAGATCTTGCATATCTAGATATTAAGATACATAATGATTTTTGTTTTTCTGATGTAAATGCAAAAAAAATGACATGATTTGGGTATGGAGGAGTAATGTGGACTTAATAGGCAACAATACATGTAAAGCACAGTTCGGTGGAAGGATAAAAATAACACATGATTTTTCTTGTAAAGAGATTCCTGTTTCTTTCTTCTAAGTCAATGAATGTTTTGTTTGGGTACCACCATCAACATACTTTTTTTTTTTTTTTAATGACAGTTACTTTGCCTGAAGTATTTCATAGATAGGTAAGTAGAAATAAAGCATCGTGTTCTCTGAGATGTGAAGAGGACTCTTCATCTTTAAAAGACGCAGTCTCTGTCCTATTTTAATTACTATTACCCTTATGGTCTAGAGATATTTCCAACATAGATCAGGAAAAATTCATGACCTCTTTTCCAGTGCTTAAGGCAGCTGCACCTCCTCACAACCTGTTTTACACTCCTTTTAACAGTTTTTGAAACTAATTTCACTTGTAAAACCTTTTGAAAAGCTTTGAATCAAGAAGCAGGAGTATGCAAGGACCTGAACTGTTAAAATTCAGTTTATTACAAGGTTGACAGAGATGCAACTTTGGACAATCATGGCTAAAAGAATGAGCCTCTCTTGCTTTGAGAGAGCAACCCTTCTAGGTTTTGAAAAGGGTGGTCTCCTTTCTTCTGCAACTCTGATGTTGGGGAATAACACTCAGTGTGGCTTGGGAGAAGCCTCTGGGATCCACCCTGGTCCTTCAACTTTCAAGTTTCTCACTGTGACATAAATTGTTGGAATCTAACTCTGTATTTCTCTATATTGCCATAGGTGTTTTTTTCTTGGAAAGATTGTTAACTCTTAAAGTAGGCCAGTTTGAATTTCAGGTTTGGTCTAGTAACTTTCTCATTAATCTCTCTTATAAAAGTAATTAACTTAATGATATGCAGTGATTTATTGGTGAAATTCTGCTAAAGAAGTGATCTATACAAGGTTCTATGAGCTGCAAGGTGAGATGAGTAGCATGTTGTACTATATGCTGAAAGGAAGTTCAGCTGTTTCTTCTGAAAAGTGGGAAATATAAAGTCAATTTACTCTGTTTATATACTTTTGATCATAATTCACTAATGTACATGGTGTTCTCTTCTCATAAACCTGTTAGAAAAAAATAAAGTATTCAAGAAGGACCAAATGCATTCTCTAGGTGGGAAATTCTTTACAAGTTGAGCAAGGGGAGGAGAGGAATCTTTTTCAATGTTTATTCCCCTACACAAAGAATTTCTGACTGAGTTGCTGGAATGAGATGCTGCACCTACTGGATAATCCAAAATTTCAAAATATCTTTGTGTGGCTTTCTGTGCCCACAAACACGATTCTCTTCTGTGAAGGCACCATGTCCTCGAGCTCTGCCAAGCTCCTGAGCTTGCCCAGGAAATGAAATGTCAGTTACTTTTCCAAATAATGTTACAGCAAATGATCTTCCACTTTGTGTTCAGTGTCAGTTTCTGTTACTAGGGACAGTAAACAGGGCAGATAGAATGATAGAACTTGATAGGATTTCCTGATTGTCAGTTCTGGTCTCATATCTGAGTTTCATTCCCTTTGATGTACAAGGAATGAAATGATTATGAGTGCTGACATATAATTTATTGTCATTGGACACCTCACTGAGTTGAACAGGGCGGTTTCTGAGTGATACTCAGGTGTGTTCTTGTCACCTCTGAATTTTTACACTCTGTTTATGATCAAAAGATAGATGTTTACTTTTTTTTTTTTTTAATAATAAAAAACCAAATTCTGGACAGCTAGGAATGAAGCTAAAAGAATTAGTTGATTGGACTTGCTCATTTTAATACTAAAGGCAAACTTTGTAGAATGGAGGTCAGAAGTTCCTTGTCTATCTCTGTGTAAAGCAGTCATTGTTTTATACATCTAGACTCCTCTCATGCCCTCTTAGTTGGCTTCTCAGTTCAGAAGTGATTTGAAAATCAGGGCTCTGATGTGGAACCTAATGAAATAAAATATTTTACATTTGGCAATGGGATTTTCAAGAATTGCTTTGCTTGGATAATGCTATAATGTAAGCCACTCTTCTTGTTGGCTTGATACTTACTGTGATGTGTATAAAAATTAATCAATGAATAGAGAGAAGTACCTGACTCTCTCCTTTTATTGCATCAGGAGCATTTGCTCCCAGTTTCACTTGGAGGGAAAAGTAATGCTTGTGAGCCAAATAGTGGTTAAATTTTTTGGTGGCTCTTAGTTTTGGAGAGTACTGTGATCCCTTGGTCTTTGCTTGCTGTTACATAGAACCTTAAACTAGAAAACCCATGAGCAAAGCCCCACTAAATTAACAAAGAGACTGTTTTTTTATCAATAAGCTACTGTGTGCCTGGCTAAAATTAACTATTATCCCTGTGTAGGGGATAGCCTCTCAACAATCTGCTTATTGTGCATACGTTCCTCTTGATTTAACAAAAAGAATCAATTAGAAAGGCAGCCAGAAGTATCACCGTGTGTCATATTAATTTAAACATTGTTTTCTGCAGTTAAAAACTTTATATTCATCAGTAATTTGTTAGATTTATCCCCTTCCTCCCATCCTCCCAGTCTCTGATGCACGAAATTATTAAACTTAATTGGTTTGCTCAGGACACTACTCATTTCTCAAAATTTATTGCAATTATACAATGCCCATAGCTCATTTATTTTTTGTTTCCTGGTGATTAAAACTTAAGACACTGAAAAATGTTATATGTGTTTTCCTTTTCATCGCTAATCCTTTTATGTCCCCTACATTCAAGACACGTTCTGTAGTCATGAATCATTAAAACAGCAAAATTCACAGGCAGACTTAATTTATAGCTAACTATAGGAAAAACAGAATGCAGGTCAGAAATCTTGAAACATTTTTAGGAAGATATTTTGGTTTTATCTCTGTTTTTTCTTAACAGTGAAAGCATTCCTGTATGTTTTACCTCAAATGGAAGTAAAAATGAGGTTGTTACAGAGAATCA
This sequence comes from Microhierax caerulescens, assembly GCA_035590215.1. Lineage (NCBI taxonomy): Eukaryota > Metazoa > Chordata > Aves > Falconiformes > Falconidae > Microhierax > Microhierax caerulescens. Next base: position 32,610,251 of record JAVJGJ010000047.1, on the reverse strand, counting down.
TAGAAGCTGAAGAAGGGAACTGACCTGTGGTTCTGGCCACACTGTGTTGTGTGGTGATATCCCAGTGAGTGGCTGTCTCTGCTGCTGTGATATTAGAGGTCTCCCATGTGGTTTACCTCGATGAAGGGAGACCTGAGTGGGACATCTTGTCTAGTTCAGGGTGAAGAGAGGAATTAGTTTTTTTAAAAAGCGTCACTTAGCCTCCATGTATCATGACTAGGCACACAGACTTGTTCTAAAATGTATTTAGGTACCTACGTGGGACTGAGAAGAGACTAGGTAAATTCATGAGAGCAAATAGGTCTGTTGAGGGCTCCTAAGCCCAGAGATCCTGCTGCTGAGGTGCTGCTTTTTCAGGGCTGGGCAGTATTCCATGGAAACACAATCACATGCTTACCCTGTTTTTATCCTCTTTCTGAGCTGCTGGCTATTAGTGCCTTTTAAAAAAAATCGTAGTTATTTAACAAAAGCATTGTGTGAGCAACACTGAGTGATATGGTTACACCCAAGCGAGGTTAAGGGAGAGGGAAGGAGGGGAGGTAAAAAGTGATGAGAGATCTTTGGTTTTCATGAGCTGGAGCTGGTGTTTGTCCTAACCACCCCCATCTTTTCTGTGGAGGGCTAGTTTTGCTTGTCTTTGCCCAGGAGGTGGAGGTTGTGTTTCTCCCTGGGTTCATTCAGCCCCCACCATGTTGCCTGTAGCTGTTAGGTCAGCATCCCAGTGATTGTGTTGCTTTCTGGGACAAGAAGCACTTCCAAGGACTGTACCCACGAAGTGGTAGCATGTTGGGGTGTGGTCCTTACCCTGCAGCATGTAAATTTTCCAACTCATTCACTTTTATCTCCAGCCTTGGCTCTGCTGCTCCTCCTGGAGGTGACTGAACCCAGCTGCCTACTCTACTGTGTCTTCCCTGAGTACTCTCTGTCACCTTTCCCCACACTGACTCAGGGAACTGGGCTGGGTGAGCTTTTGGTGTGATCCAGAGTGGCTGTTCTGACATTCTTGTCAGGAGGTGTTTGGAGGACCCTCAAGGATCCCGTTCTACGTAGGCAATGTGCATTCCATGCTGAGATGCTGCTTTGTTGTATTCGTAGGTGAGTGATCGAGATGAAGAGGGAATAATTAATACCATTAGAACAACCAGTTGTATTTTTAGCATTAGCTAAAGCAGGATCTAAGTAGGAGGCACCAACATTTCTTCAGGCAGAAAAATTCCCTAGATAATGCAGCAGAACAATGCATGTGACAGGGCAGCGGTATCTTTTCAGGACAATGCAGAGTATGTTAATTCGATATATACTCAAATCATGTAGAGTCTTTTCCAGCTGAAATAGCAGCAAAGCTATTCAAAGCAAATATATGCAGTGGCTGAACTTCCTTTAGCGCTTTGTGAATGGAGTTCAAGTACTGAAAGGTTGGCCTACTTCCAGAAAGCAGGGCTTTTGTTTCCAGTGCTGGCAGAACAATGTTTGGGAAATAAACTTGCATCTGAAATGTAAACATATCCTCTAGTTCACCAGACTTCTGAAATCAGCTAAAGTGAGTTAAAACAATTAAGTACCATGAGGTGGAAGTATGGTACTTGAAGATACTGTAGAGAAGTGATTTGAAGTGTTCATCTCTTTGGAGCTGAGAAGCTTCTTCGTAGACAGATAGGCCTGTGCTGTGTTGTTTTTCTGATTCTACTTGAGCCCACAAAATTCAGTCTGCAAAATTACCAATCATTCTTGCTCTCAGTGTTAACAGAGGAAGATAAATTAGTATGCAGATATTTATCTCTGAACAGATTCATTATCTTCCTCTTCTTGTCTCCGTAGTGAAAGGTGGGTGAAAGCCAAGGCAAATAGCAGCCATCTACTTGTAAGTGGTTTCAGGGACTTTATTTATAAGGAATTGTTACAGGCCTTTTGGTCCAAATCTTGCTCACATGGCAGCCAGTGGAAAACACTCCTTTTGACCTGAGAGGGAAATGAATCAGGTTTCTCATGTTTTTATAAGTCCTATAAAATGTTGGCTTTCCTCTCAGATATTTGAGTGAGGAAAAATAATAAAAAAGTGTTTAATTTCTGTCATGCCTTCCAGCTGAAGTCCTCTAAGTGCTTTTTTTAGAACCTGTGTGTATTTCACTTCACAGCATCCCTTTAATTCTGGTAACAGTCATTTCAGCATTATAGATGGGAAGGTGAGAGAAGCTACTTGACATTCTCAGGCCAAATCTGTATGAGCACCAATCTCCTCTTCTGGCACTGTTCCCACAATGCTATTTTTCTCCTTAGCTATAGTGGGCCTCCACCAGCAGGCTGAATTTTTTCCTTTGGTATGAGCACTTGAAACCACTGAATAGAGTTTCTCAAAATCATAACTAGGCCTGAGCTGCACAGACTTCAGGACTACATGACCTTTAAGTGCAGTCAAGGAGTCTTGCAGAGAAAGGTGATGTGTTCACCTGGCCAGTTTGCAGCAGGAAATAGAGCAGGTGGGGTTTGTTGATTATTGCACTTGCCACACTCTCCTCAAATTCTAGGAATCAGCCTACTGCATATACTTATATTCTGTCTTTCATTTGCCTGGAAACTCCCTGCTAATGTTAAACATCACTGCTGTTTAAAACATGAAACAATATCCGTTACTAGTTTAAAATAAAAATCAAGCCTCCCATATCTAACACCACCTTTATTTCAAACTTTTCTTAGCAAGTATGAGCAGTTATTCAACTCTCCCATGTTTTCATCACCCTCCTATTCTCCAGTGGGGACTTTTCTTATTGAAACATAAGGAAAGAGAAGACTTACACTCTTAAATCAAGTTTATTGGTGTCATTGAGATGATAACCTGATGACAAACCCCACAATGGCTGAGCTGCATTACAGTCTCTTGTCAATCACTGGTAACACAAGTAACAATTGTGATGGATAGGGTAGGATAGGAATTTCTGGCTGAGAGCTTGAGGTTTTGGGCTGTGAACCAGCTATGGATATGACTGCCAGTGATTTCAAAAGCTGACCTGCCACAACAAATTGCTATTTGTGTTGTTTTATCCAAATTTATTCCATGAACCAATGAGGTTAATGGGCTTAAACTCTCCACCTTTCTCTTTCATTTGCCTGACAGGTTTCTGTCAGCTCAGGTTTTGATTATCACTTTTTGCTGTTGGCAAAGGAGAAGTTCAGCTACGTTTTTATTAGAGAAGGCTGGAAAAACTTCAGTTGAAGTTGTCCACACCTGGGACTCTATTCCCTCTGAGGTGGAGGTTCCAAACACTGCATTTTCTTCCAGTGTTGAAATGCTAACAGTGCTCGGCAAAGTGGCATCATCTTTTCCCTATGTATAGCTGAACAAAGCAACATGTGAAATTTCCAGTTTGAGAGTAGAGAAGCTGGGGTCACAGGGCAGAAAACAATAACCTTACAAGAGGACCAGGTTTTAATCAAAAGGTGAATGACATATGAAATGCATTATTATGGGCACTGCAACATTTAGTTTGCTGGAAGTAACTAGAGTCCCATAACATAATTAATTACAGCTTATAAAAGACCTCTGGAATGTATACTGACCTTTTTTACCTTTTTTTTTTTTTTTTCTTTATAAAGCTGGTGGTTAACTTGTTCATCAGTCATTTCATTGTGATTTAGCCTGTGTACTCCATAATCATGGGATTCTTGTAAAGAAGCATTTTGGATGCATTTCATCAAGGCATCCTACTTGTGCTCAGGTTATGAGGAAATCAGTGAGTTTTATGCACCTGCTTAACTTTAAACAGCCAGGAGAGGTGGTGTTTCAGAGGGCATGGGAAACCATTTTCATGTTCTGGGAAAAATGCTGCCATCCTGAAAAGAATTTTGTCTTTACACAGGACAAAAAAACCAAAACAAACTGGAGGTTTTGTTGTTGTTCTTAAACTGAAAATAGTAATGAAGCAATTGCTTCTGGTCAAATGAACACTGTTTCCACTCCAAGATTTTATTGTTAAGTCTTGTGTTCTTTTTTTTTTTTTCTATAATTAACAATTTTCTAAATAAAAAATCATATTGCATATGAAAAAATCATATAAGCTTTCAAATATGCCAGAGTTACTACAGTCATGTACTGAGACTCCAGCAGCATGAGCAGCTTTGAGCTGAAGTTTCTTCAGCTGGAAATTTGCACATCTGTATGCAGGTGAACACTAAAGTTGCACAAAAAGGGTTAAGTAGAAGAGAAATAGATGGGGATTTTTACTTGGCTTATGCTTCTGGAGTAAAAAACTGTGAAAAGTTTTAAGTCCTCCAGCACAGGCCTGTAAAGTCCTACAATCAAATTGATTTCCATGCAGGGAAAACTGCCTTTTGCAATGGGAAAATGAGCACATGCATCATAGCACAGGAGGGAGTGGGAGGATAATGGACAAATTTAATTTCACTCTGAACCTGATCCTGCTGTGACATGAGGGGAGTGCTCTGTCCCTTGTTCTCCTGCTGAACAATAAGAACTCACACAGATTACAGGAGCAAAACATCTGGTAAAGTGGATGGTATAATTATGTGTGCAAATGTGTTGTGACTTAACCTGACAGCTAACTAAACACTACACAGCCACTCACTACTCCCCCACGCCCCCACCACCAGCAGTGGGATGGGGGAGAGAACTGGGGGGAAAAATGTCAAATTAATGGACTGAGAAACGGAAGGGAAAATGATAGCAATAAAAGAATATACAAAACAAGTGATGCACAGTGCAGTTCCTCACCACCCCACCGACTAATACCCAGCCAGTTCCCGAGCAGTGGCCCTCAGCCAGCTTTCCTCCTAGTTTATATAGTGAGCATGACACCATGTGGTAGGGAATGTCCCTTTGGTTAGTTGGGGTTGGCTGTGCCAGCTGTGTCCTCTTTCAGCTTCTTGTACTGTCCCCCAGTCTGCTTGCTGGTGGGGTGGTGTGAGAAGCTGAAAAGTCCTTGAGTTAGTGTAAACACTGTTTAGCAACAACTAAAACATCAGTGTGTTACCAACATCATTCTCATCCTAAATCCGAAACACAGCACTACAGCAGCTATTAGGAAGAAAATTAACTCTATCCCAGCCAAAACCAGGACAAAATGTAAGACAAAAGTTTAAAAAAGAAAAGAAGGAGATAATTGATTAAGTGCTGTATATCTACAGTTTGCAGTGATGTTTTTCTGTAAAAGTAAACATAACAGTGCTGGCCTGTGGCTGCTCTGTTTTGTTGCTACTGATGAGGCAAAGGAGGAAGGCAGAGAAGGGGATTTATATTTATTTTCCTTCTGTTAAAAAGAGCTTTCTCCTTCAGAAGAGACCCCAAAGCTAGATTATAAGAACATCCTGGAAATAATTCAGTGAATCAAATTGTGAGATAGTCTTCAGCTTGTTCTCTCACAGGTCTGTTGCCATTACAGTTAAATTCAGTCCCTTAGGAAGTTGTCTCCTTGTAGCAGTGCGTATTAACAACAGATTGCTCTGGGTTAGTAATGAAAATGCTTTCAGTACAACTGTGTGTGGGGAAAAAACTGTTTCAACAGTGCTACAGAAAACCCCCATCAAGTCTCAGGGTCTCCTGTGGCTGATATACATAGACGTTATACATGCAATATTATTGTAAGTTTGGTCTTTGGTGTATCCTTAAGGAAATGAGATTAGAGTCACATTCTGAGTGCGTATGTGAGAGACTAACACCTTGCCTCGTAACTTTTGAACCTAGGGGTTCATTTAAGCCACATTTGATGGAGAGGCGGATATGCCCAAGGTATTTAAGTGCATACATGCTTCATGAAAATAGATGATGATGGAAGGGCAAAATCTTAGAAGTATCCTTTGTATGATCCTCAACCATGGGAAATGGCTTACTTGCAGGTTATTGAACATGCATAAAAATCCCCAGAGGAAAGGGTGATCTGTACAGACTCCAGCCATGTATATCTTTGCACTTGATTTGTTAGAAGAAAAGAAAAAGAGCAGCTGTGATTTAAATATCCTGTTCTATAGAGCTAGATGAAAATTAGAGAGAACATTATCCAAAAACATCAGAACAATTCATTTGGATTATTTTCCTGAAAATTCAAAATAGCGATGGCAAATTGCAAATTTCAGGTAATTGTAGTTATTTAACCAATTAATGCAGCTTCATTGGCTGAGTTAAATAAAATTCTTTTCCATTATGAGTCCATTTTTTGACTCTTCAGATTCATTTCTTGAAGATGATCTCGTGCCCTGATACGAGTAAGACAGACATACCAGTTATCTAGGGCTGACCCCTCCTGACCCTTTGCTCTGACTTGATTTCTGTGGGTATTTTATTTCTGTATCAGGTAATAAGATAGCAATCTGATTAAGAGGTGATGAAAAACTAAAATACATTGATACACAATAAGTTCAAAAAAAGCTAACTGAGAAATAAAACCAAAACACAGATGCCAACTCTTCTCAACATTGACATAGATCTTCTAAAATACAGAAAATCTTTTAAATCCCTCAGTCTGGTTTGCTGACAGAGGTCAGGTTAGTAACTTTAGAAGTAAGGTTGTACCCATGGAATTTTTTTTCCTGTTGTACTTTGAGTTTATTAAAGGACCTGTTGGTTAGTGAAATGCAGTTGATTCATTTTTCTTTTATTTTTATAGCTAGGTGAATTCTTTTTAAATATGGTGTGTGTTTCTGAAGGAATTATCTTTAAAAATGGCGATACTTATTTAGTCTAAATAGCTTTTAGGAAGATACAGACTGTGCCATTCATTTTTTGTGCCTTCATGAAAATGTTGCTGAAGTGACAAGTAGGGTCACTCTTTCATGTGTACTGGCTTCCTTAAGCCTACTGGTGTCAGAAAGGTGCTGGTTAATAGCTCTGTCTTTTAAGCTTTAAATAATTCAATTCCTTGGGCTACTACATAGCTTCTTAAAACTTGGCAACACTTGAACCTTTTAGGAAAGCTGATGTGAAAAGGATGCTATCTAAATAGCTGAATTTTAACATAACTCCTTATGGCTTGATTGCCAGTTCTGGGTAAAAAAAAAAAAAAAAAAAAAAATCAAACTGAAATATTTCCTCTGTTGCCAACTGCTTGAGTTTTTTTGGTTGTGTGATAGTATTGCCAAGAAATAAAGCACAAAACCTGACCCTGAACCTTTGGGAAATGCTTAGAAAAACAAATCAGTTGCGCTCTGTACTCACATTCGCAAATGAATTGCTGCCAAATCCTTGAGAAAGCAAAGGTCCCACTGAACAGAGTCATGGCATGGGGAGGCCAGTGCTTGTTGACACTAGATGAGGATATATTTGAATAAATATCACAGTGCCTGTGAAACTGAGGGCAATGCCCCAAGTCAATGAGAACGTGCTTAGCTTTTTCTTTAGCCATGAAGTACACTGTGAATCTTCTAAGTAGCAAGATGATCCTAGTTAGCTTTGCAGGAGTAGTACGTTTTCCTGTGCTTAATTATTTAAAGAAAGCTGTATAATGGGTCTTTGGAATTTTGTGACCCACTAATCAATTAATCCACGTTTGCATAATGCATGTGGCATCAATGTTATTCCATTTCAAGATCACTTAGGAAAAACTTGCCAATCTGCTCATTGCTCCTCTGCAGTGCAAACACAAACACACAGCTTGCAATGTCATTTGCCGTCTGTGTTTATTTAGAGCCAGCTGTAAATGTTCCCAACAATTACCATTTAAAGAAGAAAAAAAGAAGTCTGTAATTCCTACCTTTGAGTGAGATCATTCAAGGTGCCAGGCCTTTGGACCTGTGAAAGGTTCCCTTCACAGTGCTGAGGAACGTTAGACCCTCACTTGTGAGATCCTAGGGGTGAATACTCAGAGAGCCTTGCTCTGCAGGATGGCATGCTGTCCAGCTGGGGTTCTTCACCTGAAACCTTTTCTTCATCATATGTCTGAAGAAAAAACCTTTCAGACAACTGAGCAGGACTTACTCTTGCCTTTTAAATCCCAACTGCTGCACAATGTAAACTTAAGGAAAGGGCTACCCATACTTACTGCCTGTAACAGCCTAGCAGAGCTCAAATCCTCTTCTTCCACCCTTAGGGCAGCTTCTTCAATTGAGGCTTTTTCTGCTGAAGAACACCCTTTTCCACCTCTGGGTGAAGAAGAACAGTAAGAGAAAGAAGCATGAAAGAAAATGTGCCTCTGTAGCTTCATAGTCAGAAAGTATTTGCGGTGGGGGTTGTGTGGGTGGGTGGGCAGGCAGAGGCAAAAGAAATCTTATGGCCTAGTCTCCAAACTGTTCGTTTGATGATTGTCTAGTGAGATCTGTGTAATGGTTGCCACAGTGCTCTGTTCTGCTTACATGGAACATGTTATGTTCATGCTTACCTCCATCTGGGCAGATCTGAAGTAGGAAAGAACAGCTGTAGTGTTTGAGGAGCAGCTTGGCAGAGTTTTCCACTACAGATTTGCATGAGGGTACCTATAGTCCAGCTAAATTCATATACCCACCTAATCTTTTATTAGCTATGGTTGAGTAACTGCTAACCAGTGCCTTGGGCTGTTGTCTGATGAACTCCTTGCCTCAAAGACTCTTGTGAGCCTTTTTCAGTTGTGGCAATTCTGTGTGACCTTGTTGGAGGAGAATATCCCTTTTGATTTGATATATACTTAAAAGCCACCAACATGGAATGTACCTTGCATTTTATTTATATTTCCATAGCCATTTGTTCTGTCTTCTATGAATCGGGCCTTTTCTTGCAAGGTTTTGTTTTAAGCAGTGCAGGAAAAACGCAGTAGACCAAACCTAGCTCTAGTTTCCTAGAGCTCAATCCTGCGTAGTGCTAATCTTTTCTGGCCTGGCTGCACTAAACATACATAAGAATTTTATAACTAGTTAGGATTAAGAAAGTGCTGAACAAGTTTTGCTAGTCTGAGGTCAGTGTGTAGCACTTTGCAGGATTGCACCTGTAATTAAGAAAAAAATATAGCCAACAAGCCATGCAGTAAGCTTGTTAAATATAATGTAATCTCATTCCATCTCTGTTTACATAAAAATGCTTTTGAAATACCATTAAGACTCTGCTGAACCCCCATTATTTTAGGAATTAAAATAGGATTTTCCATTATACATTCAGGATATTTTTATGGACAGTAATGTAGTTTGTGGCTATGCAAGCTAAAAAAAGGTCTATCAAATGTAATGATTGAGAATATAAGCTGCTTGCCACAGGGACCAGGAAAGAATTTTTCCTCTTTGCATGTCTATCATGATACTGTTTTACAGGTGTTTAATGAGGATTGTTTGGGTATGTTTTTCCCTTTATCTGGAGCACTGTGAGTTTGTTGATGCCAGAGGTGGGACAGCAGAATTGACAGTCTCATGGTCTACTCCAGAGTCCTATCTGTTGTTTTTTTCTTTTAAATACTCTTTTCTGTTTTGATCTCATACTGAAGACTTTAAAATAAACAAGATCTTGCAACAGAATATGCGCCTCCCTAGAATATGCCTTACTGATTTTATTTTATTTTATTTTATTTTATTTTATTTTATTTTATTTTATTTTATTTTATTTTATTTTATTTTA
>JAVJGJ010000047.1:32573102-32600631 GCA_035590215.1 Microhierax caerulescens | reverse complement strand
ATTTTATTTTATTTTATTTTATTTTATTTTATTTTATTTTATTTTATTTTATTTTATTTTATTTTATTTTATTTTTCTAAAAAAGACCCCACAATAGTACATAACAGTGCCAGGAGGCTGAGTTAGAAAAATAGCTACTGGGTGCATACAGTTTGTAATTGTTTTCAAACTGTTTATGAGGTGTCTGTGTGGTTCCTGCAGGCCCCTGGGAGCAGCAGAGTATCTTTGTAAAATATGCAGGAAACCTTGTGAAGGGAGAATCATCTTTGACAGAGTATTGTCACCCTCTTGCCTATGAACTGTTTCAAACACAGTACTAGAGAGCCATAAATGTGGGGAATTAAAGAAAACTTACTAACTAGCAGTTTTCTGTGCCATGGTTTTAAAGATGTTTTCCTTCTGCTTTCAAGGGAATAGCGTTTGGAGACTTTCTTCCAGAATATTATACCTTTTATTTTTGTTTCCTTCATTCGTGTTTTGATTGGAAAGATACATTTTCCTATTGTTTAAGCCCTGTTGCCTGATTAAGTGAGCTATGTACACTACAACAGGTTTAGCAAAAGCAAAGGGAAAGGATGGAGAGAGACTTCAGGAATGGAAAAAGACCTTTGTGAGACACAAGGTTTAGTAATGTTTCCTTTAGTTGTTTCCTGGTGGTTTGAGATGCTTGTGTTGCAATCATTGCTGTTTACCTATAGGAAAATGTGAAATGTGTGTAAATGCTTGCACATACGTATATCATTAGGGATTGACAGGGTTTTAGCTTCACAGAGGGAAGGAGAGCACACTGTTTGTTGTTACAAAAACTGCTTTACCTCAGCTTTTCCTTCATCAGTTTTGCTGAGTTTGTTTTCTTTTTGTGTTTCAGTTGGCTTCCTCATCTTCTTGCTGGGCTCTGGTCTGTGGGAACAGACTGTTTCCTTTTCGCTTAGGGTCAGTGCTGACTCTTTCCTTGCGAAAGAGTTTGTAATACTTTTAGAAAGAGATGTGACAACATGGTCTTGCTCACAAATAAAGTATTTTACACTTTTGCAAAGGGCTTTACACCTAAAATGGTGCATGCAGCTGTCTTCCAGTTGATACTATGGTAATAGTTTGGAGGAGTGACGCTTCTTCACATAACTCCCAGTTTGCATATGTGTTTGAGCCAACCATTGAGTTTCTGTGGGCGAATCTGCCTTCAGCACAAAGCATTGAAACCATGTTTGGAGCTGTGCAAACATGAAGAACTTCTTTTGTCTTACTGTCTACTGGTTTGTTTTCTGTGTTTGATTACATTTCTATGTTTGTCAACCAAACCTTGCCAAATCCTGTTATATTCTGCAGTATTTCATAAGGAAAATAGATCTCCTCAAAATCCTATAGATTTTTTTTTTTTTTTCCTTTCCAGGAAAGGATGAAAAAAAGCTAAGAAACATAACTAGAAACTGCCTTCCCAAGAATCCTGAATATACCTGTGTAATTCTACCAGGTTTTATATCTTCAGGTACAGTCAGATAACATTCAGGAAAGTAAAATTATCTTTAGAATTTGTGTGGTTTTATTTAAAAAAATATATTGTCAGGAATGACTGTGGTATCAGCAGCCAGGGTAATTTACAGGTCCCATTCATGTGAAAATGAGCATTTGCATAATCCTGGATAATGCTGTGTGGCAGTTTAATATGTGTTTCTGAAGTATATGTCAGCATATGTGTGGCCTTGATAGCAGTTTTGTGGCAAATAAAAGAAACTTGACTTCAAAAGGTGCTTCCAGTTACTTGCAGTGACTGTGGGGAGTGGATAGCTCTTCTCCTCTTTTTATGTTCAGTGTGAGTTGCTTAGAGTAAGCACAGTGTCATTCCAGTCTTGTGCTCATCATCTGACTGTAGTTCCAGAGCTCTGCATCTAATTGTACCTCCAGAACGAGGAGGAAACTTTACTTGGAAAATGTTACTTTGGAAGATGTGTACAGGATCTTGGACGTGATATGGGCTGGACATTCTTCTTTATAGTTGAGGTTGGGTGGAGAAGTAAGGACAAAATGAGAAACAAATCCAGCTCTGTAGAGGAATGAAGGCAGTGGGTTGATTAGCATTGATAAGATGCAGCTGTGGCCTTGCCTCGAAGGCAGTGGGCTGATTGACCTGGATGATGTGCAGCTGTAGGTCATTCCCACTAAGTAGTTAAATAGCACTGAGGAGCATGGGAGAGGTGGTTGGGTGGAGTAACAGCAATGTGGTTTGACTTCTGGAGGAAGGAGAAACAGCACAGACAGTAGAATCTGACCAATGGTGAAAGCCTTGTTGCAGTCTACTAGTTTGTGCTGCAACAATTGGTGCCCCGTGTGAGGCTGACTGAGTTGAACTCCAACTACAACAACTGGTACTCTGTAGCTGAGACAAGCGGGAGAACCTGCAACCCATAACAGACACAGTGAGAGGTGAGCTGTTGATAACTAATCAATATGGGTGTATTGCAATATTTTTTGTCCATCTTAACTCAAATTACAACTCAACTCTAGCTCTAAAACAGGAGTTTCTAGTCTCCAAAATAGATGTGAGCTGGAACTTTCTGCAGTTAAAAAGAAATTTGGAATTACCTATTCACTTTTGTTTCCAGCAGGGCCTATTCTTACAAATACAGGAAATGAATTTTTATAGCAATACTCATCTGACTCAATTTTAGAGGGATTTCTAATGATGTTTGCTGTTTAAAGAGTTTTGGATTAAGCCTTTATTGTTTTGATGCCTTTCTTCAATCAAAATGAACTAGACTCGGGGTTTACATTTTGTTATTTTGCCTTCTTCCCCCTTCTTGCTTTCTGCAAGTGTTATGCTTATGTTCTGGTTCCTGAAATGTCTTGGGTATTGGGTCTTCCATCTCTTCCTCTGAAAGTATAAAAAGCAATCTAAGGGATCACACTACATGGAGGTTTTCTTGCACATAGTGAAATATTTTCTCATCTTCTCCTTTTGCCTTCTTTATTGGTTGTTGTGATATTATACACTGACAGAGGCACCTAGCAGACTTCCCTGTTGAAGACTTGAACAAACAGAAACAAACAAGACAGTCCTTCTAAAGACACTACTCTTTGCCTCCCGAGTATCCCCTTTTGGCTTTGTACAGATTGTTTTCATATGATAATAATCAATGCGCTACCATAACGATACCTTTTGAGTGCTTGGTTACAGGTATTCGCTCCTAAGAGTAGGCTAGTAAAGTACAACTTTAGCAGGAGATTTTTAGGAAATTGAATCATCAGGTAAGTCCTCAAAGTATCAGCCTCTGTCACTATTCGCAGTGGAAAGTGATAGCGGTAATAATAGTAGTATTTTTTCAGTTTTGAGTGGTGCTTTGGTAGGAAAAGATCATGCAACTTTTCTACTTTAAGACGTCTCAGTTTACCTTGTCTTTTTTTAAAAATGAGGTAATAATGACCTTAATTATTAATATTTTAAGATGGAACTTTTTCTAACCTGTTACTTTCCATAACCTCCAGAAGTGATGTAGGGACTGAGAGGAGGATGTAGAAACCATTAATTAAAGTAGTATCTCGATTAGATGCCTTTTCTTTTACTTCTTCAGTTTGTTTTTGTTAACTTTCTATTGTGTGTAAAGGAAGGGGAAGATTGCCACAGTCCATGCCTCCTGCCAGAGACAAAGGGCTGCAAATATCCACTTCTAGAAGTATAGGATTATTAAACATCATATGGCCCAGCAGAGAGGGAGTTAGAAAAGCTGTTTGTCCTATTGCTTCTCTGCAGCTGCTTTTGTGAGCCCTAGAGTGGCTACTTGCAAAATAAAGAAAATTATATAACTAAGTGAATATTAGTTTTTTAAGAAAAGTACTGCTTCCTCTGCAATGCACAACACACATAAATATACTGTAGATCTAATGATTTGTTCAGTGAATGTAAAAGCTGGTTGCATAAAGAAGATTTATTTTTAAGTGATTATTACCATCTGTCACAAGGCCTCAGTGTGCTGCAATAAAAGTGTGTTTCAGATTCTCAGCAGTTCAGTCACATAAAAATCCAGAAGGACTAGTTTCTTGCGATGGCATTTCCCAGCTCTACCCTTAGAATTGCCTCTCCAGATGGTGGGTATGGAAGGTTGGAAAAGCACAAAACATAGATGAAGCTCAGCTAAAATCTTTTAGGGAGAAAAACTATTTTTAGACTGCAAAACTATTCAGGGTGAAAGGGTTGACCTGGATTTCAGAAGGTGGGTATATTCCATGTCTAACTTCTACAGTCCCCCAATCATCTTTCATCCTGCAAAAATACAGGGACATGTGTTTGACTGTGGCTATTGCTGCTTTGCTCTTCAGTCTGCATTGTTTCCTAAAGACTACTGGCGAGAAGAAAAAAAAAAATAAAATTGAAGGATTAAACAGGTGGAAGGGTTTTTTCTTCTTCCATACACTTCTTTAGTCTTTGAGGGGAATCCCATCATATTGAAAAATGGATGCGTGCCAAATATGGACAATTATAAAGACAAGCAAAACATCTTGGAATTTCTTGATGATGTGATTTTGGTCACCCCAAGGCTACACACTCATCAGAACTGTAATCAGGAAGTAAATACATTATGTTGTAACTAAATTTGCAGTATTTTGTCAGAGAAGGTAATGGAGCCCCCTTCTAGCTAAGGGGTCATAGCACTTACCCAGGCCTTAGATTTTGACCAATTTCTTTTGTGTATCAAGCTTGAACATATGTCTCTCCTCGACTAGGAGCACAGAGTATCAACTAATCTGGAGAATCACTTTGTGCTCTGCCTGGGAGAATGTTCCAGTGTTCTCTACAACACTGGGTCATCTCTGGCAGGAGGAACAGGCAGTTATCTCCCAGGGTACCCTAAATATAAAGCTCACTGCTTAGCATGTGGAAGAGTTCAAAGATTCATTGAGTTTGCTCTGAATCAGTGTAGCTCAAATATGTCCAGACACTGGGAGAGCACCCACTACCAAAGCTAGTTCCTTGCTGGTGTAATTTATTTCTGTGTATATGCAAGAAAAGAGCATAGAAAGTAAATTGACTGTAAACATATGTGTCCTTGAGCCCAGAGTATGTCCGGATCAACAGTGGACCTCTGTGTCTAAAATATCATATTTGTCCAGATGCCTCTGCATGCTCTTGTCTTTCTTGTCTGATGGGCTTGTTGAAAAAGACATGGATTTCCAGTGTCTTAAAGCTGATCTACCCTAGGCTGTGAAAGCTTTGGGATATAGAAACCGTACATAAAATGTAACTAGCCTCTTACAAGAAAAACAAGATGGCTTCCATGCCACTGAGCACAAGATTGATGAGTAACAACTTAATTATTGACTTAGGTTCCTGCTCTCATGAGTTCCTTTTTTTTTTTTCTTAATGTCTTCTGAATGAATCTATAGCTTTTCTGGCCTCGCCCATGGCATCATTACACTGAATGAATGACAGATGCTGGCATAGGCTTCTATGCTCATTTTCCCTGTCAGTGCTTAAAGCATTTTACTTTTTACTCAAAAACATTCTCATTTTCAGCTGAGGAGCTTCTACAGAGCTCAGAAGGAAATCTGTATGATTCTCTGGAGGATGTTTTTGCCTGGAAGGACCTGCCTAAACACTTGCGTGCAAATCTAGGTAGCTGATAGCCTTATGAACATGGTATTCCCTCTTCAGCCTTTGCAGTTGGTGTGGGCTTTTTTTCAGAATCCTTAACATCTGTTGGCATACAAGGGAATTCTTTCCTCAACCTTGTAGCTGGTTTTAGCAGTAAGTAACTAACTTGCAAGTTTAAGGTATTTAGAAGGTTTGAAAGGCCAGCTTGCTTGGACACCTGTATTTCTTATTTTAGTATGAGAAAGAGCAAGATCCACGTCTGTTTCTTCTTTTTGTTTTGCTGCATCACTTAAATTTTTCATTATTTCTTTTTTTCCTTCCCTGTTTTGCTGGATCTTTTCTTATAGATTTAAACACTTCTGGGCAGGAGCTGGCAGCAAGGACCTGAGCTTCTGTTTCAGTCTGCTGAGCCACTCCAGCAGGCCCCTTGAGACCTACCTTCCTTCTGTTGCCATGAAAATGTAAAACAGAGAGAAAGTAGAAGGAAAGGGAAGAAGAGCACTGACAGGAACAACTCCTTCTTCAAATCTAGCTCTTTTTCATTTTTTTTTATAAGTTTTTTTCCCTCTTGTGGTTCTCTGTAGTGATTAATAGAATTTCACCTTTTCTGAACTATAAGTAGAACATGGCTTAGATTATTTTTTTTTTTATTAACTAGCACTCTCATATCTCATTTCTTCCTCTGACATGGGATCTGAAAGATCTTTAGTATGACAAGAAGAAAAAGGGAAGGAAATAGTTAATGATTTTGGTTTTTTTCTAACTCAGATCAAAATTAGCAATACAGAAGGTTAGTATTTTGCTATAAGCAAGTGATCAGAACATCAGTCATGTTCTCTATTTGTGCCCTAGGAACACCAAAGGAGGAACATCTGATTTTGTATCTTAGCAAAGACTATTAATAAGTAAGAAAAGAGAAACATGAAAGAAGGAAAAGGAATAAAAAAATACCATCACTGGTTTTAGCTGATTTCTGCTGAATACTTCTCTTGGTGCTTTTGTCAGTTTCCTAAAACTGATCATTTGGTATTTTCTTGGTTTAGTAATGCCTTGAGCTATTGAGAATTATTGCTTTGTTTCAGTGGTTGTTGCATTCCGTGGATTTCTGTGACTAGAGCTTGTGAGGTGCTTTAGGATTGTACAGGATGAAAGGATCAATATTATACACATAAGTAATATTTACTGGTTTTGTTGTTCAGGTACAAGATTTCAGCCACAATACGGGCTGATGATTTGGTGAGGTACTTGGCTCCATATGTGTCAATTCCATTTGGTTGGTTACTTTTTTTTTTCCTGTAGGGTGTTTTATAGTGCCATTTTGTTTCCTTGTATTTGTATTTTGTTCCTCTTATCTCTCACTGTCTTTCCTGAAGACAATGATTTAGAATATAAACATACAACATCTCTTCATCTGTCTATGTAAGTAGAAGCACTGAATAACTATTTGATACTTTGAAGAAAGATCCAGTTTGGATTCCGCTATGAAAGTCTGGGACCCTCAGCAGTGTTTGCCAGTTGGTCTCTTAACAAAGATCTGATAGTCTCTGGATTTGGATTGGACTTTTGTGGCCTGCACAGTGAATGCTTTTACAGAAAATACTTCTCTTAGCTATGGCTGTAAGTACTGAGCTTGGACTGTTCGTAAATCGTTCCCTTTGATCAGTGCTAAAAGTACCAAATAGCTTACACCCACATTGTTTGATAGTCTGATTTGAAGGTCTTGATCCTGTGAAGCTCTGTGAACATCTTTTTGCTAGAGGAAATTTTTACAACTGTGGTGTTGAAGTGCTTTGTGCTTTCTAAGGCTGCAAAGAGATAGTTTGCCAGAACTTCATATCCAGGCTGTCTCCCAAAAAGTTGCAGCAAATTATTAACAGCAGAATCAAACGTGGACCTTCACAGTTTTCCAATATATTTTCACTTACCTTTTTAGTGATATCAGTGCAATGATGGTAGTATTTCCTAGAATCAAAGGAATAACATCAGAATGTTTTGAAAGTGGGTAGGATATTTTTATTAGCAGTGGTGCTGTACAGTTATGTATTTGTCTTATTCTTCATGAAGGTGTACTGGAAGTTTGTACAGGAATGGATTTATCGAGACATAAGATAATTGATGCTTGTGAAGTACTGTCCACATTTTCTGTACTTTTTAGTTAGTTTGAAATAGTCAAAATCAGTTCTGGAGGGTCTGAAGTATAGAACAGATTCCACACCCTAAGCCTCTTTGATTTGGAATTTTTTGTTTTAATAGATCTAAGTGTCTTATCTCATGTTTCTTTGGATGGCTCTGTCCATGCTGTACCCCAGAGAGTGCTCAGGAGCACTCTGAGCTCCAGGTGATTGCTGAGACCCAGTATCTCAGCCTGCTCTCACCATATTCTTGCAGTCTATGATATTAGGGCATTGGTGACAGCATCTGAGAGTTCTGTTCCTGTGAATGCCTAGTCACATAGTGAGTCTTTAAACTTTTTTCTCACATAGGGAGACAGGATTTACTTTGTTGTTTTGTATGAGCCTTTGCAAGGATGGAGGAGTTCTGTTCAGAAGTTCCTTAACTTTTATTGCCTTCAAAGTGGAGGAGTGGAAGATGAAGGACTGTATTGCATTACTCCTAGTCATAGAAACCACCTTGGTCTAAGTTAATCTACAAGTATAGTATTCATAGAATCATTTAGGATGGAAAAGAGCTTTAAGGCCATCACATCCAACCATTCAACCAGGACTGTCAAGTCTGCCAATAAACTGTGGCCCTAAGCACTGCGTCTACACATTTTTTAAACACCTTCATGGATGGCGATTTTGCCACCTCCCTCAGCAGCCTGTTCCAATGCTTGACCACCCTTTCATGGAAGAAATCTTCCTAATAACCAGTCTAAACTTCCCCTGGCACAACTTGAGGACGTTTCTTCTTGTTATCTGGGAGAAGAGCCCTATCCCCACCTGCCTACAGCCTTCTTTCAGGTAGTTGTAAAGAGCAGTAAGGTCCCCCCTGAGTCTCCTCTTCTCCAGACTAAACAACCCCAGTTCCAACTACTACTACTAAACTATTCCTAGTTCCCCAACTACTATTGACAGTATTATTGTTCTCCTATGGTCCATTTAGATCTCAGCTGCCTGAACTATATATTAATTAAACATAATGTATTTTTGACTTACGTTAAAAGCATGTTACTATCAAAAGATGCTTTAGTGGTCCTATCCTAACAGCTCCATTTATCAGACTTTTTTTTTTTAAATGCTTTAACAAATCTATACTCAAGAATGGAATGAAAAGGTAAAAAGTCATTAAAACCAGGATGGTTAATTGTATGAAATCCTGTTTTTCCTTATTCAGGTATCTTTCATTACATTTGTGTGTGTATTTTGTTTTCTTTGGTAAGTTTCAAAGGATACAGCACCAAACATTTTCTTTCATGTGGAAAATCACTGCTCCAAAGAGAGGTCATTAAAAAGTTCAGAAAAGTTGGAAGAGAAGCTTGATACCCCATGATCTGCCTCTGCATATATTTTGTCAAATTTTCAGTCGGCCTAGCACTGCTCCATTCAACATATGCACTTTTTTACCAGCTGAAAGATGGATGTCCTACTTAATGTGGAACATACAGACAGACTAATATCCGATTGAAAAAGAGCATGAGAAAAAGTTACAGAAGGGAAGAGAGCCAATAAAAAGAGAGACATGTTAAACCATGTCTATCATCCCTCTAGCCAAGAATCCCGTTCAGTGTGAAATTGAAGATATTTTTATCTTTGAGAGAATGACATCAGGTCAAGGGAAGTGTTAACCTTGAAGTCTGTTTTCTAGGTCAGCTGGACAATGATCAGTGCTTCAAGAGTGACTTAAGAAGTATTTCAAAATTGGCTTTGGAAGAATGTTTTTATGTTCCTTCAGGTCTATTTATATTAAATCCAAGAACACAAATGTTTGGCTAGTTCCCAAATAGGATGCTGGAACTGTTGGACACTAGAACACTACGGCTTCACTGTAGCAAGAGTTTCAGTCCTGTTTATTAAAATGCTTTGGAGATGATGATGTAACAAGTGTTAGACTAGGTAAGAAGTTATATAAGTCAGCAATGCTAAATGCTTACATTTCTACTGGAGAATATTGTATATATATTTGCTGTGGTGATTTCTGGCTGTCAGTCTTGAGTTTCTACAGACTTTGCCATCAAGATATTACCTTTGAAAGCAGTCAACTTTACCTGCCATGGTGTAATATAAAATCCTGGAAATCACAGAGAGAGACACCAGCAAAATTGAGTAGTATTCTGTTTTCTTCATTGCATTGCATAGCTCTAGAACAGTGATAGTCAGGAAGTAGCAGTGAACTAAGCTGTGGAGTACGATGGGAGTCATGCATTAGCTAAGTATCTGGTCACTTGAATGTTCTTTCTAAGTAAGTCTCCCTTTTCTCTGTGTAGGCTTTCTTTTTGTAATCAGCATCACATGTTGGTCAAGGTTAAGTAAGTATTTTTGGATGAAGCTGTCTGAATAATGAGGAATATAGGAAAAAGGCACCAAAATTCCAGATCAGCTCAGAGAAACAGCAAGTTTACTATCTTGTCTCTGATAGTGCTAGAGACTAGATGCTGCAAAGAAGGTGAACTATGTTGTGTTATGAACTATGTATACATAGAAGTACTATGATGCAGGGAGGTTTTCTAGCTCATGTCAGTTAATATTTGGCAATGAAGCTTGAATGCATGTGCTGTTATCGGATTTGTTTGGATGACACTTGCTGTCATTTTCCTGTTGTCACTCAGAGAGCTATAGGCTTAATGCTGATTTTTTTTGTTCCATTTGCTTTTAGACTTCCTGTTGATATTCCTTCTTTCTCTGTCTCTCTCTCAGGCACTACTCTTCTTGGTTAATGGTATTATAATTTTGATATTTTCTTCCCAATCACCAGCTGCACATCAAATAAGAAGTTTCTATTATATACACTAATGCATTGCCATCGTTTAGCCAGTGATAACTTCATAAACATCAGTGATATTGATGGATTGGAAAATGCACAGAAGTTAGTGACATTGCCAATAAAAAGTGAAAGGCTATAAGTTGGATGGATTTGTCTGCATTCTTACTTAAATATTAACTCTAATGAAGAAAAGGGAAATCTTTCCTACACGATACAAAGTTACTCAGTTTAGAAAAGCGGTGAATTAAATGGTTCTGTTTAGCATGCTTCTAGTTTTCTGCAGTAGCAGTTGAACCAAAGTGTTGTCTTTAACACGAAGCTGGTAAGGCATCCCTTGTTAGAAGCAATGCATTTTTACCATTTAGGAACTGAAGAAAACAGATTAACAAATAAAGATGAAGTGTAAGCATCAGTTTTTATTGTGGTGCCTTGAGAAAAGTTTTCCTCTTCTGTGTAGCAGAGTGATTTCTGATAATTCTGCCAAATGGGCCTCTGATGGCTTTTGTAAAAAATTGTTTGCAAACATAGAAATTTGGCCAGTAGGTGAGTGTGCATACATGGGGACTTCACATTGGAACTTGCATGTGTTATGGTAGAAAACCCATTGATCAAGTAATGGGCTTGATCGAGCAGTGTTCTAGCAGAGACAGCTGGGCTAGGTGTGGCTAGAAGTAAGCATAAAGATATTCTACTTCAGATTTTACAGACTTCGCTGCAACGGCCAAATCAACCTGCCATCAGGGAAAAAAGGAACAGAACAATTAGTTACCCTATTGATACTCCAATACTGTTATATTTTGTATACTTTTATTTGTTAAGAAGTTAGGCAACTGTCTGAATATACACAGCAGGGGAATATGCTGAGCTGCAGTTTTTACTATTTGTCACAATAGTTGACTTGCAGCTCAATCGCTTTTCTATTGTACTGGAAAATTCCCTGTTTGGTAAGAGAGTACAAATTGCAGAAGCAACTTGTTTGGAATATACTTTACTTATCTTCTACGTGAACAGCATTATTCTTCCAGATACAAGCTGGAAAAGGTGTCTCATTGTAAGATGTACATTTAGGACTGAGACAGAGATAGTTTTTTTGACAGCTGTATGAAATTAATACTACTTTATAACAGTGTGTTTTACTGCTTGCTGTATATAATAGTTTCTTTCATTGCCACTTATGTCCTTTGCAGGGAAGGAAATTTGCCTCTATATGACAGTACACTTTGAGTGTCACTGGCTTTCATACTGCCTATTAAAAAAGGTAATTGTGAGGAGCAGATCATACCTCAAGGAGGCCTTCTGAACTGAACTCATTGCAAGGGAGGGAGCCAGAGCTGTCAAAACTTTGACTTTCTAATTCCTGAAGAGACGTTAATTCGCTTGGCTGCATGGTCTACTGGGAGTAGAAATGAAACTCCACTTGCACGACCTCTGGTGTCAATCATTATGGGAAGCATCTGCATTTATATTGTCAATGCACAAACTTTCTTTACTTGCTGAAGCATGAAATCACCTTTCAGATGAAGAAAGAAATATAACCCCCCATTCTTGAGAGATGTAGCAGTTCTGTCTAAGGCTTCAGTTACACAGAGAAATGTTTAAACACTGTATTCTGACTTCAACATCAACCAATCTCTTGGAAGTTGTCTGCTTTGCAAGTAAAAGTTACGCTATTGTTTTTAAGTTACTACTTCATATTATTTTAGGGATTCTAATTCTCCATCTCTAAGCCAAAGGGAGGTTTATCACTAACTTTGACACTGTCAGCAGAACTTGACCCATAGTGTCCCACGTTAAGTTCTCTTTTAAGCCTGTGTTCCTGTGGCACAGAAAGAAATGAGGAAGTATGTATTTTAATGAAACTTTTAAAAAACAGAAGAGAAGGGTTAGTTGGTAAGCTGCAGCAGCAGGATGTCTGCTAATGCATTTGATACACAGTCCTTTAATGTAATTGAATTCATGTGTTTCTTTGGGCTATTTTAGGGTGTTTTGTGCTAAGTCTTTATGATCTACGCTGACATTCGTTTTGTTGGTGGTTTCACGCAGGCAGTTCTGTGTAATTCCATTGGCTTATTTCACAACGAAGTCAGCAAAATGAGACATACTCCCACATTTAATGACAATGTTTGGGCCAGAGATCATCAACTGCTTACTAGGGCAATAGCTTGTTTCTTGCTGGTTTTGTTTAGGAGACTTCCTGTTTACCCTGAGTTTATGTGCAGCTCAAAAGAGAATTGCTGACTCTAAAGAAAACAATGCACTTTTGATAAACTTTTGAAAAGGTTAACTTTTATTGTCAAAGTTAATGAGATTATGAAATAGATGTGTTACCTTTATTGTACTTTGAAGTATGGAATACTCTTCTTCACTCTAAATGTGCCAATTTGAAGCACAAACTTAGTTTGTCTGTGTTGGTCCAGCCTATACCAACTACTTCTGCATGATTGTGACTGCCACAGCCTTCCAGGTATAGTCTAAGTCATAAGGCATGCTTCAAACTGTGTCAGCCCTCTAAAAGCATCCCTTCTCATTTTGAAGTGAATGGGAAAGAAATTAGCTTCATTTTTTAGTGCTTTAATATTTTTTTTAATTATTATAAGCTATGGTGTGTTTTGGTGTCCCTTTATTACCTGAATCATCTGGTGGAAGGGCTTAGTATCAAATGAGGTAAAATAACCCTCAGGGATCCATGGAAATGCAGCCAGTAAACTTGCTCCAGTACATGCAGTTGATTCTCTAGCTTCAGTAAAAGAAATGATAGCAGAAAATTTAGGAAGACCTACGCTGCACAAAGTATTTCAGAGCTTTCCTCTCAGAAGGGCAGGTAGGCCAGAGAACAAGATGGGGCTGAGTTGTTTCCGATCGCAGACCTCTCCTGAGTCCATTCAGTGTAGCAGTGCTGTCTTTTGGATTTGGTGTGAGAACAATGTTGATAGCACACTGATGATTGTAGTTGTTGCTGGGTAATGTTTATACTAAGTCAAGAACTTTTTGGTTTCTTGGGCCCTGATAGCAAGAGGGCTGGAGGAGCATGGGAAATTGGGAGGGGACACAGGCAGGACAGGTGACCCAAACTAGCCAAAGGGATATTCCATACCATATGATGTCATGCTGAGTATATAAGCTGTGGGAAGGAGGAAGGTGGGGACATTTGGCACTATTGCATTTGTCTTCCCGAGTAACTGTTATGGGTAGTGGATCCCTGATTCCCTGGGGATGGCCGAAGACCTGCCTGCTGATGGGAAATAGTGAAGTAATTCTTTGTTTTGCTTTGCTTGCATGTGTGGCTTTTGCTTTACTTATTAAATTGTTCTTATCTCAGTCCTTGAGTTTTACGTTCCTTTCCAAATCTCCCCATCCGTCTGGGTGAGAGGGAATGAACAAACAGCTGCATGGTGCTTGGTTACCAGCCAGGATTAAACAATGACAATAAGGAAAGTCAGTTTTCCTTACTCTCTTCTAGAACATGATGCACAAGAATCAGGCATCAGCCAGAAACTGAGAGGATGGTGGGATCTGAAAGCAGGTTGTTTTGTCTGTCAGCAGACTGTGAAGTTGTTTATGGAAGACATGAATTGAACTGAAGATTAAATCTGCCTGATTTTTTTTTTTTTGATCTCCATCTGTTTATATGGACTCACATAGGCTCAGCAGCATTATTCCATGAAGCTCTTTGCAGGACCAAATCCTCACAGAAGCCTGAATTTCTCTCTTGATCCTTAGAAACTTGCTAGAACCTAGGAGAGACATGGGTTTAATTAGAGGCTGAAGCATTAAAGAAAATGTATTCTTTATTCTTAAAGCCAGAAACCACTTGGTGTGATCTGCTTTCCTTTTTCTGATATTCAATAGGATGTTAATATAGGTAAGCATAATCCTTTGTTTGCAAAGGTAGCATGACAAAATACAAGACAAAACAGAATGCAGACTGCAGGATTAACTTCTATCTTTTTCCTATGAATGTGGTGCCTTTCCATGCCAGTTTTGTGAAGGATTTTCTCTACCATAGTGCCTTGCAATTGCTCTGTTCAAGGACCAGTTTTATGCTAGGTGTGAAATGTCCTCTGTCTCAGATGACACAAGTTTTGGCAGTTCTTGCCACGTTTCTGTATTGCTAGCACAACTTCTGTGGTCTTGGCATAATGAAGATGCTGGCATGCTAGACAATTGTCCTTAGGTAATTCTGTGTGTATCTTATCCTAATATCTGTCAAGTTTAGTATGACTGCATGTTCTACATCTTTTTACAAAAGACCTGTCGTTCCTACTCAAATAGTCTTGGTTATATGCTTATTAGCACATTAAATAACCTGCTTAAAATGTCACCTGAAGCAGTGCAGAAAATTATCAATACCAACTGTGACTTTAACCCAGATGCTTTGAACTTGTATCTGATACGCCTTGTGTCTAAAATGTTCCACAGAAAAATTCAGCAAAACATCAGAGTAGCGCTTTCCCATGAGCTTTCACATCCTGAAGAGCCAAGGCAATGGAAAGCAGCCAAGTAAGTTCATACTGCAAAGTTGTAACTCACTTTTCAATGAGTGATGAGTCTGTCATCTCTCACTACTCGCAGTTTTAAGAAGCTGAATCCTTTAACCAGACCCCAGGAGTGCAAGCTAGTGACCCTGTTAATCTGCTCTGCTCTTTGGTGTCTCATCTGTCCATTTTTTTTTTTTCTTTCCCAAAAAAACCCCGCATCTGCACATCCTGGCCAGCAGGAAATCAAAAGAGCAAAAAGTAACTTGTCTTCTCAGTAAGTAGGGCACCTTTCATCATGTGAAACAAAGTAGCTTTTTCTTAAAACTGGAGCCTGAACTGGAAGCTTGAACACATTGTGAAGAACCTTTATCTGCAGAAAGCTGTGCCAACAGGCTGCCTTACCGCACCTAACTGCAGGAAGGGCTGCCGTTTCAGCTGTGTCTTGTTCTGGTGGAGATGGCTGGTACGTTAGACAGGAGGAATGAAGTGTGCACCTTCTGGAGTAGAAGACCTATAAATAGGTATGGAAAAATTAATAGATGACTAGCATACAGTTATATGCCGTCTCCTCTGTATGCACACTGGGAAATGCATGTCTGGGCCTTCAGAATTCCTCTGCTGGCCACTGCTGATATCTCTTGGTAGAAAGGGTGCAAAACTCTGCAAGCCATCTTTAAAATGGCTTTGAGCAGTCCCAGATCTGTCTCCACTGCCACTATCTGTTTTATATTACTATCTGGTTTATATTGCTATCTGTTGCACCTAGAAGAGGGAACAATGGTATCTGAGTCCACACAATGTTCACCTCACTGTGGTTTGTTCTTATTAAAGCTGGACCATGGCTTGGGAGAGCAACACTGCTCAGTAATGTGTTCCAGTGTGCTTACTACACTGAAGATGAATGCTCTGTCTGTGTGTGATGTACATGCATGCCCCTATGAGCATGTGAAGCAGCAACAAAGTCTTAAATGCCTTCAATAACATTGTGAATTTTCTGATTTAGAATGTATAGTCCAATCTGCTACCGTGATTAAATCTCTTCCACTTCTGTTGGGTTTGGGAAGACTCTTCTGCCATTTGAAAAAGAAAGCAACAAAAGTCAGCTTTTAAAATTAGTGACTTCAAACCCCTCTATCTTCTGTAATAATCTCCCATATCAGTATGGAATACAGATTTGTGGTCGTCCAGTGCAGTCAGTTTCAGCCTACTTGTGCCTGTATGATCTTTTCAGGCTGGAGAACTTGCTGAACTTTGAGACTCCTGGAGGTACATATATTTGTAAAGGGGAGCAGGAAAGGGAATGGAAAGTAAATCTTAATGTGAAGGTTTTTGTGAAGAAAGAAAACATTTGTCTAGGTAATTAATGAGAGAAGCTTGTCTGGAAGAGCATGCTAGGTGCTTATAAGCTTAGTATCAGTCAGAAGAGCAAGGACGCTAGCAGGATTTTTTATATACATTTTTACGAAGATGATTGCTCATAACTGAAAGCTCTAACTGCAACAGAAAAGCCATGTATTATGCAGGATTATGTGGTTCTTGAAAGTATATTCCTGACCAGAAGTTAAATATTAAACTTCAGCATAATCAGTAAAAACAAGCAAAATTTCCCACTCAGGTAAAAAACAATATGTATTTTTCCTTCTTATCTAAATGAAAATGGAAAATAATTCATTAGGGGGGTTTTTTGGTTTTTTTTTTTGGTTTTTGTTTTTTGTTAAACCCTTCAGTACCTTTATCTCTGGCTATCCTTTATGTAGATACCAACAAGCTGTTTTGCTGTTGCATTATTTAGAAATCATATGGATTAAGAACCTCAAAAAATGCATGTGTGGTTCAGGAACCTGCAGTTGTGCTCCTTGTCAGAATTCCCAGTTGATTTTCAGTATTTGTTAGTTTTCATAATGCTATGTATCAGTAAGAAAAAGAAGAACAGGGCAAGGACTGAAGACATTCTTCTCAGTGCTTATTGGTCTGGACTTGCTCTAGATACTGGATGTGAATAGGGTAAATCGAAGACCCTGTAGTCAGTCTCCTGTAGCCCCAGACGCTTAAAGATCTTTTTACGAAAATGACAATTCTGAATGTTAAAGCATATATGGGAAAAAATCTATGGAGAGAGTAAGAATGCTTAGTTGTAGCTTTTTTAATTATCAACCTATATTGTGTGTTTATAATAAAGTCTTACTGACAAAGCTAGAAACGTTTCTTAAGCTCCAGATGGCTGCTTTTCTTTATGACTTGCTGTAGGGTACAGACTTTGATTTTTATATATTTTGGTAATCTATCCTGATTATTCAACTAATACTCATTGTTCTCCCTATGCTACAACAATACCCTTTGAGAAATTGCGGCATATGGCTTGGTGAGGGAAATTTCAAGGTTAAGAAAATCTTTAGCTGTGTCTCTCACTTCTTTGTTTTCTTTTTTCTTAAGGCTAGGACCTGTAACTTTGATAATATCTCTTTAATTTTGTCCTAGTGACAAGATTCTTATTCTAGGCAGCATCTTTCAATGGATAGGGAGAGGTCTCAAAATATTCACTCATCTTCAGAAATCTCTTCTAAAGGCACCCAGTATGTGAGATCAAGTTCTAATCCAAAACAAACTAGTAGCAACAGTCACAAAAACATATGGGAGAATTTGATGGAAAGAAAGTGCCAAGGGCTAAGCTGCACTTAACTAAACTAAACATTTAAGCTATGTGCACAAATTTAACATTTGTGCATGTTAAGCTGCACAAAACTAAGCTGTTTTGTGTGGGTGACAGAGGAGATGGAAGCAGAGAATCCAAAGCCCTTGTGCTGCTGAGCAAGATTGCCATGTCAGGAGGTGAATTAGCAGGATGCAGTGCAGTGTAACTGCACCAACTTCAGTATCAGAGTATCATTAACTAAGTATCCATTTAGAAGGCGTAAATGAAGTGCTTTAAAGAAAGGACAACATTGACTTGTCTGGGTGATTGGCATCTTCATTTTACTACTTCTCTCTTTCTCCAGGTCAAAATGTATCTAAATACCGGGAGTTCAGTTTTTCCTTACAGATGTTTTCTAAGAATACTTCATCTTAGAGTTACAAAGCAAGCAACATGGGGCTGTACTCCCCATAGAAACATGCTACATCTTACAGTCTCTCTGAGAAGTTATCTTGAAACAAACTGGTTTGAAAAGAAGGAATTCCTCTGGCTACCTGTGAACCTCCATGATCCATTTCTCCTTTCTGGACATGCCCTGTTGCAAATAAAACTCCAGTAAAATTATTTCATATTAACTGTGAGTTGCTTCGGGGTTTTCTTCAAGGGAGGGAAATGTATGAATCATGACACCAGAAAGCATCCACAGCACCCTCTGTCTTCCCAGAAAATAACGAAGGTGGAATGGGCCAAAGCTGTGTCTGAGAAAACAGGATGTATAGCAGTGATAGCTCTTAATGCAATCTTCAATTTTATATCCTTCTTCAAACAGTATCTCGTATTGGGCTGCACACTAGCATCTCTGGTGGTAAGGGCAGTGAAGTTTGTTTTGGTGTTCTCTAACAGCTTCAGGGGCCTACTTTTTTTGTTCATTTGAAAGAAAAGTTATTTTATTAAATGGTCAAAAGTGCTCATTGCTGCAAAGATTTCTTCAGCCCAAACCACCATATTTTTTTTTTTTTCCTAGAAAAACAGCAAAGGAGTGAATCATAGCAGTTAGTCCAAATTCTGAACTAGGACTAGGCACAGATATCCTATGTCCCATAGGAATTCCCTGACTGCTGGACTTGGATTAGTCCGGTGGGCTGAATCAGTTAGTATTCTATGAAGTCAGATAATGCTAAAAGGGAGTCTCTCTGTTCTGGAGAGCAGAATGGCACAGACTTAAGCCTCTGATCTAAGTCAGAATGAAGTAAGACAAACTTGAACCTGGGGCTGTCTTCTGTTCCAGTGAGCATGTTGGCCTATTAGCTATAGGTAGGGTCCCTCCGTTTACGATTGCTAAAGTTCTGTGTTATTTCTCAATTGTTTTCAATAAACGTTCAGCAACAGAACAACAAAAAAGATACTCAAAATTCTAAGTGCAAAGGAATTTTTTTTTTTTTGTTGGGCAATGTAACTTCTTAGACTCATATGAGGTGTCAAAAGAGGGTAGTTAAATTTATCCTTATTCAGAGGTTCAGCTGTGATTGGAGTTGCACAGATTTTTGTTACATCTAAATAAGTGACATTATAACAACAAACTTAATTTTAGAGGCATTTACATAATTTCAGAATTGTCTTTAGTACTTTGCTGTATTTAACTAGATTGATTACTTTCTAGTTTTACTATTAATCTACTAATTCTGGTTTACAAAAAATAACACTCGCTTGAGCTTTGTTTGTGTCCCAAACTAAGAAGCAGTTTTCCTAACTGCTTCAAAATGCAACTGCTTTCTAATACAACTTTTTCTTCAGTGTTACAATGTTAAAATTGTCCCCTGATTAAAATCATAGAGTTATTTAGCTTGAAAAGACCTTTGACATCAAGTCCAACTGTTAACCCAGGACTGTCTAGTCCATCACTCTTTTTTAAGCTGAACCCAAATATGCAGACCATGACTAAAATTATCTTTTCACATTGACCTTGTTGGCGTTACTCTGCGTATACGTTTCTGTAGGTGAAAGAAGAAACTCTGTATGATTCGTAGATAGGATAGGCTGAGTGTGAGCTTATTCCAAATGCCTTATTCAGAGACATTTGTGTAGTTCTGACTTTAGGAAAGAACTTATAAACAAAGTGTAAATGAGCATGCGGTTTGACTTGATTGATCTATGTGTGCAGTTTAAAGCTGAGGTTTCTCACTTAGTATTCACCTCACAAATGAGAGATGTAAAATGTTTAAATTAAATGAAGCAGAAATAAAAAAAATATTGATTCTCTGCTTTCCCACTATCCTTCTTACTAAAAGTTTTTGGCTCTTTTACATTAGTGGCTGTGCTATATATTGGCATTTACACTAATGAAGAGCCCATGACGTTGCCTAAATGTTCCACTACAAGGACCTTGTTAATAGCTTCCATTTATCCAGCCAAAGAAAAGCTCTTACAATCTCCAACCCATTGTGCAATAAACCAAGGGCATAGAAGGGGCATGAAACTGGAATCTTTCCTTAACTGTGCCATCCCTTATTCCAGCACTGCCAAATACTTTGTTCAGGGAGATAAAACCTGGAACAGCAGGTTAAAATAAGCTTGCCCAAGGCTCTATATTTGTTCCATTCCTGTCATGGAAATATAAAAGAAATGAAATCTGAGTGTGGCCCTGTGGTTTGTTTCACAGTGGTTACTGTAATCTCACTTATTCATGTGGAGCTGATATTATATTTAATATAAAGGGGGGACACTGATGTTGACAATTGCTTTCTTGCCACTGGCCTTCATTCAGGGAAGTGTAAATCGCAAAATTTATGGCTAACCTTGGAGGTTTTTGTCTAGGTGATCTTAGGCAAGTCCAGTAAGACTACAGCAGCAATGCCAAAGATATAATTCATGTACGGTTCGTCTCCCAGCCTGTGCTCTAATAGCTGTTAAACTGAAGAGTAAAGATTGTTTTCATATTCTAAATGTGATACTTAGTCACAAAGAAAAAGAGTAATTATTTTATCTATTTTTAACAATTATTTTTTCTT
Organism: Microhierax caerulescens; assembly: GCA_035590215.1. Taxonomy (NCBI): domain Eukaryota; kingdom Metazoa; phylum Chordata; class Aves; order Falconiformes; family Falconidae; genus Microhierax; species Microhierax caerulescens. The sequence continues at coordinate 32,580,006 of JAVJGJ010000047.1, read as the reverse complement.
GACACATTAGAACAAATTCTGTAGTCTTCATCTCATCAGTTTTAAAATGGTCATTTAAAGACTGTGAGCCATAAATATTAAAAAAATACAAATACTAATAACTTCCTATGATTGAAAAAATCAATTGGATATGAAATGGATTTTATCTCAGTGAAATTACTTAGTATATGAAAAGCCACGAAGATATACAAATATAGGGTAATCAATGCCGAAATTTAAAACACCTTTAGGGGACATTAATATTAATTTGTGTGTGTTTTTCACTAATTTGTCTGTCTTTATTACACTGCAGAATGCAGTCTTAAATCCTTCAAATAATGTAAGGGTTTTCACTGAGACTTCTGCTTTTTAAATACTAATCTTTTCTCTTTGGAAATAGAAATACTTCAAAATCTGAGCTCTACTTGGCTGCTGTGTTAACCTATATTTTGCTAAGAGCAGGAAAAAAATTATTAAAGGCTCTCTAGCTTGATTTTTTTTTTTTTTTTTTTTTGATGTTGTCGTTGTCTCTCCTGAACAAAAAAGGTTAAGTACAGAATCCTTTTTTGGAGAGTGTCTGTTTTTTTGTTGGCGTTTATTTCTGTCAACACTGTTAAAATAATAGGACAAAACTCTGTTTTCAAATTAATCCTTTACAGAGACTGAAAAACTCGGATACGGCACTGTGACTTCCACATTCTCTCTATTTTTGGTGAAAACTGGGTATCACTGTAAGATACGCAAATACAGTAAGAACACAGAACTTCATTATTTTAAACTGACCTGAGACAACCCTCTGGCTCTTCTATGTTAATCCACAGAAAATTCCAATTCCATGTATTTTGAAATTGAATGCAAGCCATGGAATTCTTTGTAGGCAGGGAATGAGTTGGATTTTTCTGCACTCAGAAACTTTGAGATTGAGGAAAGGGTTACCTGTTGCAATTTATTCAATAAGTTTATTCCTAATGTAATTGTAATTGGCATATAATTCTTTTAAAATGTGTCAGTAATGCTAATAAATCCTACAGTGCATGCAATATAGGAGAACAATGGAAAACTGCTACATTATATCCGACATCACATTACAAACAGCAGGAACAATTTCTAGAAGCATTGCCAGATATCACCAAAGATTTCAGCTACCTTTATTACGTGCTAGATGCAGTAATTTGAAAATGGAACTGATGCTTCATGCATTTTAAGTCTCAATTTTGCAAAACTATATAAAAGGTAACTGGTTTGCTATGCATCAAACATAACACAGCTTTTCTGAGCCTAAGACATTATTTTCTCAAATCTACAGTCAGTACTACAGATCATTTAAATTAGTATAAGCTGACTGTTTGAACAGAGAATTCTCTGAAAGCCAACAGAACCCAAACAAAATGAGATATATCATGTCCTTGGATATTTTTTAGTGACTGATAATCTTCTCTTGGGTCAAAAGTCTTGGAGAGCAAAAAATAGAATGACTTGCAGGGGCAACCTCTTCATTTTCTACCTGCAGATCTTTAACATCAGCTTTCCTGGATTAGTGGTTTTTGAATGTTGCTGAAATCCTGCTGTTCTTACAAATGAACAAATCTTAAAAAAAAAATAAAATTGACACTGACTCAGCTGAATGCTTTTATAGGCTCCTTCAGCATCAACTTGGTCTCTTAGTGGAAGACAACCCCATAACCACTGTCATGTATGAACACATCCCAGACAAGCTGTTAGGGAATTCACTCTAGAATATTGGCATTTTCTTGCCAAAGACTTGATTGCCACCAGTTGTCCAAAATTGGCCTTGTGATCTAAGAAGTTTCTTCTAATCATATTTCTAATCAAGTGTAATAAAACATTGCCTCTGTGGAGTTATTTCCGCACTTGAGCTTTGTTTCAAATGCTGTATAGAAGTCTCAATTATATGCAGTGTAATATCTATTAGATTCGTTGCTGATACCCAGTGAGACTGTAAGTGTGTTGAATTAGGATATTTTCTTGATCTGTTTTTCTGAAATGTTTTCTTTGTATTTCTGTTTTTTCTCTCTCACTCTCTTCAGTTTTACTTTCACTGTTATTGGCAGCAGTTTGATTACAATAGGTCACAGAAATACAACAGCACTCCCTTAAACTCACCAATTATACTTGCATAAAGGGACTGAGTTACTTCCTTGCTTTCTGTGTTTCTGGACATACGTCCTGTGAACTGGAAGGAATCACTTCACTTCCAGAGATGGTGTTCTGCAAGAAGAGGTACTGACCAGTCGGATATGAACAGGCTTGAAATAGTGGTGGCTGGAAGTCAGCAATGAACTAGGAAGACCTACCGAAGTGCATCTCTTTCCTTTCTCAGGAAGACCTTGAGATTTTTGCTGTTCCAAATGTAGGGACAGCATAGGAAAAATGGAAGACAGTATTAAAGCCAAATTATGTGAGGGGGATGGGAAGGTGTGGGGTTGTGCTAGGGCTTTATCTTTTGTACAGGCAATATTCTACTGCTTTAAAGACTTTATTTCCCCATCCTGCTAGCAGAATATAAATGTATTAACATAAAATGAGCTGAAAGTAAATTTCAGCTGGAAGTAAATGAGCTGACTCCATTTTTGACCAAGTTAAATCTAAATCAGTCCTAGGAAAGCACTAATTAGGTCAGATCCTGATGATCTCTTGAGGCCAATTCCCATAGATCTTTTTTATATGCTGACTTTAGAGTTGCTGTTCTTGTTAATGTGAACAGGATTTGATACTCTAGCCGTGATGTTTGTCAGCAACTACAAGACCCAGTGTGAACATGGGACCTATTTTGGTAATGAACACCCTGATTATCTCAAAGTATTCCATTAGTAAGCTGATGGACAAGGTTTTGTTAGCCATTCAGTTAGATTTCAGTCGTGGTTTAACCCTACCTGGCAGCTAAGTGCCACACAGCTGCTTGCTCACTCCGTAACCCCCAGTGAGAAGGGGAGGGGAATTGGAGAAAAAGGTAAAACTTGGGGGTTCACGTAAGAACAATATAATAATCAAAATAAAATACTACTACTACTAATAATAACAACAACAACACTTGTAATGAGAAGGAGAAAGCAGGAGAGAGGAATAAAATACAGAGAGAAAAAAAACCTCAAGTGATGCACAAAACATTTTCTCAACTCTCACTGACCGATGCCCAGCCAGTTCCTGAGCAGTGATCAGTAGCCCCTGGCCAGCTGCCCCTGGTTTTATATACTGTGCATGACACCCTATGGTATGGAATACCCCTTTGGCTAGTTCAGGTCAGCTGTCCTGACTCTACTCCCTCCCAGCTTTTTGGGCATCTGCTGGGAAGTCCTTGACTTAGGGTCAATATGACTCAGTAACAGCTAAAACATTAGCATGTTATCAACGTTATTTTCATACTAAATTCAAAACACAGCATTGTACCCACTACTGAGAAGAAAATTAACTATCCCAGCTAAAACCAGGACACTTTCCTATAATCGTGTGCTACTTTTCAAATAGCATTGACCCACAGCTCTCAAAGTGACAGATCATTTATTTTTGCTGCAGGTAGCTCCTGAAGTTGCTCGTTAATAGTTGTTGATACCAGAACACTTTTTGCTACTACAGATTTTTTTTTAATTATTAGAACTTCTTTTAGCTTGAGTTATCAAGAGCTTACTCATAGCAGCTTAATCAATATTTTGGTGTCCCTAATGTTTTGGGTTTTTAAAAATAATTTGTTACAGCTTTCTTTATTTACTAAAATGTCTGTTGGAATCAAGAGGATTATTTCCTTATTTTATTCTCCTGGATATTTTTCAGAAGTCCCACTGACTCCTTGTAATAGCTAGGAATATGAAGTCCTATGTATGGTGTGTTTCTTAGATACCTATTTGAAATTCTCAAAGTGCTTGAAAGTTGTTATATATAGTGTCATCAAGCAAACTGTGTGCAAATTACATATGACAATGAATCCAACATACTGTGATCAATATAACTGACTTTGAAAACCAGGCTGAATCCTAAGAGCTAAACCATACTAAACTAAAATATGGTATTAAGCACAGCAGGTTTTTCCCCCCTAAGCTCATCAGTAATAATTTTTATGTTATTTTTATTTGGGTTTTCTGACTTTTCATTGAAAAGAAGTTGTTAGCGTTTCCCCATTCATTTAAATGGGAATAGGACTGGACTAATAGCTAGAGTGTTTTATAGTAAGTTTGGATATAACTAATTCAGAGGAGCTGTTAGTACTACAAGTTATTCCTTTTTTTTTTTGTTTGCCTTGTTGCAATATTTGTAATTAAATGTTTTCAACTTTGTGTTAGAGCTTTGCTTTCTATAATTCTTAAAATCTATTTTTATATCAAGGCATTTCTCTTGGGTTTAAGTTGTAAAAAGTAATCTTAAGCATGCCATTCTTTCCCCAAGTTTTCTGTAATTTGTGCTACTTTCTGTTGTATGCACAGTGTATTGGGCGGATTCTTTTCTGTTACTTTGTGGGTTTTTTCGGAAGGGGGAAGTTTTTTACTTTCAGTTATTTAAAGAGGAGGAAAATAAAGCTTGTTTTGCTTTTTTTCCTTACAGTCACAATACTGCCTAAAGTTTATGTGGCAAAAAAAGGAGCAAAGAACTGCCATGCCAGGAAGGATCGTTTCTCCCTAGATTCACCTCCCCACTCATTTTATGTATCAGTCTTTCCCTTTCAAATTCAAAGACGACATCAATTTTTGTATCAGTAAAAGAGAAATCAGATTTAAAAAAATCAGATTCAGCAGTTTTATGGTTGGTCAGTTTAGATTCAAAGTGCACTGAAACAAAATTCAACAAAAAAAAAATCATTAACTTCAGCAGGCTAAAGCTACTGTTCATGTAGTCCACCAATTTCAGCAAAAAATATTGCTGTCTCAAAACTCTTTACTATATAATCTCTTTATATATTTAATTATGGATACATATCTGTAAGTTATTCCAAATTTCTGGCCTCATAGCACATGAGATGATAGGAATGTATTTTTTGTGAATGAATGTCTATACTACAGTTTGGGAGACTTCTTGGCACTTAAGTTTCCTAGGCCACAAAAAAAGATTCATGTTTCAAGCTGCGATATGGTAATGGTCATATGTCTATTTATACATGTGCACACACATAATGTGTATCTCTTCCTTGTTGTAAGACTAACGGTCCCATATTTTCATTAACTCTTTGACAGTGAGCTCTGTTCTCCTTTGTTTTGTACCTAGTGAACTGCAACTGGCTTAATCCGGAAAAGTTGTAATGTGCAAATGTGTTCATGATAGTCTGAAAGTGTGGATGATGACTGGCAAGAGACTGCCAAAGTTCTGTAATATTTAGGCTTTTATTTGGGTGAGCTTCATAACAACATGAGTAGATACAAGGAGGAAAAGGATCAGTATTTTGTTTTCACCACAGATAGAATAGATATCAGATATCAGAATACTAGATATCAGAAAACCAAAACTGTAGATATCAGAGTTAGGTTTTCATATGGGCCCTTTCAATGGATTGAATCAGAATTGTTTTAAGGCATATTTCCAACTATTTCAACCTTATCCTAGGGAAAGAAAGTTTGGTTTTCAGCCAACCTAACAATGAGAAGGCATAAAGATGGTTTAGGAATACCTTTGTTCATCAGACTTGCACTTTTACTGTGTACTTTGTGACTGGAGCTGAAAACTCCGTGCTTTTGATTCTATTACACAATGCTGCTCCTTTTATTAAACAGACATTGGTTCTTTATCAGAGAGTGATGATGATCTGGGGTAATTATGTGAAATCCTAATAAGACTGAACAAATTGCTCATTATTGTTGAATATTTGATCAAGAGAACATATTTTTTCCACTGAAAGACTCTGTAAAGGAATCCAGTCTAAGGTCCTTCTGGACAATATTTCCCATTGCTGCCCTGCTTTGTTATGAATTATTTGATTTTCCTCTGAAAGAAAGATTATGTTTCTTTTGAGAAAGAGTTTCTAAATGGGATTAGTCTATTACAAGAGCAGAGAGAATTTTTTTAATTATTTTTTTTTAATTATTTTTTTTTAAATAATCAAGAGGATTCAGCCTGATCCTTAAATCTCTGAAGGTGATAACAGGACACTTCCCAGTCCACAGTGCTGTCTGCTTAAACATTTCTAGACAATTATACAAATAGGGTTTGAAGCAGGTGAATATTCTCTTCAAGCTTCACATTATGTAAACATGTATCTTCTTCAGGATTTAGCTTCCTTTTTAGCAGCAGAACTGCAGAGAGGAGTTCCAAACCCAGTGCATTTCAAGGACTGATGCATCTGTCTGGACTCTGAAAATCAGACCTTAAGTAATGGCAAGACAAGGCATGTCAGATGCAACTTCTTGCACAAGACTGCTAATTTCATGAAGAACCTCTTTTTCATATTTCTATGCTTTCCTGCCACCAGGGAAACCTACTGATCCTAAGCTATTCTGCAGATGGTTTTAGTTACTGGGGACTGAATGTGGTTTGTGTGTCAAGCTTGTGACATGTCTCTGAAGTTTTTTGTGTGAATGACTTGCTGTCTTTCAACAAGTAGGTCTATTGCAGAGAGAAGATTAGAACAGAATTGTTCTGCCTCATGGCCCAGGCTTTTAACTACCTGAGAAAGCAATGATCTTCCCCATTCTGTAATGCTGTTATGGAAAGTCTTGGTATCTTTTTATTTTTTTTTTTTTTTTCCACAGCTGTCAGAATGGTACTTAGTAGGTTTATCCAACAGACTGTGAACTGGAGGTGTAGTCACTGAGCTGAACCTGTTTTAATCATTGACCTTAAGTGGAAAGAAGGGAAAGATCAAACAAATACTTTTTTTCTGATCTTTGAAAAGCTGCCAAAACTAACGAAGTTGAATTCATTTGGGACAAAGGAGATGCTTTTGTTTTTCTGCCTCTTTCAGCTTAGTCGTGTTTTAGATGGCACT
>JAVJGJ010000047.1:32562235-32573002 GCA_035590215.1 Microhierax caerulescens | reverse complement strand
TGTTTTAGATGGCACTCAGCAATTGCAGTTGGAATACAAAACAACTCTGCATCAAATCCCCTTGAAAGGTATGTTTGTCTCATGTAATTACAATGCCACCCAGGAAATAGTTGTCTATCTTACATGTGTATACTTCTTTTATTCTTGGTAGATAGCCCAAATTCACACAGTTGGGTTTTTTTGGTTAGGGGAAAGAGCTGAGGACATAATTTGCCTTTCCTGCACTACTTTAGCTTGATCAAAAGGTATCAACTTAAGGTTGATCCAAATTGCACTTACTTTTTAAAATTACAGAGGTGCATTTTTAAATATTAATGTCAGTGTTTTTGGTATCAGACAGACTGCTGACATGAAAACCCCTGGATCTGTTACTTTTGTGTCTAAGCTCAATGCTCTGGGGGTCATACACCTGCTCACAGTTTAGCAGCCTCACATGCATATACATGGCACAGCCTGTCTGCTATTCATGTATTCTTCAGATTCATTACGCTAGGAATAAACCTTAAGGCAAAGCCATTTTTCTTAAAAGGTCTTTAAAGCTTTCCAGAGGCTAGAAATGTTTGGTAAGGTTCACATAGTGAGTGAAATGGTGCCACATTGGTTATAAATGTCAATTAAATAGTGTGGGCTAATCTTGCATGTTCTAAAACCATCTCATCCCATATTGTCTGCCATGGGACATTGCTGCAACTTCAGTTCTGGCTGTGGGCCGTTGGCTCCTCTTGAGCTAAAATAAAGGATTACACAGGTCATTTGCAAAGACTGGGAGGTGAATTGTTCATTATTGGAGAGGCTCCTACAGAGAACTTGCACTTTGGCCAGTTATTTATGTAGTGGAAAGTTCACAGCAGGAATGAATAGCCTCTGTAAGGATTATTAGCAAAGTGTAAACCACTGCTGCCACCACTGGTTTTGATGCTGGTCTGCTGGTCTGGCTCTAGAAGAGCGACTACCCAGTTCAGTTTGTTTGGGTTTTTTAATTATTTTTTTTTAGGAGGTCAAAGAATAGCTGTGGAGACTGCTGCTAGGGGAAGAATGGTGACAGCTCTTCCCCAGCAGCAGCCACCTTCAAAATCCTTAAAGGCAGGTCTTCTGTCAATCCTTTAGCAACCTGTTTACTAAAGCATTTGCCTGCTCTGTCTTTTCTAGGTGTGATCAGCTGAGGCCTAGTCCTGTAGCCAGCCAAATGCTGTCATCTTGTCAGATACTATATTGTCTAAGAAACTGTGTTAAGTGTTGGTTACATGAATTTAAAAGGGGACTTTTGATCAAGGTATGACTAAAATATCACAGAAGCAATTTCCTTAGTTACCTGTTCAGAAGTGACTGAATATACTTTCCCCCAATTTAAATGTAAGCCACAAGGAAAGAAGGAGAGGATTTGGATTTAAATATTAACTGGAATCCCTTATTTTCCCTTCCTCCCTGGGGTGATGGATGGCTCTGAATCATACTATAGGGAATATATCAGAATATAGGGACTCATATGTAAGTAAATCAGGCCTTTTCTTTCATTAAACCACATACTCAGTACTGTGTTAAAGGACAAGATTAATCCAGTTTTGAAATCAGTCATATTCACCCTGAAACGTAAGGGTGATAGCCTGTATTTTATGCAGGAAACAGTTTTCACTTATCAAGGACAGAACTCATATGCAAAAAAGAATAATTTGAAAAGATGGTACTTCAGAAAGCTGATAAAATGCATATTTTCAACTAGAATTTGGGATGTTATTAAACATCACTTGTAAATGTATTCTGTTATGGAAGTTTTGTAAACAGATGGGGTCACTTTTTTACTCTCTCCTGACCGCCTTCATTTTTATTTTTCTCTTTGTATTGCCCATGAAATCTAGACAGGCTATTGTCTGTAATAGGTTTTTTGAGAATTCACCAAGAACAAAGATGTTTCGGTTGTATTGAAGACAGCATGAATCGTTTTTAGGTGTATCTGTTCCTTTCCCTCATAGTTTATCATTTATTCATCAAAAACTGCAGCTTAGGGGAAAACCAAAGTTATTTTTGAAATGGTTTTGGCTGAGCTGTATGGGGGAAAAACAGTTTTAAAAGCTTTAAGGCTTTTCATTAAAAGTAGCACTTAAGTTTTGTGAAGCTATGAACATCTTACTGAAACATGGCTAAAAATTCCTGTATTTGTTGAAGTGATGTAAGTGATGAAGTCTAAGATGTAATTTTTTTCATGCAGGTCTGTAGTCAGATTGCTGGTATCCAATTGTTAATATTGGTTATTCTGAATCTTTTTTCTAGATGCTCCTCCTTTTATTTTCAGTTAAATATTATACTAGTTTGTTCTTATGCCAACATTGTCCCTTAGTTTAAATAGTTCTGCCTCCATAATGCTTAATCTCCTGGGAATATTTATAGAAGGCAATTACATTATCTCTCAGCCTCCATTCTGCTAAGCTAAACAAGCTAAGCTCATAGTTGTCAAGTTGAGATCTGCATAACCATCACCCTTACAGACCATTCCTTTACCAGCTCCAGTTTGTCCTCAGCTATCTTGAAGAAGAATGAACACAACTGTGTCTTAGTATTACCAATAACACTGCAAGAATGTCTTGTAAATCTTGTTAATATGTCACTCAAATTTTTGGAAGTTTCTTTCCTGATTCATGTTTGGCCTTCATTTGTCTTTTCTTTGTGGCAGGGATGCCACAACATAGTGGCTTATAGCCATTTTAATACCCTTGAGGGCTTGCTCTTCTGTCATGTGGAAATCAAGATGTTTTATGGAGCTTCTTCTGTTCTGGTGAAAGTACACATCAAATATTTTCTGACCAGCCCATACAATTTTTGATTGACAGGTTTCTTGATTTCCTGAGGGTTTACTGACTGTTGGGCTCTACTTCTGGGGCGAATTTGCCAAGCAGAGTCCTACCAGGTATATAAGAGTTCCCATCATGGATAATGAATTCAGAAGACCAAGTCTCAAAAAAGTAATGACCAGATCCAGGGATTCTCGTCCTTACTTTCCTTGGTCTGAGGTAAACCTCCAAACTGTAGCTTTGTCATTCCAGGGCTGTTCGCACACGTGTGCTAGGGTTCTCTGAGGTCTGGTTTTGTAATGAAATAGAATGGACTATTTCCAAATTAAATTTTAGTTTCTCTTAAATGTTTATTTCTTTTTTCATTTTTTCCTTCTCAAATGTTCCCCAGAACAGAATTCTTTCTCCATCAATAGTAAATTTCATTGTGTTTCTGGGATAGTATGTTGGAAGAGAAAGCCTATCTATATTTGTCTTTGAGATTGGATTAATATACTAGCAATGAGTACAGCCATTTATAAGTCTCTTCATGGATGTGCTATTCTTAGCTGTCAGCATATCTCTGTTGTACATTGTCACCTTCAGTTTTTTCTTAGTTAACTACACTTTTCATCTGAAAAATAAGAATCTGATATTTAAGAAGAACTTTACTTCTTCAAGCCTTAACCTTGATAGTCATACTGGTAGCCATATCACAGTAATTCATCACATACAGCTTTTTATTGCTAGAATTCCCTAGTGAAGGCCAAGTGGCTTAAAGCTTCCCTTTTAAAGCAATGCCTTATCTTATTCCAGTAATCTTAAAATATTAGACTTCATTCTCTGGTAAGATGATCATCAGTTTTCTGCTATTACTGATGTTTCAAACTGGAGTTCCTTCCTAGAAACATCCCCAAACAGTTCTCTCTGATTCTGTTGCCTGCTCTTTCTCCCTCACTACCATTTTCAGTGATTCTCTCAAGAACTGGTTTGATAATGAAAATCATGATGCCTGATGATTCTCTCCTACCAAGCAAATTCGAAGTTGATACATAGTAAAGTGAAGCCCAGTTTAACATTAAATGTATTTATTTCCTATAGTGCCTTACTGTCAACCTTGCAGAAACATTGCTGAAGAGTGAAAGTGGTTAACTCACAGAACAGGCAGTTTTTCATTGTATTGTTTATATTCACACATTGATGAATTATTCTCTACCAGTTAAATGTCAGGTTACCCTCCACCACTTCTTTCAAGGAATGACCGTGCATGAGTGGTAAACCATAGTGCATGTGACTATAGAATACAGCGTCACTGGAAATGTGATTGACTTTTCACTGCCTCACACTTGGTTTCTTTTTTCTTCCCTCCCTCTCTCCTTCCCTCCCTCTTTCCAGCATTGATTTTTTCATTTAGTTAGAACCCACAAAATCAAATGCACGGTTTTCTCTAGAGCACAACTTGATCTCTATTTCATGACTCATTTATGTTTGTGAACAAAATGGGTAGAACTGTCTGCTTTTATGAAGGCTTTAGACTTCTTTTATGGCAATAAGAGATGAATTGACTGGGTATAATTGAGAGAAGGATGTGATGGATCTCTCCACAAGTAGAGAATTGCCTCTAATACAGGCAGTATTTTTGTGATTGTGATGTCAGTTGGGAAAACGCCTTTGATTTTTCCAAGGGAGTGCCTGCTCTGCATATTCTAAAATTGGATTACTTTAAAGATTTACAGAACTGAGCCCCCAGAATATCTACACACTTTGGAATAATCTGGGAAGTTGTATTTTTCAACAGGTTTGCAAGGGCCAGAGAGACAAAGGAGAGGACAGAAATGTGAAATAAGCTAAAGCTTTTTGAATACTGCCAGTGCTGTACTGAAAAGCTTTGAAGAGGGAAGAAACAGAAATCTGTGGGTAGTAAGTCCACACAGAGAGAAGGTGATGAGTAAAAGGAGAAAGGAAAGCCCTAGTTCACCCATTCTCAACTAAATCTTCCACAGCACAGGGACCTGAGTTTCTCAGTGACTGACTGCAGTCAGTGCTGTGTCCCCTCCAAAATTCTTGTGCTTCTTCCCCCAGCCTTCTCTCTGGCAATGCCTGAGAAACTGAAAAGTCAATGACTTAGTATAAGTATATATTACTGAGTGACAACTAAAACCATCAGTGTGCAGTCAACATTGTTCCCGTACTAAATCCAAAACACAGCATTGTATCAGCTACTGAGAAGAAATTTAACTCTGTCCCAGCTGAAAGAAGGACAAGAGCCATTTCCCATCTCAGCTATCTAGAATACTGTACTTGATCTGAGCAAAAACTTCCTCTACGTGGTCCTTTGCAACAGTATAATACTCACATATTAGTTATATATAGGCTTGTGTACTGTCTTTCTATCTCCAGTGAAAATCCAAAGGAAGTGGCATGCAGTGTTACATAACTATTATTTGAGCTTGACATACAATTTAAATTTAAATTTCAACTTAAGATTAGGTTCAAGATTTTGCCGCTCTCCATTTTGAATGTCAGCAGCAATTGGAATCCATTTGTAGCTGTTGGGTTTTTTTTTTGTTTGTTTTGGGTTTTTTTTGTTGTTGTTTTTTTGTGGGTTTTTTGGGTTTTGCTTTTTTTTTTTTGACCAGGCTAAAACTGGTTTGAAACTCACTTCATATTTTCATTAACAGTATAGTCCATAGATAACTTTTTTTTTCATACAGATAAAACCAAATAACATAAGTTTCATCCCCCCACCCTGAGTTTGCAGTTAAGGTGATAGAGACCCAAGTATCTAGTTCTTTGTAATAACCTAGGCTCATGTGAGTTTAGGCAAGACATTGAATTTCCCTTAAACAATGACCTGCCTTTGTCTTGTCTTGTGTACTTCTGAGCACAGAGGCTGCAGCATCTGTGTACAACATTGTTCCAGTCTCATCTGTCAAAAATAGACAAAGATCTTAAGATCTGGCAATAAAGACAAGTAGACTTCAGTTACAGTGGATTTCAGCATTTACTGTAACAGTGTATTCCTTTGAAAATCTTATCTATAACTATCATAATTTGTTATGAACACCAAAATGGAACAAGGGGACTAGATCAAGGGCCTCACAACAACTGACTAAATTGTTTAGGAAAAAATTATAGAAAATTTTATTTTCTAATGTAGCCCAAGCTCTTCCATTTCTATGATTACAGGACCAAGCTCATTTGAGTCTGAATTTCATCATAATTTTTCTTTCTACTTGTAAATCTCAGTCTTGTCCCTCTATGGATTTATGGCAGATGTGCAACCTTTACTATGTTCAGGTTGCAAAATCTTGTGATTTTTATTTGAACTTCATAGGAGTGAATGCAAAACGGTCACTCGTCGATGAGAATTTATGGTGTGTGCAGGATTTTAGGTTAGAATTGCATTATGTTTTTATTCCGTTTGATGGTTAATGTCTTCTATGTGTTTTCTGGGATTTTTTTAATATATTTTACTGTATAATATAGCAAAAACTTTTGCTATATGAAGGCAAACCAATGTGGACTATTTCTCAAACTAGCTATCCTTTTGCTATACATGTAATCTCACACTTGCTGGGCTCTGTAGCAAGAAAACAGTTCCATATCTAGCAGTTAAACTTAATGCCAGGTAAGTAAGTGCATTAGTGTTTTAAATTGACAAACAAGGGGTTATTATTTCCTAATCAAGGTAAAAAATGGATGGTGGAAAAGAGATGCAATATTCATAAAGTGCCTTGAAAGCACTGCTTTGCTCTTAATAAGAGCTGTGAAATGTTTACTTCATTACTATTGCTCTATTACTGTTGAGAGTTCATTGAATACTACAAGAAAATAAAGCACCATCTGTTAGAAATATCGTATATCAATCCAGGCTTCCCCACAGTATATCCTCTTTTCTGTGACACCATGCATAGTACTTGTCTACGCCATAATAAATAATGAAGCGTATGAATTCTACCTGACCTGCAAAGGTCGTGATTTGGGGATCTTCTCTTTGCTCCACAGTACGTGCATCCACTGACTTTATAGTATGTGTGCTGAGTCTACGGAGTGTGCTGCATTAACTGGACCAAAAAGTACACATGGCAGAGAAAGCTGTGTCTTTTATGGAAGTGGTTAACTTTATGTCTCTTTTCTACCAGTGGAAAGGCCAAATATATTAGGTTTTACAGCTGTGCCAGTGTTTTCATTTGTTTGTTCTAGAAAAAGGGATGGCAAAGTGAATAATTTAAAACTGTATTAAACATTCAGCAAAAAGTTAAAAAAAAAAAAAAAAAAAAAAAAAACAAAAGCTGCTGGGCTACCTGAGACTTCACAGCTCCCACTGCTGTGAAAATCTGTAGATGCAATTTCACTATGTATCCACAGTACAACACTATAGAGGCAGGATGTATCAGTTGGACAAGGGCAGAGGCCTGTGTTAGTATCATAACATAATGTTTTGCTCTGTATAGCCCTGCCCTTTATTGTATGTTCTTACCATCAGATTATTTTTGTGTGTTCTTGCCCAGTTTTCCTCCTGAAAGGGCTAAATTTATGCTTTAAACCTGGGATGATGTGGTGTTAGTTATCCTTCTCATTGGATTTAGTGTGCAAAACTCTGGAAATAGATATGTTGTGAACTGCTAAAATGAAACTAGTTTCTTCCATCTGTGGGAAGCCCAGTACAAGAATTCATTTTACTTCCTACCCTTGTGTGTGCTGTGTAAACATAGAATGCGCTCTTATTACATTTCTGCCTCTTTAATTGAAAAGTTCATACTGAAGTTACACATGGGAAGTGCTACTGGAAAGTGATTTCTTTTTATCTTGTGCTCAATAACTACAATTCCTAAGCAATTAGACTTTTCTATTATACAACCATAGAATCTCTGCTAAAAAATTCACAACATGTTGAAGTTACAGAAGAAATAAAACCTTTGAAAACCAAGATATTTTCCAGTAAGTCTAACCAAACATATAAACATTAAAAATTGTGCCTTGACTTTGGACAACAAAAAGTGCTGGGAAGTATTTCATACTGTGCTTGATCTTTTTCTGAATGCATAGAATTTGATACTTAGAGGCAGTGGTCTTGTTTAGAGGAATGGAAACGTGAGGCTGTGATGATTGAGTTTTGGAATAAACCTGTATATCTGTAGGTTTTGCTATTTCCTGAAAATCTGTATGAAATTATTTTATATAATTTGTCAATTTTTGTTTGTTTTCAACATGAAAACCAAAATTTTTGGTAAGTTTTCCTGCCTTAAGGAATGTTTCATGGTTATGCAGCTTATGTAGTGAGGATATATCAAGCTGTAGCCCTATATATAGTACTAAATACCTATTGCTCTCATCCATATGGCTTGCAACATTGTTTTATTTACAAATTTTCCCTCAACTGTTTATATTTCAAATAGTTTAAATTGTAGCTTTAGAATAAAATAATTTAGATTCTTGTTTTTGCCCTTGTGCTATTCCAGTGGCACAAAGGGGACTTTAAACCTGTTTTACTGAGAATTAGATCCTGATTCAGAAGAAAATACTTGAGTTGTTGCTCAAGTATATATCAGTTTCACTAAACACATTGTGACTTAATGTGCCTTAACCTAAGAATATGTCTCTGTTTTACTAGATCATACATTGAGTGCTAGTCACGGAAATATATATTTTTTTAGAAGCTGTGTGATGTTGGCTGGAATTTATACTGCATAACACAAGAATTTTTCAAGTCTGAGAAGAGACCTGTTTTTCACAGCCAGTTAAAACTCCTGTATTTATTTTGTCTTGGAGAAGGAAGTTTTTAGTTCCATTTCCTTCACATCCTTTATAGAAATTCTTTAGGATATCAGTTGTAAGAGAACAGCTGGGTCTCAGCCATGCTTTGGGAAAGTGGTAAATGGATCACAGGGGGCTTTAGTGAATGTCAGCACAGAGGGAACTGTCAGTGACTGAACCAGGGAGATGGTATGTGAGAAGAGGAGGACCAAACGTTAAGAGTTTGTATAACTTCAATAAGTATACGTCTTCCCAGTAAAATTAGGGCATTTTGCATTTCAGCTGCTATGTGTCATTACCTGGAGCCTAGGATCCAGGCCTTCTGTGAAAAGAAACCAGTCCAGCACCCTGTGTCATTGGTGCAGTTGTATCAAAACATGAGCAAGGCTTCAGATCCTAAGAAACTCAAGGTGCCGTCAGAGGAATACAGGATCTTCTGTCCCCAGATTGCCAGGCTCATTATGGCGTGAACAAAGAAATACTTCCATCTTGCTATATTATGACCTACCAGTACCGACTTCTTGCTTCATTTACTAATAAACAAATACCTTCCTTACAATCTAATGGTTGTGCTTGCTGGCAGCAATAGCAAAGCAAGAAATGATAACTCATGACATTATTTGGGGCAAAGTGTGAAACTCAGCTTATCTGAATTGCTGCTTCTCTGTTATAGATGAGAACTTCAGTCTTCAATACTCAAAATCCTTTAAATCCTTTATCTGTGATGAGTTACCAGCCCGTGCACTGAACCTGAGAAAGACATAATCAGATTGTTGAGTGTCTTCTGCTTTGGAAAGAACATCTTGCTCTTCAGACCTCCAATGGATTATATCTATGTAGTCAGGGAACACAGAAATACAGACACTGAGAGAGTTGAAACACTTCTGGGTCTCTGTAAGCAGAGAGAAAACCAGCTTTTGTGTTGGAACAGAACTACTGTTCCCAGAAGAAAACGTTTAAAGCTTGCTTCAGTGTTACTAAAGTTAATGAAAGGTTTCCATTGACTTTTCTACTCTATTTCTATATAGGATATTGTAGATACTGTCCAGTAGTACATTTAGGCAATGCAACTATTATCTGACATGTTTTCTTTTTCCATCATCTCTTTAAGAAACAAATTATGGCTACATTATAGTGGTCATGTTCTTGGAGTGGCATTTTCCATACAAGTTGCTTTGTGTTCCTATTAGCAGCTTGCAGGTGTGTTTTGGAGTTGGAAAAATTTGTGAAGATTCTAGGTTTCCAAGAAAGTTGAGTTAGAGATCTGGTCCCTAGGGAAGTTTTGTTGGCCTACAGACATTGTAGGGGTATTAGCTGTGCCAGACAAGTTCTGCCCAGACACTTTTCTTAGGAAGTTATCTTTGGATATTATGGGTTGAGCCACAAAGAGCTTTGAAATTAAGGACTTCTGCTGACTTTAGATCGCAGGAATCCAAACTTCTGTTAGGTCTGGAAAACAGTCTGAAAGCCAAGAGCAGTAAGATAGCATGATAGTTTGAAAAAGTGATTTTTATGATCGATTCTGGAGGAGTGCAGGAAAACTGCATTTTTCTAGATGCTAAATTTGGAAAAAAAATACTGGAAACAGTAGGTGCTCTGCTTTCTCCCTTTATTTTCCCTTTAAAATGTTAGAATTCCAAGTACAGTTCTGTATTTTTCTGTTCTTTTCTGCAGCTTGTTAATATGCAGGTAATTTGCACAGTATTTTGTTAGGCTTTTTACAGAATATTGTTGGGTGTTTTTACAGAATATTGTATGCTGCCTCATCAGGAATATCAATTTCCTTTCCCTTGGTCTTGCTATTACATGTGATAAATGGATGACAAAGTACCTTGAGAGAGGAACTGGGATGTTAAAATCAGAGTTATGCCTGAATAATCTGCCACCTCTACTTTTGTGCCCACCTTGATTACCTTCCTTCTTGTTTCCTACCTGGTACTTGCATCACTCTTTTGTATCTGCCTTGTCCACATGAATCCTACCTGACATAAGGATTCTGACCTGCCTGTGCGGTGCACAACATAGTAGGGTCTTTGCTGAGGCTACTGGTTGATTATATACACTGATGGTTATACATTCTGTCTCAGAGAAATGTTCTTGGGTCTCTTGGGGTGAATGTTTGCTCACTTTCAGATCTTCGATGTGTAACATCAAACCTCTGCACTGAGGATTCCTACTTAGTTCTTTGAATACAGTTTTTCTTTCAAAGTTATCCTTAAACAGAACCCCCAACTCATTAATT
>JAVJGJ010000047.1:32531998-32562135 GCA_035590215.1 Microhierax caerulescens | reverse complement strand
CAACTCATTAATTTGAAGGCATGATCATAAATTTTGTCCCCTACTGCTGTAAAATTTAGTGCCAAAGCCTTTGTGTTGAAAGTTTATTTCATGTTGCCAATTCCTCTGTTTGTACCAGTGGTGGTGTTTATAACACTCTTCCTATTTAATTCTGGTTTTCTTGAGATTTTAGGACAAATAACTGTGTTTTCGTGGGTTTTCTTTCTTTTACCTAAGCCATTACAGGCTTCTCAACAGTATTTAGTCACAAGGGACATATTTTATGTGACTTCTTGTGTTTTGGATAAATTTCTTTATAATTTATAAGAGTCAAAGTATGGAATTTTTCTTTGGGCGTATGTATGCACCAAAGGAAGAAAGACGTGTTTGATAGAGAACTTAATCTAAAGTTTAATAGAAAGCCTGTTAGGACAGTAGGAAACTTTCTGTTGATTTCAGTGGATTGGCAAAAATCCAACCTGATAGGTAATTAACTCAGAAACTTGACCTAATTTTTATGGTATTTGCTTAATGATTATATGTGTTGTTTACATGCTGTGGTTCCAGAAGTACTGTGTGTTGGTTATTGTTCATTGAGTTTCCCTTGCTCAGGTCTATCTGATTTTTTGCTTTTCAAAGTTGAAGGGTGAACAAGAAGTTCAGGAATTTCATTATGAAAGCTGTACAATTTGAAGGAATCGACACCTAGAAAAACAAGCAGAGTTAAACAGGATTTGACAGGTTGCAGAAAAAAGAGAATGAACAAGATGGGAACAATGAACAGCAACTAATTATTATTTCACTGGTCACCACAAGACATTAAAAACTTCTAAAGACTGTGAAATTAATTGCATGCAGAACAGCACTCAAGGTGCTTAATATTTTGTCTCTCTGGGACAATTTGCTAGAGACATCTTTTGAACTGCAAACAAAGCAGGAAAGATGGGGCTCGCTCTGGCGGTGTCATTCTTCATTTTAATGAGGAAAAAAATGTCACACAGAGAAGTGTGATTTTGAAAATTATAATATGCTTCAGTTTTATGTCAGAGTAAGTATGTTTCTTAAAAGAGCCCTAATGATTCTAAATTCTAGACCTTGTTGACAAGACATCTGCTTACTTGGCCTGTGGTTTGTGCCTCATCTATAAGCTCATTATCATATATATTAAAAGAAATCTATTAAAATATTTGCATTTTAAAATGAATGATAACCCCCCCCATCCATCTTTGTGAAACTTGTTCCTTTAGTTGTGCAAAATATTCCACTAGGGGGGAGAGAGAAATATTCCAGTTATTTTCAAACCATTTAACATTTGGGTAATTTTTATAATTACTTTTCTCTTTAATTGTTAAAGCTGGAAGGCTTATATAATATTACTTTTAAAATTCATAGTTCAATGTAAATAATCTTTTCTGTACTCACAGACCTCTCAGCTGGATGCTGACTCTAACCCTAAGGGTGCTCATTCTTTCTTTTGGTCGTATTTATTTTTTTCTTCTCTCCTCATCAGTTTTCTATTAATTCTCTTTCTTGCCTCTTCAGCTGTCTAGCTGCTCATGTAATGGGTGAAACAACACTTGAAGCCATGCTGGTTGTTTATTTAAACAAATCATATTGAGATGAAAAGAGCAGATGATTGCAAATATAGGATAAAACTGATCTAGAAGCTCATCAGGCTCTTGAGATGTCTTACCATTTTAGAAGATCTCCCACCTGGACTTACGGCTCAGAGATCTTTAGTGTCAGCTCTCCTGGTCTAGCACAGAGTGCAGAAGTTCCTTTTATTTTGTCTGGGTCTGGTCCTTTAGCTGTCGTCATGTGAGAACAGGCTTGGATGAGTTTAGCTGCTTAGCCCTGTCTCCGCTCTATTAAGTTTCTCTGAGAGCAAGCTGGTGGCTTTCGAGTTGCAAGCAGTTCTTTTGGGTCTCCTTCTGTAGTAGGGCTGGCAAGCATAAGAAAAATATTAGAATAGACCAATCAGCTAAGGGGCTGTCTGCTTTCCAGTCTATTTTCTAGGTCCTGTTTGTTAGAAAACCTCTGCACAAAAGATGAGGGGTGCTACAGCAAGTAACGGAAATAGCCAGCTCAGAGCATTCAGTGGCTGTCCAGAACCGACTCAGCACAGAAAAGCATCCTCAGAGCAGGATGTTTTCCCCAGCAAACTCAGCTAGTGGAAACTAAAGAGGAGACAAAACTGGCTTCATCAGCAAAATCAGAAAGGTGGTCTTAACTGAAGTTCAGGAGTTCCCGTCGCCTCTGCTGGAAGACGTTTGTGGCTTGGATGGTATGGGTCTGCTAATGCACCCACTATGACTAGTGGGTCATACACTATCATCATGCTGCGATTTTTATTTCAGGAAACAGATTCCCCAGAAGGAAAAGCTGTAGCAAAGATGAGAAAGAATTTACTCTGGAGTACCAGAGGTTACTCTGAGAAGAGTATTTCTGGGTGACAAGACTAGCAAAGAACAATTTTGGCAGCTGAGGTTCTCATACCTCACAATGAGACATCTTTATTGCTTGCTTCTCCCCTTCCATGCTTCTCTCTTAAAAAAAAAAAATCTTTACTATGGTAATTTCTTACAATATCCATAGTGCCTTCTTAGGTATTTAAACCATTTTGTTGTGTATTGAAAGCAGCTGTATGGGGAAAGGAAAGCTCCTGCTGCTTCTCAAAAGTAGTATGTATAACATCACAGCTGGAAATAACATGTTTTATGAACTTGATTTATCCCCTCTGCTGTGTGGTATAAATCCTGCTTTCTCGCTGTGTGGCATGCACATGCATTTTTGAGGGCCTTATCTTACCAGGTCCTGAACAAGGTGCAGAGGAAGGATTTAATTAAAAGCAAATATTGGTTTGGGGACTGTGAAGTTCTACACATCCTCTGCTGCCTAGCAGGGTGAATCACTAAGTAGAATGGTAGGAATCAGTAAAAATATTTCCTACCCACTGGATTTACTAGCTACTTTCAGTACCTAATACATTATTTCAAAATCACAGTTATAACCCATGTAAAGCAGTACATGATAATGCCTCAGTTAAGACAGCATGATCTGCTTGTTCTGTTTCATAACAACTAGTGGAAGACAAACTTCCATTGCTTCCATTTTATGTTGATTTTTCCTCTCAAACAATGCATTTCGAGGCCACATTTAACAGACTGACAACTTCTTGGGTTTTTTTAATAGGCAGCTGCACAGTCCCTATTCTTAGAATAACTTGAGTTCCTCGCAGCCCTAAGCTTGTTTTTTGTCCCCTGTCCCTGTGCTGGGAAGGTTTGTAGATAACTGAGGAAGAGAAAAACAGAGGTGTGTGAGCACCTTAAAAGATTGAAATCTGTAGGAGTTAAATGTTTGTAACTGAGTTGCTTGCTGTCACACAGGATTAGAAGTAAGAAAACCCCAGATGGAGCTATGTTCCTAGCTCCTGGCCCAGACTGTCATTTCGGTCTTACTTGTAAAGCTGCTTGTCTTTGGATGTGATATACTCTATCAAGTATTAAAAGCCAGAGAAATTTTCTTGTTTCTCATCTTTGAAAATCTGCTTATTGATTTAGATGCCCAGATATCTAGTCCTGTGATGAATGTTAAACCTTGAGTAGCTCTCTGTCCTAATTGTGTGCAGTATGTACAACATGATTTTTTTTACAAAGGTAGCACTTACATGATGACCAGAAGCCCATCAAGGTTGTTACTATACAAACCCACAGCAAGATGTCCTTATCCTGCAATTTGAAATACTGAAGCTGTTTAAGAGGTGGGAAGCTTTGTTTGAACAATGGGGGAACGGAAGCATGCTCATTAAATATTTCACCCGGCATCACATAGGCAGTCAGTGGTGGGTCTGGAAAACACCTCTGTCTTCCCTCTTATGCCTGTATCCTAACAGCAGGGCTCCTGCCAGTCCTATATGCAAACCTAATATATATATGTAGGCCAGTAACAGTTACTGATTAACAAAAAAAGCTGTTATGCTTTATGAAGTGTTGGAGTATTTTCTTTTCATGCCTGTTGTGGTGTCCTTCCCTCTCAGCATGAGAGAGAAAAGGAGCAAGATCATCCAGATAGCAGTGTCCTTATTAATGAGAAGTTCAGCCAAGTATGTGCTAGTTTTTCATTCACTCTATGCTGTGGTTATCTGCAGAACAGAAATAGAAAACGAATATCTAATCTTTAAAAAGGTCTTTTGAAGATTACTTCAACCTTTACCCTGCCCCAGCTGAGCTCTGCTTAAATCCTAAAATGATCTAAATAACTTTTGTTTCAAAGATGGACATTAGCGTACCATGCTGGAACCGTGCAAAAGGAGCCAGTAGAAAAGAGCTGGCGAGAGAGATTTTCACATAAGATCAAAACTGGGGAGTGTTGCCTTTTCTTTTTTTCTTTTCTTTTTCCCTAACAAAGAAAAAAGGAACAGTATATGTTGGAACAAACCAGTGGGAGTGAGTGAAGGTCAGATGAGGAGGACTGTTCCTTGAATGTTAACAAGAAATGATAACTCCTAACTCAGTGTGGGTTGAATTATTTCCCTATGTCATTGTGACTTCACGGGCTGCCAAAGAATTACTTGGATCTTGATTTTCACTGAAGGTTTTAGGAAAGAGTAAACACATTTTCAGTTGTCTGTGGGGATTCCACCTAGATCAGCAACAGCCTTAATTAGTCCTGCTGCTGGAACACGTTCAGTCGTGGTCTCCTAAGGCACCCTTGCTCCTTCAGGAGTGTCCTGAAAATATGACCTAAGTTTAGGGTAGAAGAGGATGAGATTGTATAACCTTGTGATATTGGCTTGCACATACTGTCTAATACTACATTTTAAAAGATAGAAGCTACCTGATGGTAAAGAGGAGACTTAAAAGGCCCTTTTCCAGAAAACAATGCTTTCCTTTGGATTGTGGGAAAGGAGTGGGCAAAGCTTATGCATTTGGAGGGCTTTTTTTCTTTAACCTCAATTTCTACTGAGGAAATGATGGAATAAAACGATTCTATTAAAAAGAAATTATGAATGATGACCGTATTTAGTAGGTTCAAACTCATTAATTTACTTGTGCGTTTTCCTTTGCTCTGGACTATGCCATCACACAGAGCAGCTGCCCCATCCAGATGACACACGCTACCCTTGCAGAGCTGGAAGAACTTCCCTGGTAGGTGAAAGCAATATTGCAGGGCCTGGGTTACTACTGAGCTTGCACACCCTGGTTGTCAAGTATTCATGGCAGCAAGAAGCAGAAGCTGCCTTATTATGAACCAAAATAAGATTTAAGGAGCAGGCTGTGCAGCACTGGTCAATTGTAATATTTCAGGATGTTTCAGTGAGATTTGTCTCAACCAAACACAAAGTGCCTCTGGCTGCTCCACTTCGTTAGGTATCTACAAACAGTCTGGATGATATTCCTAATGGATCAGGTTGATCTAACTGTAACAGAAACCTGATCTGCTTTCACATATGTACTTTTGGATTCAAAGTACTGTCTTTCCTCTTCCCCAGACAAAGGCAGAGTAATGAAAATAACTGCTAGTTACCAGGTATACAGAGGAAACTGGGAATAGTGTTAGCAATTCTCCTGCCCCTACTACTACCCTAGGAGATAGGTACTGGGGACTGCCTGCCACCACTCGTGGAGTGTGAATGCTCCGTATGACCATAGGAGTTAAAGGCACTTAATGCTTTACAGGAGGTGTTTATGGCATCAGTCTCCAGGGCATCATGTGAGTTAGAAAAAGCATCATAAGTGTACCTGTCCCTGCTGTTAATAACCTTGCCATTGAATAAACCAAAGCAACATAAAGTGGCCTTTGGAAATATTTAGAATAGCTGGAACATAAGGTTAAAGGTTTCTGATCTGCTTTATGATGGATAGGCCCAGTAGTGCTTGGGGAAGGGGGGAGGGAGCAGCTTTTTCTCTTTTGGTTGTAATACAGCTAGAAAATTTTCTGCAAACTAACTGCAAACTTCCAAGCACCTCCCTATCTGCAGTGCTGCTGCAGTTCGTCTCCCTTATGCTTGCACAACATTGCAGCAGCCTCTTGTTGCTGGAAGAACAGAAGTAAGCTTTTCTAGTAAAGCAGGACCACATATTGCCCCTCTGTGTGTTTTCCTGATAAGTGTATGTTGCAGCTGCTTTTTTCTTTATCATCCATGTAGTAAAATTATTCACAACCAATTTCACTCTAAAGAGGTCTCATGCACATTTAAAAAATATAACATATTTAAATTAAACTAAAATCTTGTCTTTAATTTATACCAGGGTTAGTGCTTCTGATCCTGAGAGATGTCTTTGAATTGCTGTGAGAAGGTTACCTTGTACCTTCTAACATACACCTTTATTTGACGGCTGGTCTGTCCCCCTCGAAGCCACTCTTCCCAGCTCAGTAATTTCAGTGCACAAATAACATGCTATGTAAAGACTGTCTTTTTTGAAGACTTTTTTTTTCTCTACATTCTTGGGTCTTTCCTTTATGTGAAGAAAACTCTGTACCTATAGACAAGAACTTCAGCTGTGAAATAATCTTCCCCATTACACTGAACTTCTCCAGAGTCCTTGTAGATCTTAAAAAAAATTAATTACAAATTCTAAAATACATTAGAAATAACTATGCAAAGCTACAGGATTCTGATTTTGAAAATATCTGAGGTCAAGGGGGAAGGGTCTACTGAGTAACACAAGGAGGCATTTTGTTACTCAGAACTGCTTGAACATTCACAATACAGAACGATGGGCAATCCCTTTCCTCCTCTACTCTTTTCTCTTTTTCCATCAGCAGTTTTTAAACTAAGAATCTTCAGAGCCCAGCGATGAAAAAGTCTTTCTTGTGAGCAGTATGAAGACACTCCTATCTTTCATGTTACCCCATGAACCTCAACAGTGATCATCTCTATAAAAATGTGCATTTTCTTAAATGCTGTAATTTATTTCAATACATTTATTGCCATAAAACATCAATGGCAGTTTAATTAAAAGCTTAAATTTTTTATACTGCAAAGTAGAAATATTTATGAAGGAGCTCATCACAGGCAGAATATTAAAACAAAACAGGTGTTTTTGCAGAAACACAAATAAAATGTCTAACAGTAAACATTAAAAAATCAATTATTAATCATGGTTCTTTTCATTCTTACTTAATTGCCTTCCAAAAATTTTGTGTCTTACAAAGTCTATGGATCTACAATATTATCTTATCCCACCACTCAGTCTTCCTATTTGTATTGTGTGGTACAGCTGGATAGATTATTTGTTTCTTCAGAAAAAATCTTGGGACCAAACTAAAATGAAGCTTACAAACTAATGGGGTCAAGTGTCTGAATTCTGTCTTTGCCGTTTCCTTGGCATGAGCAAATTTTCACTCTTAATGTTAGTATTTCATCACTGTTGATGACACCAAATACAGGAACTTCATCATGAATCCTTTAGTGACCTGTAAAATGGCATGATGTTTTCTAGCTTTGGCTCATATTTCCATTGTTAAAATGAAATCAGACAAAGCTGTCTATCATCTGAGATACCTTAGGTTTCTTACCCAGTCCAGTTAGGAGATGATTGGGAGACTGGAGCGGGAGGCAGGCCTGCAATGTCACCCCTCAATGAGGCAGAATCTACCTGGTGCTTCATCACTCTTGAAGCTGCATTCCTTTTCCTTTTCTTGGTGGCTGGTGGCAAAACCTGAAATAGTCAGCACTATATTTTTATGTCAACATCTAAAAGTTTCTAGGCCTTTGACTTACTGCAGTCTGTACGTTTCCTTCAACTCAGTTCCTTTCTGGTGATACTGTCTTAAAGTTTTCTCCCTAATGCCTCTTTGAAACACTGGGGGTTTATTACAGCAAGCTATAAATGACATATTATTTATGGCTTGCTCACATATATTATGGAAAAATATTGGTATTGGCTCCACTGAAAAAGTGACTGGGTTGTAACAGGATTCATGTTACAAAATCTCTGCTATATTTGTTGTGTTTCATTATCTTCCAGGTTTCTGATTATCTCCAGACTTTTGAGAACAGAGGCTACCCCTGTACCTAGTTTTTAGCAGTGTAGTATCATCACTGGTGCTGAAGTTGTCTGATTCACAGTAAGAGGCAATAAGGAAATAATGCAATCATGGTAATTAGCAGGAGAAAAGGAGATGTTTTACTTTCTATAGCTCTGAGAACATACTCCAGGGAAGTCCAAATATTCTTCGGTGAAGTGAAATGTGATGTAGTGAGAAGATCCATGTTGCTAAAACTTACAAAGAGAGGTCAGGTAGAGGTTGTTTGTGCAGGAGGGACTGAGAACCAGGGAGAGACGACCAGGTGTTTGCGATCACTTGTAAAAAAGCTCTGATGGGGTGGAGAAGGCACCTGAGTTGCAAGGAAGGAGTTTTCGTTGCTGTACGTGAATCTGGGTGTTTGGCAAGAGGTACTGGGCTGAGGCGAGATGTCAGTACCTGCTCCAACTGAAGAAGCCTTTTTTTAGCTTGGAAATCTGCTTAATTCTAGTAGAGATCAACTACCCATCACTGCTAGCTGTGAGGCAGTAAAGAGAAATAGAGTAACCTTAAGACTGCACACACCTGTGATATAGTCAGACTAGCAGAGTGGATTATAAGCACCTGCTTTACAAGAGGTGAGGATAAAAAAGGAGGCAGCTTGCTTGGGAAGGAAGAAAGAAGCATGTCTTTAAAGCTCTTCTGTGTTGCTTTGGATCAAAGGAAGCAGATTCATACTGGGGCTGGTTAGTCTTCCTAAAGGTGAGTTGCTACTGCTGTTCTGATAATCCCCCACCCCCCGCAAACAGGAAGATGATGAGGACTGATGGTTTGGCACAGTTAGGGACTGAGGTTGAAAACCTGAGTAAGAGGAATTTGCTTACACCTTGGTACATGCTTGTGGAAGGTAGCCTTCCTTGAGGATGACCCCGACTTGATTTGTAGCTGTTCTTTGCCTTCTCTCCTTTATATAAAGCTAAAAGTACAAGACAAAATGCTTATCTAAAGGTTTTACTCCCACAGTTAAACTGTGATTCCCTGCCAAATGTTTTCTGAAAGAGTAAGACTGTGCAGGTAAACTAATCTTTACTATACCTTCACACTGATATCAGTGTTACTGTTGCAAAACTTAGTATGTCAGGTAAGTATCCTGTGTTTCATTGGTCTATCGTCCTGTTCTGCTGTCAGGACCTGCCAAGTGACTTTGTTTTCTCACTCCAAACTCCTAATGGCACTATTCATGTTTTTTTCCAACAACTATTGTTAAACTCAGTGGGTGAACTTGGCTGGCAAAAGTCCCATTGGTTGCAATGGAGGCCAGATTCCCCGTATTGCTGTTTTTCTGTTAATTAGTAGATTTATGTTTTTTCCTTTTCCAGTCTTTACAAACAATTGAAGGAACTGCAGTGGGTGTTTCTCATGCTGTCTGCTGCTTAAGAGAGTGAGGGAAGGAATTAAACTGTTTTAAACACATTTATTCTTTGTGATGTAAATTTGATGACTTAATTCTAGGTATAAAATGGCTAGTGAGTTGGTCTGCCAGCTTTGCCAATACTGCAGTATATGAAAATAATGAGTCCCTCAAATATAGAGAGTTCCAGTAACCCAAACAATGGAAACAAGATTGTTGCAGCTCCTCGTTAAGAGGCTCAACACTGTATCCAGCGCTGGTTGTAATACTGATCCTGTCTTCATCTCAAGTAGCTAAGAAATTGTGCTATTGGTTAAGAATCTTGCTGTCTTTGGAGAAGCAGAACATATTCTTTCTGAAATCTTCCCTCCAGGGAAGTTTTTACACTAATGCTGTGGATTTTTTTTTCTTTTGCTAAGCTCTCCTTAACTTTGAAATGATGCTAATCTTTCTCCTGTTTTAGTCCCCAAAATCTTCACTCACTGGAAGCTGCAGAGAATAAGTAGCATGACTGAAAACACCGGGCAAAGTGCTGGTTTTGCTGGTGAGTGGGAGAGGGAAGAGAAATATAGCCCTTGTCAGAGCAGCTAGTGCTTGGTTAGAAATAAAATACTGCATAGTTTCACCTGAAGTGTTCCCTCTAGCTTCTTTTTAACTATTCATTTTATTAATCTATTTTAAGTCAGCCAGTAAACTGACATGGGAAAGTCATGTGCCAATTCAGAATCATTTATTCTATGGATAACATGATCAAAACTCCCTCAGGATGGCATTAACCTTTATACTGATTCATTCAAAGGAGCCTCACGTGATTTTTCAAGCTGCTGTATGCTAGGTATGAAGGGAGTGCAACTGAATATTATTCATTTTGTAGCAGTGTAATTAATTAAGCAATGTTTTGGTAAGAGTAATATGGCAAAGATGCTCACTCTGATATAATTGGTTAGCGTTTTATAATTACAGAACATTATACTGATTTCTCTTTCATTTTGCCTCTACTTTCTTAAAGTTTAGAAGTTACCATGCTTATAGGGAGAAGTATATCCTCTTCTTCCTTCCCTCCCCTGTGCAGCTGTACTTTTAATTACCCATCAGCACTTGCTTGACGAGCCTGAAAAATATTCTTTCTTGTGACATTTTGGATCATGTCTTAGTAAATAATCAAATAAAGGAAAGTCCGTTGTGCAATACCAAGTATTAAAGTCGTCTCTCTGAACGCCAGCAGCAGAACAGTAATGGTAGTAATGCTAAGGGAAAGATGTTCACTGATATGAATGGGGATAGTGGGCTGAAATCAATAGATCATCAGTACGTGCCTTTATTAATGCTGCTACTGCTCCTTCACCCCCTTCTTTTTAATGCAAAGGGCTTTACTGGTTGCTTGAAAGTGTTAAATGCTATATTTAGGTAGTAACTTCTGTGTTTCTCGACTTGCTTTAGAAATGTTGCATGCAGTAAAAGTAAACTTTGTGGAGTGTGCAACCCCCGCCCCTGCCCTTACACAATGTGTTCTGAGAGCACTAGTGTGCTCTAGTAACAGAAACTATTTCTAATACTACAATAGCATAGCATGTTATAGAGGCATACGTTATAGGATGTAGTGCTTCCAGCAGAAGATATGGCAGAATGTAATTACCCAGGAATTATCTACCATATAAATTGGCTACAGCAATAGATTTACTACTGTTAATTCTAAATACGTCATAGAGATCACTGCAGAGGGCTGCCTTGAACTGACTAGCTTCCTTTCAGAGAGCTGTCATTAAGTGGAGTTTCCATACAAGTCCCTTGTTGGCAAGGTTGGAACATGTCCCTGTGGTGTGTAATAGGTGAGCAACTACAAGTTCCTAGAGATCTGTTGCTTTGCTTCTGTAAGTTGTGATTTTTTTAAAATTATTTTTTTTCCTGTCCTCACTGTTCTGCCTGTGTTTTTCTAAAACTGAAGAATGTTCATGGCCCTGGGAATATTTAGTTGTTGTCAGTAGAGTGTGTTCGTTATACTTGGTGGGTTTTTTAATGAGGACTTGTTAATAAAAAAAAAATATCAAACCACCCTTACTATTATGTGTGATTTATGGTGTCAGAGGAGCTAATTAAAAATAATAGGGAGAAAACTGCCCAGAAGAGTATAATTGGAATTGAATCCAAATGGAAATCTCAGTTTTGGCCTTTCTTCTACTTTCTTCTGAATTCTGGAGCTCTTATTTGAGCATTGTGGGATGAAAGTTATTTTATAATATGCCTAAACTAGAACACAGAATTCAAAGTCATCTGAGTGTAGGTTAAGTATAGAACTCTTGTGCCTTGTGTATCTGCATAATTGCAAACTCTCCAATGTGTTTTTTTAACTATTTGAATACTTCTTTTTAAAATTGCATACTTAAAAAATAAAATTTTACAGTAATTTTGGTGTTTAGTAACAGCACTTTAAACATTATTTTAGGAAACCTTTCTATTCCTATATCATTATCAATAGCTGCTCTTGATGTTCCCTGTTGCAATTCCTGCATAATTTCCCTGTTGTCATTTTTAGACCTCTTATGTTCCTCTGCACAAAGCGCGAACAAGTGGTTTGTAGACAGAAAAGAAGACAAGGTTCTAACCTCTTTACGTATGGTTCTGGGAGTCTATTTTAGATGTTTTATGAACAGAAAATACTATATTTAACAATGCTAGTAAAACAAACTGAGATGTTCCCAGGCACGTAGACAGTATACCACAGGTTATAAATACGTGCCTAAGACTTATTTCAGAAGAAAGAACAGTGTGGACTCCTTTGCAGTTAAACAAGAAAATTCTTGTGGCCAGCGGTGAATGCTCCAGCTGGCATGTTCATTAGCTTTAGATGAGAAACTTGCATTCAAGGTTTTTATTGTCATTTATACAGGCTGTCCAAGCGTTTATGCCACATCCCCATGGAAAACAAAAGATGATGCATATGTTATTTGGTTCTGATGGGTTTGCTGCTACAATGAATGTATGTGCTGGCTTAAAAAGGAGATGAAACATTGACTGGTTAGGGTTACTTAATAGGAATAGCCTAAGTGGCTTTTTTTATTAGTACAGCACAAGGCAATAGAGGGTTTTGCAGTCTGTGGTCTTGCGTGTGCTTTCTTCTTCTAACATTTTGAGTCTTTTCATGTTCAAAGGTTCAGTAACGGTATGCATTAACCTCAGAGCTCTCGTACTCTAGTGGGAGGTCCCCATACATCCTCAGTGCTTTGCTGACCTTTTGCCCCAGTAAGGTCACTGATTTGGGTACAACTGCAACCCTTCCCTCACACACTCTTGCTCTCCATTGTCTTTGCAATCACATAAAAGGAGCCAGATTTCTCTTCTGAAGCTAACTCCAACCAAAGCTTGAATTTCTGTTTCATGGTGAGAGAATGGGAGAGAAAGGAGGAGGTAAAGGCAAGGTAGCAGCCTAGCCAGCTAGCCAGCTCTTGTCCCACAGGAGGTACCGCTGTCTGCAGCAAGCCCTCCTCCCATCACTGTTTGTCATAGTGTTGTTATCATCCAGGATAGCATATTGGAGGGAAGAGGACAATGCGGGAGGAGTGAAAGCCAGATGGGATTTTCTGAGTCATATTTCTGCCTCTGCCCTTGTCACCCCAGACAAGTGAGCAGCATTACTTTTCCACCCTGCCTTGCTGGAGAGCCAATGCTGTAGCACAGCTCTGTTTTGTTATAGAACTGAACTTAGAAAATAACTTTTTTTTTCCAGGTTGATGTCAGAATGAGTGTGACCTGCAGGCTCTTGAGGACAGCGTATAATATAGTGTGTTGTCACTTGTCTGTGGATAACATAATGCTAAAATGCCTGCTGCACTGTGAGACAAAACCTGGCACTTTTCCCCTTAAGCAGGGTGGGGAAGCAATAAAGAGTTTAACTTGCCAATTTGTGCATCCTCCATACATCCAGAATGTCAGGCCCTCTTATGCAACAGATATGAGTAATAAAATACCCAAACATTGTTACTTATAGGTATCCATTAAAAGCTTGTGCTGATAAATCAACTTTTGGGGTTACAGTGTAAATTGAATTTCATAGCTTTTTCCTCCCTCTGAACACAGGCAAACTAGTATCATCTTGCACTTGCTGTATGTAGAAATTCACAAGAATAACTGCCAAAGAGAATCTAAAGCATTTGTGCTTATTGGCTTTGAGGTAGTGAGGATTTCAGTCTTAATTTGCCACCTTCTTGGTGGTGTGGTCAAAAGCTAGCTGGCCTAGCGTCAAGTTTAGAGTATGGCTTCCTAGTCCATCCTAGTGGCTAGCTCCTGACTGTTCTCTCTGTTGCTGAGGTATCACAGGAACGTGTTTAGTGTGCTGACTGGCCAGAGCTAATGCCCCTAAGGAGGGTCAATGTGCAGCTGAGTACAGATTTGGGCACAGCTGAACACACTTACGTTGAGGCAACTCACTTGTGTCTGCAGTAGATGATATGGATGAACTGTTAGAAACCACAGCGTGGTTTATTTCCATACCAGAACTGTTAGTCTAGTTGCTTAAAGGGCTTTTTGGCATAATATCATAGACTGACCCACTTCCATACCTCTTTGATGTAGCCTGCAAAACCACTCCAGGCTCTGGTTCCTGAGCAGTAGTCTGAGCAACCTGCACGTTTTCTGCTAAGCTATCTAGAAATAAGGTGTATGTGAGGGTGGCATGTTTAACCGCTGGTACTGAGATGAAGCAATTCTAGTAACAGCATTAGGAAATGGTGTTCTCTAACTTGGTGTGTGGATGGCTTCAGGGGATCCCTTTCCTATGAGGCGGGATGAAGGAGAAAGTTCAGTACCTAAGTTGTCACATGATGATTCTTCATCAAGCAATGCTGTATAGTCTGTAGATATGTGGCAGAACCATATGAATTATCTGTTCTAACAACTCTCTCACTTTGATGGGTGACCACCTTGTGTCAGTCACAACTATTGCACTTTACTGTCCGAATCTATAGAAATTATGAATAATTTGATTTGATAATTATGAATAAAATTCAATAATCTTGAAATATTTTTGTCATTTTTCAGAACTGTGGATAAGCTGGTATTTAAAAAATAAGATATTGTTTTAATAGCTCTGAAGTTCCCATCAGTGTGTTCAGAATGCAAATTAACCAAGGGTCCAGTGAATAAAATACTGTGTGATCGTGTAACTTAAACCATGTGTATATACAGCGGGGCCAAATTCAAGTTGCATGGGCAGTTCTAATTCTGGCAATTCTTAATTTTAGACTGCTTGTCTTAGCAATAAAATGCCATTTTATTGTAGTTCTTGGATGTAATTGAAAATATACTGGGAGATGAACAAGTGAAGTAGGAAACAACTGAAGATAATTACAAGCAGATCTTCATTTCAAGCAGAGAAGTTAATCTTCCTTTGGGCTCTTGGGCCTGTTTTAACAGGGTAATTAGCCATAGACCCTGTGGCTTTTGACTCCCAGTCCCAGCTCAAACCTCTGTGTCCTTATAAATGAGGACACACAGTTCTGTGACTGGAGGAAGCTGTCAGAGGCACATGTATTATGCATGTTTGAACCACAGGGAAAGCAGTCTGAGTTCAGATGGGCTCTGCTTACTTCAGCAAGGACATATGTCCAACTGGTTTCAGTGAAGCAAAGAATGACTAAAGCAATTTAATGTGAATGGATGGACTTATATTAGCTGTCTGTCTTTCCTTTTCCTCTACATCGTCTTTTATTTGCAAAAGTATACAGTCATAGCCAAATTCAGCCTGGCAGAGCTGTAAAAAGAATTAATTTGATTTCTCCTTTAACTTTTTCTTCACTTTGGTTTTGGGTCATCATATCAGCTCTTTGATTCCTTTACTCTAGTTAGATAGGCATTGCCAGAGGTGAGTCACACTTGAATGTACTTTTGTTATGAATCTGGTGCAAATGATTATTTCTTTCTCCCTCTTGTTCAAAACCATGTCCTGTGTTCTAGTAGCAGGCCCTTGATGATTTTTCATTTGTTAATTTTCTTTGCCTTTTAAGGCTCACAGTAGTCTCCTTCAGAAGACATTTGAGAGGAGATAGGCCTCTGGCACCACAACTGCTGTAGAAAGGGAGTTTATGGATTTGCAGTAGCAGGGGGAAGGGTTCTCATCTCTGACAATAGCTTGCTGGCCCATTTCAGATGATCAAATCCAGCCCTTTTAAAAACTGCACAAGCTGAACAGTGGGGGGAGATTTTGAGTATAGTGGTCCTGGGCTGAACTGTATGATTAGTGGGCCTGATAGCTACAGTCTGTGCTGCCAAGCCCTGCAGGATCACTCTGAAAAATCTACCAACTTCAGTGTGCTGGATTCTTTTTTTTTTTTTTTTTTTTTTCCAAGAATACTTACAATAAGACTGCATAAAGATTAATAGAAAAGCTAAGGATAATTTGACATGTATTTCTCCCAGGCAACTGGAAAGGAAGGCTTTTGCCGTGCTAGAAAGATAAACAGTGAATCCAAGTTCTGAAAGTTGAAAGGGCAATCTAATGGGGTAGGAAAAATAAACACTACTGTCTGTTTCTTATGGAAGTTAATGTTTTTCAGGCTTACACAGTGATCAGTATTTAACACTGGCTGATCCTTTTTGTGAAACTGTTGACATGAGCATGCGATGTAGGGTTTATCATTAACGTCAGTAGGAACAGGCTCAAACAGCTGTCACTACTCTATTTTTGCACTGTTTCTTGGAGGGGGGAGTCAGTCGATGTTAAAAGCCTCCCAATGAGGCTACTGAAGTGAAGCCCAAAAATGCTGCTAGTTCTATGGGAAGATTATTCTCTCTGGTAGAATGTGTGTGCGTTGAATAATCTACAATTCAGTCTTACTCTGTTTCCAGTTTTCTACCATACTTGCAGAGAACTCGCTGGGCTGTTCGTTAACACTTTCCCTTTTCCCTTTCATTGTGGGTAATGGTGCTTTCAGTCCTGTAGTCTTCAGCTAAAGCAGTGTGACATCAAAAGGTGATCACCAGAAATACAGAAGCCTGTGCATCATCCTCCCCACTCTCTCTGGGCAATTTCTTATTCTTCTATTTCTTAGACATGTCAAATGTTTTGCTCTGCAGGTAGCACACTTCAGCACATTTTTTTCCTGAAGAAGCTCTGTTGTACAGCTCTATCCTCTCACTGTAAGACTGCAGCAATACCAACTAACAGACACAGTTTGAAGCTAAAGAAATATTAAGCTGCTCAGTTTTCTTGTGTGTGTATGTCTGCGTGCTATAAATGGAGGAGGAAGGATTAAAACTTTCCAGTCTGGAGGTAGCAAAATCTACTAAATATTGTATGACTGTCTTTGCCATCAATAATTAAAAAACCCCAACAAACAAATCTCAAGTCCAAAGTGACAAAAATCTCACTTGGACAGCTGTAGCTGCAGGCAGAACGGAATGGTTTTGAGCCAATTGCGGACATGGAGCTTTGTTGACTATAAAGGCTGAAGAACACCTGAGGTCTCTGCAGTCACTAAAAGAACAGAGCAAAGCAGAATATTGCTGCAGAAAAGGCAAAGTACATTTTAACATTCACTACAATTGTATTGATGGATGTAAGGAGCACTGAATATCTGCTGCAGTACAAGTAATGCTACCCTGAAACACTGGATTAATTTAGGAATGTATTGAATGTATTTTTGTCTTGTTTGTGTAGTGGGGTCACCTAGCCCCTGTTCTCTGGATTGTTTAACCAGTGGATTGGATGCAGAGACAGCAGGGTAGAAAATGGACTTCCATCACCTGGAGGATGCAGGTGTTGATCCATGTGCACACAATGCCAGCGGGAAGATGGAGGGGGTGAGAGTCATGACATTACTCCAACACTCCAGGAACGGCCTCTGTGGTGCACAGTGATGCTGGGCTGTGCCTCCCATTCTTGGATTTCCCCAGCCTTTGTTGGAGGTTGTAATGTCATAGCAATGACTGTCCAAACACTTGTGGACCTCACCGATTGTTTAAGGAACTCCTCTTCCCCAAACATTTCAGAACCCTGTTATGGAGGCTTCAGATCTAGTGCAGTGGTAGGGTACTGTAAGTTGAGTGGTTTTTTCCACTGAGAGCTTGAGAAACTGCCACAGGAATCAGAAATCACAAACTGTTTTAGCTGGAGTGCAGGGGAAAGCTTTCTGGTTGTGCTACATGGAGAGTCTTTAAAAAGTATTAAAAAACTGGTGGTTTTTGTTGTCTTTGTTCCTTTTAAATTTTTTTTTTTATTATTTTATTTTTATGCTAACACATCAGAGTGGAAAGATGTTTTGAGTGAGAAAAGTCCAGTATTTCAGCAATTTTAAGTGAATTTGGTCTATTTTTCTGCATGGGAAACATGCAGAAACAAAAGTGACTTTTTAAGGAAAAGAATTATTTACTCCATATCTGATTACTTTCGGTATGAAGTGCAGTTCTCTTGTACCTCTTCATATTCAGTAAAGATTTTCTTCAACTCTTGTGTTATTATGCGGAGGATTTGTTGCTGAATTCTCACTTTTCTTCAGAAAACGAACAGAAGATGGTTCAAATAAAGGAGTAAAGAGGTGTTTTTATTAGTGGGACAATGCCAATCACTTATTTGCTTTTCACCTGCTACTGTTTGGGCCCTTGAATATTAAGAATATAGTCCAGTGCTCATAGAAATGTGTAGATTTCTTTCTAAAAGATTTCAGTGACCTTCATGTGTTGTCCTTTCACATATCATAGGGTCAGAAATATTTAGCTTATTTCTGGTGTGGCTAGCACACTCTGTTCCCCTAACAAGGGAAGACGCTAAAGCCACCTTCACAGCAAGGGTCTGTTGCCTGCATTCTCAGAGATGGTGCACCACTTGTTCATGTGCCCCGTCTTACTCAATAATATTACTGCTGAGAGCTTGAAAAAGCACCATGAGAAACTGAATGAATATGGTTAGAGGAAAAAATTACTAAAGGGACATTACTAGCTAAGGAGACATGGTGTTTTTCTAAGAACATGACCAGGCTTCAGTCCTTATTGGTTCAAAGGTGAAAGCCTTTGACTTAGAAACCCATGTTCACCCTCTGAAACTTGGTTATTGACAGACACAAATTTAACTTCTATCTGAAATAAGTTTATGAGTTGGCCTTAGGCTATAAACTCAAGAATCCCTTCCTTCAAACTTCCTCTACTTCTAGAATTTCAAATGACCCTAGTGCCCAAAAGAGCAGAATATTCAGTTCACAGCTCTGGTCTTCATAATCACAAATTGTCCTCGCAATAATTCTGGCTGAAGTGAGCAGATCATAAAAGCCTTGTCTCATGAAATTTTCAGCCCAATTTTATGCTGCTACAGTCCAGAGAAAAATTTTTTCTTTTCTTGATTTCTTATCTGAACTTCATTGATACAAAGGTTTTTACTGACTACTAACCTGCAACCCTCTAATGTATATGTGAGCAATTATATTAAATTTGAACATCAATGAAATTACTCAGGTGAATAACTCTAGAAGATCAGTCCCTTTAAAGCGTCAGATAAAATTCTGATCATTTCTTAGAGCTCTGTTTGAACTCAATGATGCTTCTGAGAGCAGAGGATGAAATCTTGGTTGGACATGATTGACGTTTTGATTCTGTGTATTGTCTGATTTCTTCCAGTAGCTTCGTACAAAGCCCATAGAAATAATTGGATCAATTCTTAGGTGAGTAGGGCATAGACCTGAGACCCAAGTTGTCACTCCCCTTTGGGCTGGGAGTGAGTTTCAATTGTTCTCTGTCTAGGACCTGGCTCAAGTCCTGTGAAGTTCCTTGCACTTTAACAAAGATGTGGTGTTTGTGAAAGGTCAGAACTTTGCCAGGGTGTCATCCTGACAGCCTAAAGTCACCTACAGTCTTTGCAACTGGCCTTTGGGGGTTTTTATTTTAGATTAAAAAGTAATACATGTAGAACTCAAATTGTCAAAATTTCCTCTTTAATGTACTTTAGATTAAGGCCTTTACTACTACTGACATACTGCTAGCTTTTAAGTAAATGTATGTTACGCGAGTAGTTAATGCTAATAGCTAGTTTAATATGAAACATTTTCCTTTAAGCAGCATAGCTAAGGATATAAGTAGTATATTTCCTTTAATGTGTTGTAGCTGTGTTATATATTTCACTTACATTTCAATGTAATTATAGGTACAAACTGTTCACATTT
The DNA here is from genome assembly GCA_035590215.1 of Microhierax caerulescens. Lineage (NCBI taxonomy): Eukaryota > Metazoa > Chordata > Aves > Falconiformes > Falconidae > Microhierax > Microhierax caerulescens. The sequence continues at coordinate 32,542,632 of JAVJGJ010000047.1, read as the reverse complement.
GGTCTTATGAAGCCCTGAAAAGTTGTCTCATGAGTCAGCATGTAATTTCCTTCTGCACAAATTGCAGAATTATGCATTGAAGCTAAGTACATTGAATAATGGTAATTTACAACTGAATTCCTATGTATTTGCATATTACAATCACATTAATGCCAAAGGAATCCACAATATTGTCAAATAGGTTAATAATGGTTACTGTTAGCACAAAAAATACCAGTGGAATTAATAATGATTAACTACTTACTTTAAATTTATGCAAAATTATGCAGCTACCTTAAAATTATGAGAATTACAGAAATGTCATGGAAAGGAAAGGCTGAAAAGTGAATTAAGTGCCCCTGTTGTGAAGGGTTACCTATACGCAGCTCTGGGCTTTCCTGGGGAGTTCTGTTAACATCTGAAAGCTACTGGAATTTTGACACTCTTGAAACTATGGAATACTTCCTGCATTCCAATGTACTTTCAGGCTTGCAGTTCTGGTGTCTGCTCCATTAATCTTTTTCATGCCTTTCTCACAACACGCAATGCTAGACTGACAGAATTATGTACTTATTCATGTGTGCCATCCTAAAAATCTTTTCATCAGTTCTTCACTGTTGAGGCCACTGTTCATGAAGTCCTTTAAGAGACTCCTAGTGATTCTGAACTGGCTCATAAATAACTTGGCTGTCTTCATTCTAATATTTCCTAAAATACAGTTTGTCCATGGGAAGCTTCAGAGATAACTACCAGAGCCAGATGTTGGTACATTGGTACTACTCGGAGATTAAACCTTAAATCTAGACACAATACAGTTTTTGCACTGTGTGTCAGCTTGGGAAGTTCCAGTGCAGGCTCCTTTCAGTAGCTGTTTCTGCTTGTTTGCATACAGCCAAGTGTACTTAGCCTCGATAGAAACATGCTTTTCCACTGTGGACTGGCATGAGGCCACAAGTATTTTTGAGCAGAGGTGGTTGGAGCCTTAGTTCCAGAATTAAACACTGTTAATCCAGGTAGAGCATGGACGTTATTCAGACTTGCTCCTGTCTCAGAGGACAATAAGAACCTCTCCTTTGGGGGTTGTGTCCAGGAGAGAAGCAGAGTCTGAACAAGGAACAGGGGCTTCTATAACAGGAAAACTAGCAGTGATGTGCTAATCTGCAGATTTGTTCAGCCTGCTCTTACGGGCCCGTGATACGGTGTTAGCATTCAGCTCCTCATGTCTGAGCGTTCACATGTATGTCACTAGTGACATTGAAAACTTGGTTGTATTCAAACTGTTTTATGAATTGGTATGGCAAGCCTTATTTAGGTCTCTTCTAAGAAGCGAATGCAAATAAACTCTGGAGTGCATGGAGGAGGGAAATAAATGACACTGCAAATGGATGAGGCTTGTTATTTGTACAGTCATTAATATTTAACTGTCCTTTTTCACAGGCTATTACCACTTGAATTTGTAGGATGTCAAAGCTTTCCTGCTTTGGATGAAACAGATTTGATCCTGGCAGATTTGAAAGGTGCTCAGATTCTATTTTCTGGATCACAATATATATAGTGTGTATGTGAGACACGTTTACAGCTGAAAAACATTCAGCCCTGGGCCTTGGCAGCTTGGGCTTTGCTACAGGCTTTGTGTTTCACTCTATTTGATTAGCTGGGGGAAGGCTTAGCCTCATAGAAAGTTTGGAGGGGTTTTTTTGGTGTGTTTTTGTCTTACCCTCCTGCTCAGAGTGAATTAATGGTATTTGAGATGTAGGAGTATGTATTAATGCTTCAGTCAAAGAAGGAACTAATTTTGCTAATTGTTTCAGCCTGTTCAGAGTGGATGGCCACATATACAAAACAATGAAGCTGAACAAAGCGTGGAGACGTTGCACCTGCTTTTAACAAGAGAGAAGGAAAGAATAGAATAAAATGTATGGTTTTCTTCCTGCCTCATTCAGAGCAAATGATTGTTGTCTGTTAAAAAGGATGCTATATAAGAATGCCTTACTTCTTAAAAAAACAAAATGAAACTATGCGTTATGATTTTGTGAAATAGGGAAACGAATTAATCCATGATATCACCTGGTCTCTACATAAGCAAATAGCTAATAAGCCAGTTCCAGGAAGTAGCTGGTTTGCTTTCTTCACCAGAAAAACAAAAGCATGCTTAAGCTTTGATTTAGGACAACCTTTTGATGAACAGAAACAGTATAAGGAAAAACATTCTTCTAGTCAATTTGCACATTTTATGGGGAACTGTCTAGAAGGTGGCTGTTACAGGAAGATAAGGATTCTAATTTTGTAATTGAGTGCACTCTGAAAAGACAATTAGGAGCTAATGTGATAAGTAATTGTAAATTATAAGAGCAGAAGAGGCCTGATTCACAGTCCTCTGTGGAACCTGTATTTGTGTATTCAAATGGTGCATCTGTACTTTTATTTCCCCTGCATGTACATTTTATTTAATAAAGCTAGAAAAAGACTTCTGTACAGTTTTGATCTGAAAAACAGGAATCCAAAAATGCTGGAATGCAGATGCATCTCAGCCTTGTGCTAATCTCAGTGCAGTACTGGAACAATGCTAGGTAGGATAATAATTTGGCAGCTCTGCCACTTGTAAAGAATTATATGGGTATGGTGCCTGGTATCTCTAGTTTTATGGGGTTTACAGGATTTGATCTATGTCTTTTTTTTGTCGGGGATAAATGCCCAAGTCAGTGGAGAGCATGAGGAAGTTTTAGTGCCTTTGTTATGGCAAGAGAACGGCACTGGGGTCTGTCTGTGTAAATCCTTATGGTGCAAGTTACAGTAATAGTTCCAACGCTGTGGAGCTGAAGCCTCAGGCTAAGGAAAGATGCTTCTTTGATTATAGTACTGCCTTATTGCTTGGCAGAGATGTGCAGTGTTCCTTGATGTGCTCGGTGTTTTTGCCTTGCTGTAGACCTTCCACATGACATTGCTTCTGTTTCTGATCATTAAAGTAAGTATAATATTTTCACATGGCCAGGAAAACGCTGATTTTTAGGGAACTAAGTACTCTGCCTGTGGGCAAGCTGTCCTAGCTGCTCTAGTACTGTCCCCCTCTAATAAGGTCTGCACTGGCCCTGCACATGGCTTTGGTGTAAAAAGATGTTAGTAACACCTACCACATTATGCAGACTGCTCCAGGCAGATAACAAAATTCCAGGAGCCCTCTGTTAAACATGGCTAGAGCAGACCTGAGACTTGGATAAAGGTTTGTGAGCTCTTTCTGTGCATTGCTCTGATTATTTTTTTTTTTGTTTGTTTGTTTTAATTCTATGAACAAACTACTTGTGTACCTTCTCCCAAGGGTTTTAATGTATGTAACAAAAGGGTTTCAAGGAGCTGGAAGTTTACTTAAAAAAAAAAAAAGACAAACTCAGCAAAGGGTCCTGCTTTCTTATCTTCTTAAGACTCCTTGTGATCTCTGCTCCAAAGGTCCCATGCTAAATAATTTACTAAAGAATTATCTAGGAATATTTGGGTGGGAGTAGGGGTACAGAGTTCAGCAGAAATCTAAAAATTTCCTGCAATACCTAGTTGAGCCAACTTTCTTCTACTTCATAGACTGAACTGTACTCCAGGAAAATGCTACCTGATGCTATCTACAGCTGTAAACCAGCTGCCCTCGGCAAGGGAGGGTGTACTGGTCTTATGGTCATCCACCAAGTTATTAACTTTCATCTCTTTTCTGCTAAAATAGTTGTATACCTGTGGCTGCAAGTTCCTAAAGCATTTTCCACTTTCTTAGGGTCCTTTATCTAGGGATCGTTCCTAGATCTTTGTCTGTGGTGCTGCTAACTTTATTTAAAGAAAAACCAGCTTTCTTAAAAACTATTTCAATGCTTTATTATGCTGCTGTTAATCAACTCTATGTAACTTCATTTTGGGATCATATTATTATTTGGGGCTTCTTATTTCCTTGGGTTTTACTGTAACTTAAGAGTATATTTGTCTTTCATGAAGCAAAGCTATTGGAATTCTTTTAAGTTTAGAAATAACAAATGTTTTGAATTCTTGGACTACAAGGACACTTCTGAAAACTTATACCCTGTTTTCCACATGTACCTGCATTTAATGGAGTATTTGTATGTAATCCTTAAGTGTCTGAAAGTAGCTGGTTATATAGCTTGCAGAAATATCTCTTATTTGATTCTTGTAATAAGTTCCCCAAAATGCTGTTGGCAGCAATACTTATTCTGTTAATGAAAACATAGTTTTCTCACTTTCCCTTTTTAATGCCAAAGCCTTTTTCAGGGAGTATTAACGTAAATACTTTTTGGAGTATCTGATTATGAAACTGTTACAACAACTAGTACTTATATAAATGAAAGACCATGTAAACAAAATTAAATACTCATGTGAATGATTTCTGGGTGTTAGATTTAGGAAAAGACCCATAAGAAAAAAAATTGTGTCTGTTGAAAAGAAACAAAGAGTAAATTTGCTCTGCTATTGTCCCATACTAGCAGCCAAGTCATAGTACTGAAGTATGAAATTCATTTTAGAAAACAAACCCATTCTTGGGTAGGGAAGAGGGTAACTATGATTAGTTTATCACTGCTGAAATCAGCTTAGTGCTTAAATCAATCAAACCTGTCATATTACTTCTCTCAATTTCTGCAGTCTATATACTCAGAACTGCTTCACATACAGTAGTGCCAATTTACCAGGCACTAAACCTACAGTAATTTTGTGTATCAGCATTTTTTCACTTGATAATAAAACTTCAACACTAGTGGAAGCTGCTAGTACATGGAAACTTTAGTGCCACAATAAAAACAGCATTGTAGGAAAACAGCCTTAAGCTGAGAATGGATGAGTAGTTTCCAAGTTGTTATACTGTACCTCCAAGCAGAGTCAGGATGGGAGATCAGTACAGAATCCCAAAAGTTATCATTCTCTCAAGTTTTATTGATATATGGTGAAAGACCATGTTGTCATTTAGTTGAAAATATGCTGCTATGGTGCAATTTGTCATATAAAGCCAAACTTCCTGGGTATTGTATATAGCTCTCTATTCAAAGCTCGCTAAACTGGTATTTACTGGCAGTAATGTTCTCATACCAGGAAGTTTTCTCTAAGCTTGCATCACTTTTCCTCATACCTACAGGTTCTCTTTTGGTGCATAAGCAATACAAGGAAAATAAGGTAAAGCAAAACCAGAACAGGAAAGCTTCTTTTCCTAAAACAAATTTCAAGTTATAGGCAGGCTTGACTAAAAGAAATCATACTTATGAAGGCTTCTGAAATCTGTGATTTACCGAGCTGGGGACTGATCTTGGTTATTTCTTGATCTGACCTCAAGATATTTTAAAGGTGGCTAATATATTGTGTAGTCTGGCAGTCTTGTTCCTGTAACTGTTGTGATGGATTCCTACAGATTAGAATTCAGTAGGAACACTTAATATGGACTTTACAGCCTGCCCTGGGCATCTGGAATGGACTAAATGTATATATTCCAAATGTGCAGTTAGCAGGTTAGAAGCATGGAAGTAGATAAAAAAAGCCATTGTCATCTTCCAAGGAGCAGTGATACTGAACACTGTAAGTGACGTGTTGTTCTGGAAATCAGGTTTAACTTTAGATTATTGCTATCAGAGTTTATCTTTATTTTTTCTAGAAATACTCAGATTTTTCTATCACTGATTCTATTGGATATAAATCTTGACCTCATACAACATCAAATCAGGCAATGAGTGGAGATGCCAGATACCTGTACTTCATTCAATGTTACTCATTTCTGTTGTTAGGGCACAATGTCCTCATGTGTTGAGCTGCGTTAAATATAATTTAAAACTTATTTGGAGTTAGTCCCATTCCTCTACTCTGAACAATGAACTAAATGCTTTCTTTGTTGGTGTATAGAATCTATAGATTCACTGAAGCAACAAGTGAGGGTTTTTTGTTGGTGACACAAGATTTGTGGGAAGAGAGTAAGAGGCTTCTTTTCGGTGTGTGACACAAACCTGAGAGAGAGGCAGAAGCACTGAGCAAAAAGCAACAAATTGCATTCTAGGTCAGATCACAGGCTTCTTTCAAGATATGATAATGGTTCTTGGTTTTAAAAAAAGTTGAATGTGCAAAATTTGTCTATCAGTCTGACATGTTAGGAAGCCCTCAGTCTGACAGTGGTCAGAAAGGCAGCTAGAGCAGCAGTTACTGTGTAAATGCATCACAATGTAACCTGGTATTTTTTAGGAAGAGGGTAAAGGGAAACTTTTTTGATCAGACATAGGGTTAGGAGGTAAGGGGTGATTCTGAAATGAACCTATTTCAAGTAGATTCAAGTACCTGAATTCCTGGAATTTTCTACATCTAAAGTAAAAATACAATATGGAGTCCATATTTGCAGGAACAAAGATCTGATTGCAGCTCCTTTGAAGACTTCTGCATGTGTTAACATGAGTCTATAGCATCACTAAGGTTTTAGATCTCTCCTGTAAAAACTGGCAACCAATTTGTGTGTTAAATGATTGCTATCAAATTAGTGTAATGGAAATTATATGAGTCTTTTGGTGACAATTACGGAGTAGCAAAGTACAAGTTAGCAAGCCTCTTGTAGCTGAAGTCAGACTAAAAGTGGTAGTAATTGTGTTCTTAGTGAATTCATAATTATATGCAATAATGTTAATAAGAGGAATTAATATATATCAATCTCACCTGAATAGACAGACAATAAAAAAAAATAAAAAATATCCTGCTGACATAGAAATGTGAGTACCTAAAAGTTAGGGCCATTGCCTACTGCTTTTCTTGGATGCTTTTGGCTTTGTACTACTCTGAATTTCATCAAAGAGCTCTTTGCTATTAAAACTTTTCTTGACTGTAGAGTGATTTAATGACATTCAATTAAATATATCTTGCTTAAAAAGAAAAAAAAATTGAAATTTACTTCATTGATGAGAAGAATTGCAAATGTCATCTAAAAATTATGCTGAATCAGATTTCTCTGGGGAGTTCATTTAATTCAGAGGAGCTATCTGGGTTAAAGGCATATTGTTTATTAGACAATAATAGCTCAGTTATTTCTTTCTTTAGCAGGTAAAAGCCTTTTGGCAATTCTACACTGCTGAAATTCCTGTCACGGTCAGAACCTCTTACAGGAAGCTAAAGTGTCAGTATGAAATTAAGCATTAAGATTTAAAAGCTTTTAGGTTTGTTAAGATACTGTAAACTGTGATTCTGGTTAAAACATACATTATCACACAAGTTCTCACACACATATGCATATATGTAGCCACAAGGAATATCTAAATTCTTTTGTGAAAATATATAATAAACAAAACCCATGGCTGGAAGTTGATTGATTTCTGTATTGTTTTCTATAATCAATTGCTTAAACCTTACTGCCTAATTAAACTTTTATTCTTTTCTACAAAAATAATTGCTGGAGACTCTTCACTAAATGTGAAGCAGCACAAATTACCTTCAGTCTCCGTAATGTCTTTGATGTACTGTTTGTTTGGAGCTGGTGCTCACTAGAGGGGTGTGATGCTGTAGATAACACGTAGATGAATTCTCTGCTGTGAAGTGGCTACCAGCTGCTTCTCTTACAAATTTAAAACACAATGATTCACTGTCAAGCCAACAAAACCCATCAATATGTTCATTACCCAAACCAGGAGCTAACTAATATAGAAGGTGGTAGACTTCTGGCTATATTAAGCACTGAAAAGAACCACCCCACCCAGAAAAGAACCATAAACTCCAAACAATCTTTTTCCCTAAGAATTCAAAGAAAGGGTTTATGTTTCTAATAGCTTTAATTAAAATGATAATTTCTCAGGATGTTTAGCAGGTACTATCAATCTCTCATCCAATAATCAGTTGTCTACTATGCCTCAGGACACTTTCTTGTTGTTCACATATTTTTCAGTGATAGTGTGTAATTGAAAGAAGAATCCCACTTCACTGTGCCGGGAGTCATCTCTGATTTTTAACAATGTGGGGCTTTTCTATTGCCTGTTAGTTGTCAGTCATCAGATAAGTAGCACTGGGGCTACTGCTGACAAGATGGCATTAGGACTGTTCAGTTGAGGATGCGTATATATTGTTTTCTCCTGGGTAAAAAATATAAATTTGTGTACCTGTTGTGATCCTGCTGTGAGAATAAAAAGTGTATGAGATCAGAAAAACTGGCCCATTAGCAAGCTGCTTATGAAAATCAATGATAGACATTATAGATGAATCTTTGGAAATGAATATCTTATTTCTGTCTCTTTGTCTCTTGTTTTATCCTTTAAATTGCAACTTGGTGAAAGTTTCTGAAGCTTTTATAATGTCCTTAAAGAAAAGTTTATTGGTCTATTAAGCAGTATGTTAATTGAAAGGAAATGTAACTTTTTTTTTTAAAAAAAAAGGCAAGTATTCCATGTTATGACACTTAAGTGGCTCATTCTGTACTTAAATAATTTTTTTCTTTGATACAGATGTAAGCTGCAGAGGTTGTAGGCCTCTGGTTTATACCAGAAAACACACGAATCCCATTAATAGCATTCGTTAGCATTGTTGTGAGGCCCATATATAGCAACTGTGACTAATCTTTGTTCCTTCAATGTACTTTACTATAGAAAATACTAAATATAATGGCTATAAAGAATTTGGAAATTATAACCGTGTAGTCACAGTACTCTACAATATGCTTAATATAAACATTTTAATAATGCTTCGTAATTATTGTCTTTTCTCAGTTCCAAGATGGGATTTTGTGGCTAACTATTTGCAGTGGCTGGTTCAGCTGAGAAAGAGTTGAATGCTGTGTTCATGCCAACAGTTTGGAGAACAAGTAGAATTCCAGAAGATCTAGGATGTGACCTGAGAAAGGACTTGTAGAAACAGCACTATTCAGAGGTTAGTTGAAAACTTCTATATGATTTTACTATTCCCTCTGGTAATAATGCCAATTCCTGTGAAGTGGTGAATTTTAACTATGTATGATGTGTGGACTTTGACAGTTGAAGATGTCTGAGAAGCCTCCTGATCACAGATCTGGTTTTGAAATACTGCTTTTGATATATTGAAACAAAGTCAGAAGGCATGATCGTTCCTGCCTTTCTCAAGGATTCAATTATTTGAGACCTGACTCAAGATGCACACATGAAACAACTTTCTGGTGCTTAATGACAAATGCTTTCAGTTACACTGCTCACAGCTCAATTAATGGAAGGGTTTTGGTGAAGAGGTTGAATTAATTTTATTTAATAATATGATGCAGAGTTTTGTGAAAAGTTTTCTTTTACAGAAGTGCTGAGACTAGCTTTCTTGACTATTAAGATATTTTCAAAATATATAATTACAATTTACCATGATGAGTTGAATTTGGTTTTGTCTATAAGTTAAAAAAATAATAGTGTTACCATAGGAAAAAAAAATAATTTTTTTTCTACGTTTTTGAGGAGAGGCATCCCTAGTATGTAAAGCTGGCTGAAAGATAAGTACTTCAATTCTCTGCTGAGTCCTGGCAATGTCACTTTTTTTTTTAATAAGACAAGATGATAATAATATTGATTTGTTTTACACATTGTAAAACTCTTAACTAAAACAATGACAATGGGCACAACTAAACATTTCCAAAGTTGTAGATGTGTGTGGTATAACCCTAGCTGGCAACTAACCTCCACCCAGGCACTCACTCACTCCCTGCTGGTGGGATGGGGGAGGCAATTGGAGGGTAACAGTGAGGAAACTCGTGGGTTGAGATAAAGACTTTAATGGGTAAAGCAAAATCTGTGCACACAAGCAAAGCAAAATGAGGAATTCGTTCACCGCTTTCCATCAGCAGGCAGGTGTTCAGCCATCCCCAGGAAAGCAGGGCTCTGTCATGTGTAATGGTTACTCGGGAAGGCAATCGCCATCACTCTGAAAGCTTCTCCCCCTTCCTTTTTCTTCCCCCAGCTTTAGATACTGAACTTGACATCTTATGGTATGGAATATCTCTTTGGCTGGTTCAGGTCAGCTGTCCTGGCTGTGTCCCCTTCCGATTTCTTGTGCCTCTCCAGCCTTCTCCTTGTCAGGGCCTGAGAAACTGAAAAGTCCTTGACTTAGTATGAACACCACTTAACAACAACTGAAAACATCAGTGTGTTACAAGCATTATTCTTAGACCAAATCCAAAACACAGCACTGTGCCAGCTGCTAAAAATGAAATTAACTCTGTCACAGCCAAAACTAGGACAGAACATTTTCTGCTGAATTTCCTTTTTGGAAGAAATTGCTTCCCTGTATAGTGTATAATTAAGAATGGGGTTGTAACTGTTTTCAGAATGTGATGGAATAAAGGCATTCCTTTGGAGGAAAGAGGGAGAAGCAAAAAGAATGCGCATATTTTCACCTTTAAAAGACAAAATTTTATTTGGTGTTTTGGCTCTGTTAAGGCTTATCACAGAAAACACAGTTGGTATGGGGAGAAGGGCATTTCCAGGAGGTCACGTCTCCTTCTCCTCAGTCATGGAAGGCCACCAGCTGTTGGAAGGGCACCCATGGATTATGGATAACCAGGAATCTACTGGCTTAGGGGTCAGGAAGAACTGAAGGAAGATTCTCTCCAGCAACCACAGATCACCGCCAGCTACGGCGAGTAACTTCCATGAAGACTGGATAACCAGAAGTCACATGGATTAAGGGTTTAGAATAGGAAAGGACAGCCC
>JAVJGJ010000047.1:32520513-32531898 GCA_035590215.1 Microhierax caerulescens | reverse complement strand
TGGGCTACTAAGCAGCTTGAGGAATGGGAGGTGCATCTTGGTGTCCATAAGAGATTATCAATTCCCTGAAGAACTTAGAGAAATGTTTCCTGGGTGTTATCTGCTCCTGAGGCTCAGCAATGGGAGACAGGGATTATCTCTTCTTAAAGCAGTAGTTTTATTAAAGTACCCCTATTAAAGGGATTAGTTTTATTTCTGTTGACTTTAACAAAAGCGTGATTGAGTATTGAAAGAGGGAATTATGACCCCAGTCATTGCTGTCCTTGATTTAACTAAACAGTGTTCATCCTGATCACCCTTCTCCTTTGCTTTGTAGTAGTATGGAGTTTGAAAAAATAAAACGTTGATGTAGCTTTAAAGGAGTAAAAAAATGATTCTCCTAAGCTATGAAAGCCAAAATGGTAAGATTTTTTTGTCTGTTTATTTCTATAAAAAGAAAAAAAAAAGTATTAGAGATTAAATTTCTCTAGAAGATGTCACAAAAATAGTCCATTGGGCATGGTGACGGGTCTAGGTAAGAGTTAAATACTGAGATGAGAGCTGGTAGCACTTTAGAGGCCTGTGTATGAGTTGGCAGGCAGGGTGTTACAAGAATGACCTCTAGCCTCTTACTTTTAAGACCACACAGCTAAAGTTTAATGGAAAAATATTTTCAATGCTGTGTGAATATCAGTGCTCTGTTATTCCTGTGACCACTCTGAGAGTTTCTGTGTGATTTGGCTCAAGCTGTTGTTTGATGTGTTTTTCTGTTCACACTGAGCAAGAAGGAGCGTCACCAGGTGTCGGAATGAGATTGGGATGTAGCAGTAATGTGTTTCAGTGCCTTCTTGTTACTCATGCAATAGCTATGCAGCTATTCTGAGGAAAAACTTTTCCAAGCCATCCGTTGGGCAAGAATGGTCAATTTGTGGTACTGAAAGCATGTGTGGGTAATGAAAGTACTAAGCTGGTTGTCTTGGGGAGGGGGTGGGGTGGAAACCACTCCCAGAGATACCAACAATATGGCAGGATTTTCCTAAACAGTGAATCTATTCATTGCCTCAAGTTTCAGACCATGGAGGAAAAACAGAGGGAAATGGAAGAGGAACAAAGAATAAAATGTTCTAGGTGACAACTGGCTATTCCCTGCTAGCACAGCTTTACATTAACATTTTTTAGTTTAATAGGGTTTTTTTAATGTTAGCCAATTACTCCTTGGTATTATTAGTGCTTTAGCACTCCAAACATAAATCAGGGTATATTAAAATATGAAGCTGTTGAAGGGATGTGCAGGTTATTTGTTCAGGGTTTCATGAGCATCAATTTGGTACATGCATCTAATTATAATCATCATAAGCAAGGGTGTATGGAATGTTCCAGTGCATGAATCTCTAATATTGAGTAATTCCTTATAAAGATGAGACAGCCCATATGGGTGAACAGATGAAACACTGATAAACACTGTGAAATAGAGCAGATGTATGAGTTATACCAAAGGTTCTTCACTCCTAATATTTACTGTCCATGAGGAGAAAGAATTAATTTATGTACCTGACATTCTAGGTACTAAATAAAACAATGGCATTACAAAGCTGTATCACCAGAGGTATTGCTATAGAAGGAGGTACTGTTTTAAGGCTGTATTTGTGGATGATGGTGTAATGTTGGTTAGAACAATCATGAAGAGAGTGTTGGATTGCGATCCAGGTGAATGTCTTCTAAATAATAGAGCAGAATGTTACTTGGACAGTACTGTTTGTGAGAACTCAGTTTCTGTTATTCAGAATAATTGATGTGTATTGAATAATTTAATGTGTATTACAAGTGGAGAAAGACAGTTGCTTATTCTAGCCTGATTGACTTGAAGTAGTCATTCTAGATGGGATATGCTATAGCTGAAAAATATATGAAAGCATAAGTACTTACGTGTTTATGAATGACTTCATTAATTTGTGATGAGTTACTCAAGGCAAATGTAGTGGATAGGTACCTAGACTCTTGGCTTGTAGGTAAATGAGAACACATTCATGTGTTTCAAGTGTTTGTAAAACTTAGGTTTTGCATAATTATGTTTTGTCATAAGGTTCAATACCTTACAAGATGATAAATAATTATAAGAGATTTTTGGTGGCAACAGCACCATGATGTACAAGCAGGTGTTGCTTATTCAGTGAAACCCAATACCTTTGTTTGGAACTTAATTGTGGCCCACTTATGCCCATAGATAAATGAATGTTGGTTTAGGCTTGCTTACACTTGCGTGTTATTTCCTTGTAACAGCAAAACTGTAGCGCCTCATGGTTTGACACGCATAGGTGTTAAGAGTACAGGCAACACAGATGGAGCCTGTGGCTAATTCTGCTGTTTTAGTCAGAGGAAACCTATGCTGCCTTACTGCAGCTAGACACAGACTTCTTAATGGAATAATCTGATTGACTGTATTGGAAATTGCTCAGGAAGGCTTCGTCGCCACAAAATTGGAGAGGGTGTATTAGAAATGTCTCACAGCACACCCAGCTAGGGTTTCTATAAGCATTAGAGTCAGCAAGATTTATTTCAAAGATATAACTTCCTGGAGAAACCCAGCCTATTAAATGTCTATTACCAATGATGCCGTTCTGGAGATGGAATTAGTTGTGCTCAGCGATGGAAACTAGATTGTTATATGCAGGCTAGGATAGGTACTGATTTCTTAGCATAAAGACTGGTTACTCAGGGTTTGTTAGTGGTTAGTTAAAATTCATTGAATGAAAAGGTTGATCTTTCCAAAGGATTTGCAAATGAAATAGATGAAAGTGTATGTTTTATCAAAATTATTGAAAAACTGTGGGGAGATAACGTGGTGAACAATTTATTTGTGAAACTTCCTTTTTGTTCATAAATCTGTTACAAATAGGTGGCAATAGTCTAGAATGCATTTGAACTCAATTTTGTAACCTATCTGAATAATTCTTCATCAGGAGCTTGCTGGTAAGTTGGATGCATTTTGTATAATTTGAGCAATTTTGATTGCCTCACCTGTGTCACCAGAGATCCTGCTCCCTGGCTAGAGACATGAAACTCTTGGTGCAGTACTCTTCATTCCAACCAAGGCTAATTCCCTGTGGTATTTTGCCAACATAATGTGTATAGATGACGCTTTTACCTTGGAGCCAAGCAGGGATTAGCAGAATGAAAGTTATTAAACTTGATGTGCGGAAGGGGGAACTTCTTTATTTCCATTGTTTAGAGACTTCTCTCAGGCCGAAAGCAGGTGAGCAGCACCCAGTGTGACCACTCAGCCTGCCTGTTGCCTGTGGGTGAGGTGGAGAAGCCCCGAGAGGCAAGTTCTCGTTGTGTATGAGAAGGGAAGAGGGCCACTGAAAGGGTGGTACGCGGTTAATTTGTCAAATAGCAGGATCTCTTACTGCCTTGCAAACAACAATAATCTGCAAATGCAGCTCATAGTACATAGGTATCAGCTTCTCATGGTCTAAATCAAGAGGGAGGGGGTCAGTAAATTGCAGGTTTTTTATAACAATCTGAATAGCAGTGTGGCTCCCAGTGCTGTGTGGGGAGAGGCAGCTCTTTGACACCTAGTACCTACTGGATTCTGAAGGTAGTGGGACCTGGCGAGTGCTGCCTCATACAGAATGAGAAGCTGTAGACAAGACCGCTGGCCACAGCTGGCCTTTTTTGAGGAGCAGTTCCTGATGCCCATTGGGTTTCTGTTTAATCTGTACCTTGAAAAACAAAAATGTAATCTGGCACATATTCCTGGGGGCATTGCTTCTCCATGTGCCAGTCAGGGCAAGGGGGATAGTAAAGTGCCTTCTGTAACCTCCTTGGGTCTAATAGCACTCTGCTCCATTACTATGTATCTGAAAGCTAGCAAATCCTAGGAGATTGTTAGCTATTCACTTCAGTGTATGCTTAAGTAGTTTGTAAGATAATGAGGCCACGTTTTTCATTGAGGGGGGGAAGAGCAGGCAATGTCCGAATACTCCTTCAATTGGCTTTATTTTTTTCCCTGTAGTAATGTGTGCACAATCTTTTATATACAGGACACTGTCATGCTAGATTGTTTACACCTACTTCCATATAATATTTAATAATAACTATGACAATATTGCTGGAGAGACATAAGTTTTGTTTTCCTGGAGGCATTTAGGGAGTACTCAGGAGTAAGCGATAATCCCATAATCTAAATTCATGCTCTATCCAAGAGAGCTGTGTTTAAGGTTCTTAGAATTATGTTTCAAAAAATAATTTATTGCTGTAACTATCTTTTCTTTTTTTTTGTATAGTTCATTTGCTTAGCTATGTAATGGCGTATAGCTTCTTACACTAAGGTAATAGCTATTCTTCACATTCTTCAGTGTTACAATCTCTTCTTCTCCCTCTTAAGTATTTGGCTTTGTTGCATTGGCTTTGTTGAAAGAATTCTCTACCACATAGTAACAGTTTCCATCTTTAGAAACAAACAAACAAAAGGAAACCTAGAAAAACAACTCTGAAGTTACTGTAACTGTTATGAAAAGGAGAGGAGACTGTTGAGATTACGTTGTCCTTTGAAATTCACACCTTTAGGAAACACTGATGCCATAGCAAGAAATTGTCTGTAGTTCAAAACAAACACTAATTTCTAATAAAAACTTCACCTTTGAAACAGGACTACAGTAGAAATTGCTCAGTAATATGTGAGTTCTTATTTTAGTGACAAACGTAAAACCTGGAGACTAGATCTTCAGCTACCATAAAAGGAAAACAGCCAGCACTTGGCTTGTGCTTATATAACACTTCTAGATCATGCCGAGTGTAGTAACGCCTAACTTTCAGAGATCATGTGGTGGAAATCCTTCTTCTCTAATCAAGGAAAGACAACTGAGTGGTAAAAAGAAGAGAAATATTTTCTGTTTAAAAAAAACCCAAAGAACCAAAACCAAAAAAAACCCCTTGTCTGACAGTCAGTATTCTTCTTACCAATGCAGCTAAAGAAATTCGCCGTCCCCCGCCCATTTGCCTAAGGCTGCAGAAATGGCACCTGCGAGCATCCTTGGTCAGAGAGGCCTGAGGTTACTTTGGTTACTTTTTGATGCAGCTGGGGGCTTATGAGGTGCAGTGTGAATTTCTCTGTGTGCCTGAGCAAGGGGGTATGGCTGGTTGGGGAGAGCTGAAGTTATATGCGTGTTTCACCCTTTGGTACTATTTTGTATTGAAGATTTATGCAACAGAAATGTTAGTTTAAATACAAGCTTTGATACAATTGGAGTCCTGCAGCTTTCAGACCTGTTACAGGTAAGGTTATATGGCTGCGTGCTGTGTGGTGAGAAGGCAAGTCTGTGTTGTGGCATGGTACTATTAGGCATCCCAGAGTAGAAATTCATATTCTTAGTGCTTATTTTCAGAGAAGGGTTGAATCTGTTCTTTCAAGTCATTGTGTGGAGCTTGCAATGTGGTGCTCCTGTCTGCCATGGAGCTCCGTGCACTGTGCTAAAGCCCAGGCTGCAACAAGGCTTCCCTCTCAGCTACAGCAGCAATGCAGCTGCTGAAGCCTTCTGCATTTCTGAAGAGTGCAAAATTGCTCAGACTGGTTCTTATGTGGTCTTTATAAGGAAATACTTATAAAAGAATTATTATATTTGGGGTTCCCCCCCCCGCCCTTGTTCTAATGCCATTGGTTGCTCCTTTGTTTGTTGTTATGATGGATTATCTCATGGTCCTTCAGATATCACAGGCTGAGTGGCACTGAGGAGATGAGTTCTCAGCAACTGATACTTTCAGAATAGGGTATATGACAACAGAATAAATATGCTGTTGCTTCTGAGGCAGCTCATGGAAATGAAAGTACTTTAACTGACAGTGTTTTCAGTAGCACAGGCCCTGGGGAGTCTCAAACAAAGGAAATATTCCACAATACTTTAGGAAACAGTCCTATTCAATTATTCATATTTCACTGGCTTTCCATTTTTTGAGGATGGCATAAATTGTTTGACACAGACCTGGTTTAGTTTTGAGGATTTTTGTATGATTACTTTTGTTTAAAGACTATTAGAAACACTATTTGAAATGGTAACTGTGAATTCCAAAGGAGTTAGGGATGGCCTGCAAGTCAGATGGAGTTGGGAACTCAAACCCTCTGGCAAAATCTTAGTTCTTATGTCCATCATTAAAATTGACCTGTAAATAACTTAAGGGCAAACAGAAGGCAAATGAAGTTTTTCCTTTATGTGCTAGAATACACACACAGATTTCAGGAAGGTGATACGTAGGCTGAAAGAAGTGCAGTATCACAGAGTACTGAAGTTTTGGGGAGAAAGAGAAGTGAGATGGGGATGATGCCATTATCAAGCCACAGTGCTCTGGTATAGTTACAAAGCATCCATGGTATTGCATAACCATCTATTTGTTTTGTAGCTTCCTTGGTGGTTTTAACAAAACTGGCAGCTGGAACGAAGTTTTATTCTGTTAAAATGACTTTTTCTTGGCTTTCCTGTGCTTGACGTCCATATTTAAAATACATCACCTGCAACTTAGAGCTCTTGGACTTTTCTGTTTTGTAATCTCATTTTACAGAAGAAGAAAACTTGGGGTTTGACCCTTTTCAATGTAGGCATAAGGAACAAGAATGGTTCTGGGACAAGTGTGATGCTAGTAGGTAATAGTTAGGAAGTACTGTCTGTTGGCCTTGAACGGGTGTCCACTGTGTGAATATATGCGTCTACTGCAAGGTGGTTTCTTGAGAGACAAGATGGGAGGAGCAAGGTATGTGTGAGATGGCAAATGCTTGTTGTGGAAGAAAGAGAGGCCTTGAGTTTCTATACTGACCTCCTATTGAATTTAGTCCACTTCTTTGGTTGAGCAGGGGAAAAACCTGACCGGTCACAGCTATGAAAGGAGCCAGTCCCTCTCCTGAGGGAGATGGTTAAGATGACTTTCTTGCCCGCCGGGAGGGAGTTCTGGTGGGAGCTGTCCTAGTTGTGCAGACACTTCCTCTGGTCTCTTGGAAAATTAAGGCTGCTTTGGTTATGCCCAGAGACGGCAATTACCAAGTAAGAAAGACATATGTTAACATTTTTAATATCATCTTTCTGTTGTGTCTTGCTCCTACTGGGAGAATAAACTATTTTGAGTATGAGCAGATTCCTTGTTTATGTTGCGCAGCAGGAAGAGCAGCATGTATCAAACATAGTTGGAAATGCAGTATGCAGGGAGCTTGTAGCACGTGGTCCAGAAGTGATAGAAGGATTAAATGTTGGCACAGCAAAGTGGAAAGAGAGAGACAAGCATAGAGGAGCACATAACCCTGAAGATAATGTATTGCAACCCAAAGTTGTTCCCAATTACGAGGCCTTACAGAGGACTCGCCAGGCGAGATGCATCTGTAACCTATGGAGGCAGGATGGAAATACAGGTCCCTTCTGATCCCAACAGTTATGTAAGTTTAGACTTCATTTTAAAGATGGGTTTCTCTACTTTATAAATGGTAACTTTCAAAGACAGTAGAGCTATTTATTTTATTAAGATATCTCCATCACTTATTATATTAGCTAGAATGTGATTAACACAATATTTTGTGTTAATTTCATATTTTCAGAAAATAAGCCAAATATAAGGTCAGAGCAAAACTTTCTTGGGAATTTTTTTATGCTGACAGACAATACAGCCATTGAAATTTATGTTTTGATTATTTCTTTTTCTTTTCAACCTTACAATGTTCTTACTTCCCAGAATATCTGTATTAAACCAATTATACTGCAGCAGTTTTCTGGCATTTGATTTCAAGGGCAAATGTATATATTATGGTAGAACAAAGGCAGATATTGTGCCTTAAAGTGCTGCTACTTGTTTATGTGTTATGATCTAATTAAATAAGAAACTGAGCCTAGCTATTATTACAGTGTGTTGAGACTTCTTAGTGTGAGCCAGAAATATCCTTATGACACCCCCACACCCCCACCCCCTGCTTTTCCTAATTCAACAATCTCTATCCCTGAAGTAATTTGCTAGCTATTAATTATTGCTGGAGTTTAATACTTTGCTTTCAGATGGGTGGTAGAGCTATGTAAGGATCACAACAGCTCGCCTAAGCTTTTTTTTTTTCTTCTAGCAGATTAGAATCCAGAAATTCCAGCCATGGATGTGACATGAGATTTTAATTACTTTAGGGCTATGATTGTGAAAAGATTTCTTATGTGCACGCCAGTTATCTTACAAAAAGGAATGTTTTTCCCATCCACTTCAGGCAAGAACTATATAGGTTAAGATTTACTTAGTTCCTGTGGTCTGACACAAGTGCAGGGTAAACCAGAAGACTATTGGGAGTCATAAACTGTGCATCAAGACCTGCACAATGCAAATTGTTCATGTACTGGGTGGTTTGACAGTTTTTTGTAGTCCAAAATAGGAGACACCTCCCACTAATCACATAAAGATAATGGCAATGCACAGCAATGAAGTAACAGTTCCTATGAGTCACTGTAAAGGCATTTGAGAAGTAAAACCTCTTGAGTTTTGGCTGCAATGTTTGTGATTACTCATGATTTAAACAGCAGTCTTTCCTGATACGAGACTTGGGACATTGGAAGAAATAAGAAATAAGAAGGAATAAGAAATATGCCAGGAAAAGGTATGTTTGTATTAAAATAGGATTTGAGTGTTGTGGAAATCAAGGAAATAGGATATATGCACCCATGTTATGACGCTTTAAACCAGGGGTCCTCAAACTTTTTAAACAGGGGGATGGCGCACGGATTAAGTGGCAGGCAGTCATCTGCAGCTGCTTGGTTCCCCCCCCACCCCCCAAAACCCCCGGTGGGGGTGGGGGGGTGGGGGAAGGTTTCTGTAAATACTGGGGCTGGATTGAGGACCCTGGGGTGCCATAGTTTGAGGACCCCTGCTTTAAACTGTGTTTGTGATGTTAACACCTGAGAAAGATTAGAAAATACAAATGGGAAGGGCACTATGCAAAGTATGGATTTTTTTTATTTCCAAGTTTTAAATAAAAGGAGTGAGAAATTGGCTTTTAGCAGTGCAGCGTACACTTAAGAATGAAATTGCAGGAGTCTGCCTCAACGTACACTTAATGAAATTGCAGGAGTCTGCTTCAATGCACAGATTTCTAATATCTGAAGTGGTGTTGTTGAAAGATTAGAACAGGGAAAGAAGAAGGGAAGAGAAAGGAGAGATGCAAAGATGGAAGAATGTGGGGAAAAAAGAGAAGGATGGGGCAAAGGAGAGAAAAAGTTTAGAAGCAGTCATAAAAATTTTCTAGGGGAACATCATAAGGTGTTGCTGAATAAATAAGTAATCATTTATTGTGAAGGCTGTGGTCTCTTCTGGAGGAGAATGGGAGCTGAAGGGAGTATGGTGTCCTGAATTAATGCTCAAGCCCACAGGCCATAATTAAATATGGAATCTGGCCCTCATTCAAATCAGTTTTATATCTGTGCCCTAAGCACCAATGTATATGAAGCCAATCAAATGTGATGCCATTGTCATACTTCTCATGCCAAGCAGTGATGAGAAATTATGCATTGTTTTTGCTCAAGGTATCTGTTACTTGTGTGACTGGTACTTACTTTTTACATACAGGCAGCATCATAATCAACTTTCATTAAGACTAATGCTGACTACTGATTTACTACAAAGAGTATTTCAATTAAATTTAGCATTTTGGATAGGACATGATAATTATCTGGTGTTGATATTCAGTTTTGTAGGCCTGAAGTTTACAAACAAATCCCACATCTTTGTTAGACACATTAGCAATTGAAATACTTTTCTAAATCACTGTCTGTGTAAATGGTAAATCTCTGCAATCAATCTTCCTTTTCTTCAAAAATAAATTTGATAGGAATTTGCATAATTGGCCATGCTTGATAAAAGTCTGATGTATAATGTTGTCTTTTAAATGCACTGCTACCTGGAATCATGATGAAGTGTCAACATACAGGAGGTAAATATAAAACAAGCATTTAGTAAAGGATGCAGCTGATCTTACGAGGTGAGAAATGGCATCTAGTGGTGTTATAATTTGAAGTGGCTTTAATTTGATATAAGGCTTTCACTATGAAGGATGCAAGAGAAAAGAACAGAACTCAATTGCATCAAAAAAAAACTTTAATTTGCACTGAACTTTGAAGTGAAATTTACACTGAAGAGTGCTTTTAAAACAGAGTGAGGTTGATGCAAATGAGTGTCCTCACTTCTCTTTGCAAATATATAAAGCTTACTGTATGGAATTAGTGTGAGCTAATGCCTGTGTAAAGGCATGTGTTTCTCAGTAGCTTGATAGCATTCCAGCTGCTGCCCCGCAAGCTTCCATGATTGAATTGGGCAGCAGGGTTTTACCTGCATGTCCTCTAGTGGGTTGTGCTGGAATCACGTCATTAGCTACTTAAATTTCTGGGTAGCATGGCCAGCATTGTCCCACTTTTCAGCAAGTGCTCCTAGAACTGCTGCTGTTAGTGGTTATGTTACCGACTTCACTAACACTGCTGTGGTCAGTGCCACGGTCCTCCACCATGACATGCTTGAGACTGTCGGTTTTGTAACACACCAACCACTGTGTGTCATACTACTGCTCTTACTCTCTGATGTACATTTAGTGTGAGGTGAACATCTACTATGACCCAAGCCCCATTAGTGGGGCAAGGTGCCATGGGACACTGAAAGATGGTGCAAAGGAGATTATCCGGAACTCCAGCAGGAGATGTGGCTACTGCTGGCTAGCCAGTATGCGATGTGGTCCAGTCCAGGGCAAAGTAAGGCCCTTGTGTAGGGAAACCCTGAGGTCTTGTAATGATAAAATAAACAGGGGAAGCTCTGCATTGGAATATTATACAGTAGCTGAGTTGGAGGGTTACTTTAAATCTGTACTGCACCGTTAGTTCAGCTGCAGTAGTAGATGATAGTCTTGTCTTACATTTTGTAGCTCTCTGAAGATTAACGTTCTCTCATCCTTTAAAATTAAGAGGGAAATATGTGGTCATTCCTCCGATTAAATAATTAGGCACTATTTCAATGATGTATATACCTTCACCCTATTAATGACTGGGGACATGTTTGTGAAGCTAAATAACTGTAGTGCCCTATTCTAATGTTACAAGGATAGGGAATAATTGCAATGATAGTATACAGTTTGGAGCTTAGCATGCACTAACAACTAGAACGTGTACTTGGGGTCTGTGGAGGGTCTGTAATCTGGCACATGACGTGTTTGCTCCCATTTGCCGAGCTCACCAAACAAATCTGGTGGCTGGTGTGCAATAAATGCTGCAGTGATGCTTCGGGTACGCAGACCATATGTATGGAGTTGGTTGGGAGTATGTCTGCAGGAGCACTGGCTGCATGAAGGTGCTGTGAATTCCAGAGGAGGAGACAGCTGGGGTTCAGGGCTGGCACGGGTTGAATGGGTCGGTCAGA
>JAVJGJ010000047.1:32508826-32520413 GCA_035590215.1 Microhierax caerulescens | reverse complement strand
ATGGGTAGGTCAGAGAGCAGGCTCAGCTGAACCAGAGGTGGCAATTGAACTGAAGGGGTGGGGGTGGGGGTGTCTGGGAGGGATCGACCCCCTGTAAGAGTGCAGTTCATTGTGTGGGCTTCTTTAGACTACGTGCAGTATTAGTTGCATATCTTTGTACTTACATACAAGAACTGCAGCAACTTGAATGCTTTTTCAGTGACTGTCATATTAACTGGAGTTCATGAAGGTGAAGGCTAGAAGCGCACCATTTACAAGTCGCAGGTCAGGACATTCAGGTTGGATAACAATTCATTGAGGGTTTTGTTTTCTACAAGTCTTTGGAAGAGTGGACCGAAATACACTGATTATAGCAACAGGTGTTTGATCATCAGTCCAGAATAGACAAAGCCTGCTGGGATGGCTCTCCTCTTGTTTCTTCTTTTATTGTTTTCTTGCCCAAGATTTTAACAGCTTAAGTTGGAGCGAGCCTGATTTTTTCAGAGAGGTCATATGTGTGTAACTTCAGCTAATTTTATCTCTGAAATACAGATTAGTTTTGCCTTTTGTTAGATGGATGTAGTCAAACCAACAAATGCAGCAATGCTTTCATAAGCAATAAAGAATGCAGTTCCGACTTTCGATGCTGGTCTGTGAGACGCCAGTGCTTCATTGGGACAGTGTCTTCCCTTTAAATACAAGGTTTATAAGAAAAAAAGTCTTGTCCTAGAAATGACATGCTGCAAGCTATTTCAAAATCTGTAACATTTGAATAAGAAAGAGTGGTAAATCTTGATTACTATTTATTTTTTTGTAATGTAAATTTTGAACATTGTTTTCTCACTGGATTGAAAAGAGGTGAAATTCCACTGCTGCCATCAGAGTTTTGTGGTGTCATCTGCAGTAAGCAAGTCAAAGGAGTAGGTCAGTTTTACTTTTCTGCTAAGGTACAAACATTAGATTTCATGAGACCGCTGATAGCTCTGCCAGAACATAAAGCCATGCACTCACCCTAGGGCTGTAGAGGATACTGCATGCCCATGCAGACTACTGATGGGGCAGCTGTGATGTGGAAATGACCTGCCCAGGCCACTCGTGCTGTCTCTAGCACCTCTTTTAGACATGCAACTTTTGTGCTTACCTCTTTTTTTCCTTGTGGGTCTGGAAATAGATGTAGTAAGTGATGCCTTCTTTCCAGTATCTTCTATGTTCTGTGTGATAGATGTCTTATGACCTCATCTCTGTAGGTACTGTGATGAGGTTACCATAATAGGCCTAGTGCTTTTACAGTAAAAACACTTGGTGTGTTTAAGAACCTGTATTTACCCCCTCTAAATAAGTGGTCTGCTGTACTGAATGCTCCTTTTATTCCAGTAGTTCCTTTTGAGAAGATAACAAGAGTATCTTCCAGCACCTTGGCCATTTTGTAAGCTATGACCCGTGGGCTAGAACTGACTAATGTAATTTGAGCAACGATATTACATATCCTCGGCTCTCGATTGTTAATGAAAGGAGTTCAAATAAGGCTGCAAGTGTGATGAGAGATTTGATAATGCCAACAGTGAACTGTGTGCTGCATGTGTTATCACTGTGAGGGTCTTAAATTACAGAAGCAGTGTGAAGTATCTAATTTCCATTCTTCTGTATATATGTTAGGGATAATCTGAGCGCTTGTGAATGGCGTTCACGCTGTGGACAGGGAGTTCACTACTACTTTGAAAAAAAGAAATTGAAAATTGCCTAGTGGAACCCAAGAATTGTCATACAACACTATGCACAGGCAAAGTTGTGATTATTTTTGTTTTGTTTGAACCGTGACTGTACCATTAAAGACAAAGTTAATTTGTCGTCTTTTTCTAGTTGAAAGAATTAGCCATGCCTATTTGGTATTCTAATTCCAATGTGTTCTTTATTTTCAATCTGTTGGGGTTTTGATGTGCACAACACATCAAAGAACTGAGTTGATGGGATTTCTGTCACTTTTCTAACACAATACATTCTAAGAAATAACTTAATCTGTTTCTGCAATGTATATAATAAGTTGTAAAACATCATTGTCATCCTGCTGTGCTAAGTGCTGACACATTGTCGTTACAGCATTGCGTGAGTATATGAACTCAATAGTATGCACTGGGGGCAGGAGGAAGGACAGAAAAGTTTGTCATCAGATGGTGGACAAAGCCCACTAGAATGAAAGCTGCTCCTCTTGGTGTGCTTTTTGTTTTTCTGTAGCCTGCTACTTTGTAGCCATGAATCAGGAAGACTTGTGAGTCTGGGGATTCTCTAGAGCCTTGGCTAAGGATTTTTTTCAAGCCCTTTCATTCTGTTCCCACGACAATGAGATGATCCATAAGAAGCCTACTCACTTTTCAAGCCCAATAGGTAAATTTTTGTTTTTGATGAAACCACAGGCAAAATCTTCTTTAGTTGGATGCAGGTAACTTATTTCCCTTTTATTTTTCCTTTTAAAATCAGCAGCTGAATAGACTGGTGATGTCCAGAGACTTAGATGTGAGAGCAATGGAGGTCAGCAGCACTGTTCTGCGTAGTCACATGTGCTCAGATTCATTTTGCAACTCTGTCACTTTGCGCTCTGGGTGAGTAGCACCAGAGTATATAGAAGGGGTGGGGGTTGGATGGGCAATAGTTGTGCAGTCTTATTGATTGTAATTTCATTAGTTCTATAGATAGAAACACTGATGGCGTTGTTGACAATCCATTTCACTTTCTGATAACATAATGGATTTTGGGGAAAGACTTATGGAAATGAGAAGTAATTAGTAGTATTGACAGAGATGCCAACTTTCGCTATTTTTTTTCCCCCCACACTCTGTACAAGGGGATTGGAAAATGCTGTAACCTGTCTGCATTTAATTTCCTTATCTAATGAGATACTGAGGTGGGGGATTACTGTCTGTAAAATGTGAAGGAAATAAAAACTATATCGCAACGTGTTTATTCTGAAAACACGTCTAATCCCTCTGTACTGGAAAATGACACTTATGCATCCTGAGCAGGGAGAGGGTCTATTTGTGTGTGTTAATTTGGATGCTAAGACATATTCTTCAGGAAGATATTTTTATGGAGGACCAGCATTTTATTTCTTTTACTTCCAAGATGATTAATAAAACAAGGAAATATGATCAGTGGTGACCTGTGTTCCCAAGCCAGAGCTATGCCAGTTGGTGTTCACAGAGGTGATGATGACATAGTATTTTTCAGAGAAGAGAAAAACACTGCATATAGAAGACCCGTACACTGAATAAACAGCTGACAACGAGAATGCAGCCAGCACTGTACCTCTGCTATGACATGGTACAGCCAAGAAATCAAAATAGATTCGTAGGTATAGTGGTTTTGAACTTTTTTGGGGAGAAATATAATTGATAGGTGTTAGGACCATATTGATGTTAGATATGAATTAGTTCTTCAACTTTAGCATCAATATAGCAATAAGTTTTTTTTCTAAAGCCAGCTGCCTCTAAATTTCTGTATCTGCTATGAGAGATCACTATTGCAAAAAATCTGCCAGCTTATCTTCCATAAGTTAATACCTTGAACAAGTAGCTTACTAGCCAGAACAGAAAACCACTGGGATCTTCCAGAGTTTTCTCTGATTAATTCTAGGATTTAAAGTCTGTAAGAAAGTGACATACTCTCCGTTGCTGTGCTTTGCTTGATTAACTCAAATAGATAGGGTATAATAATATACCTGCTTTATTAATTATGATCAAACTGAAATACTTAAACAGGCCTGTAAATAAGAGGCAAACCACCTTCCTAATGACCTCTGTTCAGTGGTGAGTACTGTAACATCAATCTACATCAAAGCTTAGTATAAGAATGCAGCTGCATTGATTCTGGATTACAGCTAAACTGCAAAGAGTCTAATTTGGTTGCTTGGTGTTCTTTGGTATTGTGAGTAAACAGCTTTTTAAGATGTTGTCTGAACCTTTGGACCTTCAACACAACACTTATGCCCACGCGCATGCCCTGCCTTTTGTATGCATGAAAAGTATGAAAATTTCCTTACTAGTTATCTGCAATATACATACACTATAAGCACATTTATTTTTTGAGAAGTTTTTTCATTTTTCTACTTTCTAATGTCACTGGGATTGACTGCTATTTTTGGGGGGGGGTTGTTTTTCTTTAATTATGAATGTATCTGCATGTACACATGCTGACTCCCACTGACTTCAAAGGAATTTAACCAGAATGGAGGAGACTTTCTGGACCAATCCCTTGTTAAGCTCAGTGATCCTTTCAACAGGTGAAAACAAGATGAAGGGAAGCACATACTTTTGGGTGCATTTTGGGTTTCTTTGGAACCTGTATTAAGTTCTCGGGCTTTAATGGCTAAAACAAGTGTTCAAGATTATTTTTTCTGCATGAAGTAGGAAACTGTGTGCTGGGATTTAGTAGTGGGAATGATGACTTAAATTACTACTAATTATTGGTATTATTGGTGAATCACAAAATCCTTGACTTGTTCTCCTGACAGATTGCTTACGCCTTATACTGCTGCTTCGTTCTTGCCTGTGTGTGCCAACTTGAATAGGAGAAAAAACATTTCAGATCCTAATCAGAGTGCTATGCCAGGGATATGCAGAAGGGCCTTTTCTCCTGACCGGCTTCTGTCTAGAGAAAGGGCAGGACACACCTCCAACGTGAAAATATGGAAGCAGAAGGTTATGTCTTTGGTCACCTGGTACTTTTAGGGAAAGAATATAATGAAAGGGAAAGGTGCAGTGACAGAGTGTGCCTTTTTATGTCCTGGTTTGAGTACATACCTCCAAAAGGAAATTTTCTTTCTAAGCAGAACTCCCACCTGTCATGAGAACAGCCAGCCTGGCTCTGGTCTCCTCTGTCAGAGCAGGCAGGCAGAGTGGATAATGTAAGTCTGAACCTCACTGATTTAAAGCTCTTCTGGAATCTTGTCATGGATCAAACTAGAGTATCCCTTGGGCTGCTCAGATCCTGCCAGGGCTAGATGGCTTCTTCCTACACCACACAGTGTTCAGATAATTTAATCTTCTGTCTATGAAGGCTTACTGAGAACTTTAAAGCCATAGTAAGCCAGAGACAGAACATGGCTAGAGGCAGAACACTTATTTAGTAATTTTAAAAATTGTCTGAAGAAAGATATGCCTTTATGGTTGTGATTTTTTTTGTTTGTTTCATTTTTTGGTTTTGTGCGTTTTGTTGGTTTGGTTTTGTAGCTTTTTTCCCTTCTCTTTTGCTTGTGTTTTACATGGATAAACCTTTTTGCTGTGCTTAACTTAGATCAGCAGCAGGATAGAAAACCCTTAGCAAGTGGATTGATGGTAAGAAGGCCAGTCACTTCCCAGTGTGGTCTGCCTTTTAGTGGGTAGTGATGGACAGCAATTCCAGTGATGAAAAGCCTGCTTAAGCTGCATTGATCTCTATACCATGTGTCCTACCAAACTGCTCTTCAAAAACATCTAATCAGTGTGGGAGGGATTTTTTTTAATGACATCTCTCTACCAGATTGCTTACTGCTTTCAAAAGAGGTCTTATCAACTGCAATGTGGTGACCATCACCTTGCTCAAGTTGTTTTTCTGTATTGTCCTTTGTAGCATATACAGGAGATATGTGTTTTCATCACTGAACAGACCCCTCCTTCTGTTAAACTCTTTTGGTTACTTTGAAATAATATAGATTGAAAGGCCTAAATGCCACCCTGGCAGGGGGCATTTTGGGAAAATAGGCAGTTTTGGCTCTGTGTGCAGGCTGATTGTGACTGGAGGTCTCAAAGTGAAGCATCAGCACCACATTAAAAGGCTGAATTACAGCAGCTACACAACCCCTTCTTCAGACTCCTGCTTGCTTTGCCATTTGGAGGAACCCTCCCTGCACCTCCTGTCCCTTTACTGTAGTGGGAACCAGGGGAAAGTATAGCTGTGGCTCGGTTGTGTGATGACTTCCCAAAACTATCCATGAAAAGCAAGGTAGAGACCTAATTTGACTTACAGGTGGTGGCTCATCTTAATGAACATTGTTACTGAAGTCAAACACGTGCTCTGATGCTCAGTTTCAGCCTGTTGTAGGGTATCTCCAGGTGGAACCAGCAATCTTGCTTTGCTTTGTTATTAACATGTGGTTTAATAGCCTGTGGTCTGGTTTCTTTTGAATGGCTCCTGGGATCGGGACTGTGAAGCAGAGAGGAGTCAAGTGTGTGCTACTGCCAGGCTTGTCTAGATTTTGTGAAGAAGAGTCACCAAAGTGCTCTTCTAGTGGTGGAGCTGGTATAATGGAGTGAGCTCTTAGATGGCTTCTAGAAGGGGTGACTGGGAGGCTTTGCAGTCCCATGTGACATTCAGCAGCAATGTCAAGCTCTACCAGTGGCAGAGATAAAAGCTGTATACTGTTCATTAAACTGGTACTACCGATTATCTGCCAGAGCTGTAAAAGCGTAATTCATGTGGGTGTAGTTTTGGTTAAGAGGGCCTCCCAAGATTGGGACATTGCCTCACATGGAGTAATGAATTCTGTTGTAGTTAAAATGATCTTAATTGCAAGCAGTGACATTTAATGTCAACCAGCCGATCCTTCTTCAAGGGAATTCAGAAGCAGGGAAGGAAACGTCTCTAAGTATTTTTCTAGGAACAAAGGGCACACTTTCAGTTCTGCTCTCAGTGGCCACACCTAATGATTACCCTGAGGAACCCTGTCTGTCAAAAACATGCCACTCATCACTGATCTCATTTAGACTTTAATAAGGCATATGACCCAAAGTCTTTCAATTCAGTTATGCAGATGCAGTGCCCTGTGCATTTAATTAGGAAGCTTAAAAGCCACTAGTGCTTAAATCTCTAAACTATCTTGTCCCATCTACCAGCCTTTCTTTTGATGCCGAAACTGTAGTTGCATTGTGGGGAAAGCAGCTGCCAAGATAATTGAAGGGCTAAGATGGGTGGTCCAGCGTGTGTGTGTATGTCTATAAAATGCAGTGGAGGAGACTGAGCTAATGTGGGTGAGACATGGCAAGTATCTGACAGTGGCACAGGAGAGTTGTGGAGTACTTGAAGAGTTAAAATCATGGAGGAGGATTTTAGTGAAGGATTCCGTGTTGGTTTCTTCCCAGGCTTAGAATTCCACTTTCTTCATTGTCTAAGAAAAGATAATTTAAAATTAAAGCACAATTTGTTTAAACTTGAATGTGTCAGACTTGGAGAGAATCAGTACCCAATACACTAATCAAAGGGATTGAGACTAGAAACAACTGTTGTGCTGGGAGAAATGGAAAATATGTGATTCTTTTGAAAAAGATTGTCAGTAGTAAAAATTTCAGGAGCTTACTGCCTTGGGATTGTCAGCCAGGTAGAGTTTTGAACTGTTTTGTTTTGGGGTTTTTTTTTCATATCTCTTGGGAAGATACCATTATGGGCATTAAGACTGCTATATATATATTTTTTTTTAACTGTTGGAAAATTGTTCCCTGCACTTTTTCTCTAATGCTTTTTTCCAGTCGAGTTTCAAATGACCCACCTGATAGGTTTCCAAGAAAGATTTAATGCCTAAACTGTAGGTTTTAAATCTTGCCTTGAACTTCTGGCTAAGCAGCAGAATTGAGTCATGATTCTCATATATTAAAAATTAAAGATGAGATTTCCTTTGCAATTTGCATCTCCAGAATTGCTGTTGAAGTTCTGCCTTTTTAAACTTTTTTTTTTAAGTTAGACTTGGATTATTAATGGGTTTTGTATGAAGTTAATTATATTTTAATCAAAAAAATTGCCTAAAACTTTAAGCCCAGTGTCCTAACTCTGATGAAATTGGTAGTTTCAGATGGGCAAGGCGAATGTGGAGTAACTGGTGATATTAGTAACAGCAGCAACAAGCTGGCAAACATGAAGCGACTCTGTTATCACTTGTCAGACCTCAGATCTAATGAAGTGCTCACATGGTTCTTATCTTGAATGATGATGCTACTGAAACATTTTGGTGTTTGGTTGTTTTTTTATGTGCCTTCTGCTTTCTGAGCAGAGTTGCATGCAAGTGTAACTGGGCAGCTTCGCTATCGGTCTTTTAGTTATTGCTGAGCTGCTGGAAAAAACTTTTTGACTCTGGCTGGTTCTTCCTATCAAGCAGATTGTGAAGCTGTGCTACGTCAGGGCGAAAATGTCTGTATGATGCAAGGAATGTTGAAAAGGGCAAACACCCACAAGATAAGCAAATAAGTAAACTCCAGCCATGCCAAATATAAAACCTCCAAGTTTTCTTTTTTAAAGCCTAAAACAACAGAGAGGCTACATTCAGCAGAAAAATAATAGTACTATCTCCCAGGAGATAGAGTTGTGACAGCAAAAATGAGCACAATTTGATTCCCATGATGTGACTGGCACTTCTGAGGTATGGTTCCTCTCTGCCACAGGACGATCAAAATATGATAAAGTACATGGTCAAAGCTAGTAAATCTTACTGCCTTTCAGTCATATGACGGTCCTTGCTAGTAGAAATGAAAAAGAGAGAAGGCAGGAGATGTTCTGCACTATGCCTGAAAGTACTCAAAGACTTCTTGCCTCCTGAGAGTGTCTCATCTCCTGCAGCTGCTGTGTTATTGTGCTGACTTTCATAGTGGTGTTTGGAACTGATCCAAAATTTATTCCCATTAAGGGAAGCTTTCTGTCAACTCAAGATCACTGCTTGTTGCCAGCCACTGCAGTAAAATTAATAACAGTCCATAGGTGTGGAAAACCCCACTGTATTCTTGGATTTTTCATACAATTATTTAATTGTATGGTTTTAATGATTTCACACACAAGAATTTCTGACACTTGCAACCTTAGATTTTAGAAAATCACTTAGGAGCTGAACATTTAGGGGCTTTGTTGAAATGTATTTTTGATTCACTGTCTTGTGCACGTATAGTGTAGGAATTACTATTTCCACGAGTGCTTTTTGAGGTGGCCTCGTTTTCATACAAAACGTGAAATCCAAGGTGGTAAAAAAATTTAGACTTTGGTATTACTTGTTTGAAAGAATGTAATTCTCAGAGATGGTATTTTCACTTTCAGTAATAAGATTATGTCACTTTGGACCATAAAGATATGGGAAATAAGTTGCTTGTGTTTAAGACAGACAGCTACACAGCCTAGTGTGGTCACAAAACTTAGTAGAGTAAGCACAAACTTATCTCCACAGCCATTCCCAGCACTGAAAGGATAGAGAACTGGCATAAATCTGACTCTTTTGGAGAGTGATGCACCTTGAGAATTGGTTCTTTGGCAATTCATTTGAGCTGCTCTGTTCAGAAAACAAAAACTGTATCAGTCTCTGCTTGTGAGAGAGCTAGAGAACCTTCCCTGTGATTAAACGGAACTTAATTCCAGGGAACTGCAGAGGTAGCCATTTAGTAACCAGGGGAGCTGAGGGGAGGAAAGGTAGCATGAATGTTTTAATCACATATATGATCTTCATCCAAGAGAGTCAAAGGGACTTGTAAAACACAGGATATGTGGAAGACAAGAACTCTAGCCTGGAGGTTATTGTATGTACCAGGACAAAGCATAAGGAAGGACAGAGGACACAGGCGTACTTCATTAGACAGAAGATGCCAAAAACTGTATAGAAAAGACAAAGGAAAACTAAGGGCATAATCACAACTTCCTAGATAATATTAGAAGTTTAGTAAGGAGACAGATACCAGGATGGAAAGTCACTCCAGCAATTAATCTGTACTTTCAAGCTTTCTCAGTTTGTGGACCTTCCAGTATTTTCAGGGGCGGTGCAGACCGAATTTAATCTGACTGGAGAATTGCTTTTGGTAATTATAATTTCTGGAGCACATTAGAATTAATTTGCAGATACCTAGTGACCTGCAGACTGTCAGGCCCACCAGCTCCAGAAACTTGATACTGCTGTGAGCTCTGGAGTAGATGAGCTATCAGAATTGGAGAAATCTTGACTGAAGTGCAAGAAGCTTGGAGGTACTTGTCTTCTTCAAATTACAGCAGAAATATGCAGTTCTCCTTTCCCTTCAAGGACATAAAATATGATCATATGGAAAATGGATGCTCTTTTACAGCTGCTGCACCTGGTTAGCCTCTGCTGTACAAAGGCCAGAGCAATAACAGTGAGCAAAAGGCCAGGGATCAAATACTTTGTTATATTTTTCTCCTCCATGTCTCATCAATCAATGTACTAGATGTCTAGATTTATGACATTGCTTTATACTCGAACCTTCCCGAAGTACAGGGTTGGTTGGCTGGAGCAGAGAGGATGAGATACTGATCTCTGACACTTCTGAGGTAATTCTGTTGAAGGGAATATATCTGCCTACAGGACCTGACTGTAGCTGCATTGGGTGCTCTTGAAATAAGTATCCTGTGCTGGCCAGTTGCTAGTGAGCAGGATTACTGTATCCTAAATCAGCCTTGCAAATCTGCCTCTAGCAAAGACAGATTCATAAGTGATATCAGAACTGGGTCCTCGTGTTTGGGAATGCATTGGTATATTATGCTGTACAGATAATCTGTACCCATTAGCCTGTCAAAGTAAATAAGGTGTGTACTGTATTTTTGCTTTGAAAACAGGCTAAATAGAGGAAAATATTCCAGAAGCAAACAGAAAGCTCATGCTGCATTATGCTGAGTTTCCCCCTGACTTTATTGCCTTTATTCTGCTGCAGCTAGAGAAAACTCAGTTAAACTATGAAACTTCTTTGGCGTGGATTCTTTGTATTGATGAAACAGAGCTGACTTTCTCTGGAGAGGCAGAGTGTTATTAAAGCACTTAACCTAGCACTGCTGTGGCTATCAATTATACCCTTCATTTACACTATACAAGGCTGACGGCTTATTTGAAGTTCAAGAGGTTTTTTTAATGAGATGTTAATTGAGTACACCTGCAGTTGGCTAAAATTTTCATGGACAATTAAGTGTGATCTTTTCCCTTCCTAAATTTGGTGGGCTTTTTTTCCTAGGTTCCTATATTATATCTCAGTAAATGTGTTTAGTGTAGACTTTTAATATACACGAGGTAGAACAATAGTCGATGCTTGTGATTTATGACTAGCACTATAAACGTACGAAGTCATGTGTGGTGGGTTGACCCTGGCTGAATGCCAGGTGCCCACCAAAGCTGTTCTATTGCTCCAGTCCTTGCTGCATGGGGGAGGAGAAAATGTAACACAAGGGCTTGTGGGTTGAGATAAAGAGAGGGAGAGATTACTCGCCAATTACAGTCATGGCCAAAATGGACTCAACCTGGGGAAATTAGTTTATCATCAATCAAATCAGAGTAGGGTAATGAGAAATAAAACAAACATTCAAAACACCTTCCCCCCGCCCCTTTCTTTCTCGGCTGAACTTCACTCCCCATTTTCTTTCCCTCCTCATCAGTGGCACAGGGGAACAGGGAATGGGGGCTGT
The DNA here is from genome assembly GCA_035590215.1 of Microhierax caerulescens. Classification (NCBI taxonomy): domain Eukaryota; kingdom Metazoa; phylum Chordata; class Aves; order Falconiformes; family Falconidae; genus Microhierax; species Microhierax caerulescens. The sequence goes on along the minus strand of JAVJGJ010000047.1, from coordinate 32,509,037 downwards.
GTTCAGTTCATTACACATTGTCTCTGCCACTCCTTCCTCCTCAGGGGGAGGGTTGTTACACCCTTCCCCTGCTCCAGCATGGGGTCCTTCCTGCGGGAGATAGTTCTCCATGAACTTCTCCAGTGTGAGTCCTTCCCATGGGCTGCAGTTGTTCCTGAACTGCCCCAGCCCGGGTCCCGTATGGGTCAGGAACAGGCTGCTCCAGCCTGCC
>JAVJGJ010000047.1:32498397-32508660 GCA_035590215.1 Microhierax caerulescens | reverse complement strand
GTGCCCCCCCGCCCCCCCCCCCCCCGTTAACCTCCCCGGGCTGGGGGCACAGCCGACCTCTCCATGGGCTGTGGGGGAATCTCTGCTCCAGTGCCTGGAGCCCCCCTGCCTCCTCCTGCGCTGCCCTGGGGGGCTGCAGGGCTGCTGCTCTCACACATTCTCACTCCTCTCTCCTGGCTGCTGCTGTAGAGGTTTTTTTTCTTTCCCCCTTCTTAAATATGTTATCCCAGAGTTGCTGCCACTATTGCTGATGGGTTTGGCCTTGGCCAGTGGTGGGTCTGTCTTGGAGCCTCTGACATTGACCCTGTTGGATATAGGGGAAGCTTCTAGTAGCTTCTCACAGAAGCCACCCTGTAGCCCACTTGCTACCAAAACCTTGCCACACAAACCCAATAAACCATGACTTTTCTGTTTACGTGAACTAGAAGGCTAAAGCTCTGTGCCTCATAATTAAGCTGGAAACCATTTGTATTCAACTAACCAAATGGCTTTGCAAATAAAGATTCAAATCTTGGAAAGCCACCTTAGTCACTCAGCATCCTGAAGTAACTTCTGTGGTCCTTTCTACTTCCTTCTAATGGAACTTGGTAACAGAGCCCTCTCCAGACATAAGGTGAAAGTCAGATCATACTAACATCATACATAATTATGGTGTTTCTTTTTCTAAATGGGCCTAAGTAAAATCTACCTTGTGCCTGGTAATAGTGGTTCAGAATGGTTGCTTTTGGTTGTTGGATGGATCTGACATGGAGTTTACAGTAGTGGGTGCTTGGGTGGAACACAACTGTCAAAATGTAAAACACTTTTACTACTATTCTTCTGCTCCTGCTTCCAACTTTATGTAGTTTTAACAAACTTACCAAAGCAGGAAATAAAAAATGAATTTTCTGTGCGGTGGTTTGTGTCAGTTTTAGACCATAAGCATTTGGCTCTGGCTCTCCCGGATAAAATTTGACAATGCTATGGCCTCATGTCTAGGCAAATGGCAGAATTCTTGTACAAATAAAAAACCTGCCTTCAGTCCATGTGAAACAAAAAAAAATCTTGTTTCTGGACTTCCCCTGCAATTCTGCAGTTCAGCATATCTGATCTAGTCTGCACTGAATTAAAGGGCAAACATGGCAGAGTGTCTGCTGATAGGAGGATTTTGGGTGACAAGAGAACTGATCCATTGGACCAAAACAAAAACCAAAGCACCACTTTATAAAATACCAGCTTTGAACAGACATTTTCATGCTAAGCAGCAAGAAACAAACCAGAAGGTTAAGTATTTTAGAGTTGCATGAAGGAACTTTTAAGGATGCTTAAGCCTGCAAGGGTATGTGCGTCTACAGACTGTTCTTGTTCCACTCATTACTAACTGAGATGGAAAAAGTTAAGAAATATTACTGACTTTAACATCATTGTCTGATAGATCCATCAGTTTTTCAGGTCAAAGTGTTAATTGACCATATTCAGTGCAAAGGATTATTAGCAGTGTACCTATTAGCTTCATATTAAGAATACGTATATACAGAATTACAGAACGGTTGAGATTGGAAGGGACCGCTAGAGGCCATGTGGTCCAAGCCCCTCTTTAAGCAGGGCCATATGTTGCAGCAGTTGACCATAGTGATGATCTACATTTGGAATCTGTAGTCTAATTTGCTTTAAAAATACCATTATGGAGACAACTGCATGGTTATAATACCAGTTACTATCTGACAGCCCGTGGAGTACCAAGTACTAAACCATCTATTTGGTTAATGAGTTCTGAGTGCTTGTACAGTAAGTCTTACTGCTGGTCAGGCCATGTGTCTTGCTTACAAATGAGGTCTTGGTGTCAGTCATTTATGCTTCAGGTAAGCTAGAGCTGCAGACCAGGCTCTCACTCTTCTTGTCTCTAAAAAAATTATCAGTTTCTACGGGTGTTTATTAGAATATAAAATTTCAGAAAAATATCCACTTATTATTAGAGAGCAACAAGAAAGGCCAAGAAAATCAAAGTATGGGGAGGACAGGACTAGGACCACAAAGCAGTGAAGACTGAGTGAAACTAAAGACATTCAGATAATGAAAAAGCTACAATCGAACAGAGAGGGTTAATTAGGCTCTAGATCATATAGCTATGGTGAGTGATTGATTCATCATCCCTTAAACTCTTTAAATTGAGACTGGATGTGTTTTTGGTGGGGGTGAGTGGGAAGAAATTATTTAGTCACCACTGTAAGTTTTTTTTTACCCTGAAAAGTATTTAGTAGACATCACAGTTAAACAAAAACTTATACGCATATGTGTTAAGTATGTGCTGAATTACTTCTGATTTCAGTTTCAAAGCATTTTCACAATCAGCATTATTTTCCTGAATGAAGTTACAATTGTTGGTCAGATAGGTTGCCTCTGCAGTACTCCAGCATGAGTTTTTACCTAGTTGTCATAAAAGGGGTCAGGCAGGGCTGCTAGTTGTAGCAGTTCTTGCTAACCTCAAACTACAGTAATCAACACAGGGAATTTCTGGCACTTTGTAGTGCCTACTGTAGTAGGGGATTAGCATTCGTTAAAGCAAAGGTCAAGTGATCTAGAAATGGAAAAAGAGACTTAAAAAAAATATTTTTATAAATCCCCTGGTTTTGCATAACAGATGAGCTTGTTTTACATACATATCGCTTTATACTGAGGAGCCTGAGATCACGTCAGTAAATGTATTACTTCAAACACAAATGTGTATCAGGGAATAAAAGGTTTGTAATGGCACTGAGTGAGCTGTGTAAGAGAGAACTTGAAATAAAGCTGAACAGCAGGTTTTGGTCAAGATCATTGGGCTTTTTGACTTGAAGTTGCAAACATTCAGAGGGAAAACACGTCACAAAGGGAGAACAACAAACATTTTAGACATAAACCACTGTAGTAGTCTGGGAAGTACCTTTCCTCATCTTGAAGAAGGCTGAACACATAATTTCCCTCTGCAGGTGGATGTCTTGGTCATCTTTCTGTGGGATAGCTAAAGTGGGGAGGAGAGAGGGAACATCAACACAGCTCTTTGCCCAAGGTATTTTATTCTCCTTTGTATAAAGCAGTTGAGTAGCTGCTGAGCTAGAAAGCACAGGGCTGTGAACTTCTAATTAGGCACGGAGGCTGCTTAGCTGGGAGATGGGCTGGTTTGTTGTGATGAATCCTCACCTCGCTGGTGCCGAGTTCCAGGGGGTGTCAGCAAAACAGGAGTATCCATCTGCTTCCCAGGTTAATGTTTTGTGTACTGGGAACTGGGTGACACAGGAAGGGCAAGCACTGCTGGTTATGCTTTCTTAGCCCTTTGTTTACATTACGATTTTTCATTTGAGCGAGAATTTTTTTTTGAGCCATGTGAATCTGAATACTTTGTTTGATGTTTGGTCTGGATGGCAAATGAAATTTCGAGAACTTGTGGAGCCCTCTTTTTCATATATTATTAACTCTGGTGAGTGTGAAACCTTGAGTGTGAAAAAAAGGAGAAAAAAAAATCTGATTACAGATAGTTACTAATTTGTCTTTTACTTCAAGTAAGTAGGTTTTGACCTGTAATCTGTGGACCTTCTGGGTTTTTTATATTGCTTCTGAGGGGTTCAGGAAAAGCAACTTTATATGCAGAGTCTACAGATGTGACTGTTCCACACTCTCACTGGAACATTTTTTAGGGTCCGTAAATCAACAGATTGAAAATCCCTTCTCCAAACATACTAAGCATACAGCAATTTTCCACAAGAAAAGACTAAAGTGATTTGATACAATGCAAACTAATTTTAGCACTAAATTCTCTGGTGTATTTGCTGCAGGCTCCCTCTGCCCCCAGAGCAGCAAGTTTGCAGAGCAGAAATGTACACACAGCTCTAAAGCAGAGTTTGCTCATTTATATTCACCAGCCTCTAAAACCACAGTGCATAACTTGATCGGTCTTCAGTCAGTGCTGCACCTCAGCGGTGTGTAGGCCAGGAAGCTGGAGCCTGCCAGGAGAGAGCATTTCAAGCTCTGGCAGAAATTATTCACTACTAAATTGAAGGAAGGCTTTGAAAAGTCTCCAAAGAGGCAGGTGTTCAAGCTAAAACATTTGCACTATTTTCACCTGAATGACTGCTTAACCTGAAATCTTATCAATATACAAGCACAGGGCTGAATTCTGCTCTGGTACAGCAATGTGACTCTGTTACAGTGATCCTGATTGCCAAAGAGTAGATGTCAAGATCAAATAAAGAGAATATTTATTTTTTTTCTCTCTAGAGGGGACTAACTGCCAGTCTATTGATGAGAAAAGGGCACTTAAGATTCTTTAAATAAAGTTAAACAAACTCTATGAAGTTGCATGATGTTTCAGAATCTCATAGAAAAATCTACTGAATATATTCAAGAGGATTTTTTGAGAAGGGGCACCTAAACAAACAAAAACAAACAAAAAAAAAAACCCACAAAAAAAGCTGCCATACACATGGAAAACATACTCGTTTTGTGACTTTGGGAGGTATGTTAATACAGCCAGTATGATCGACTGTAACTGAAATGATCTGCACCAAGCTGATCCCTTTCAGCTGTCTTTGCAAAATAGAAGAGGATAAATGCAAGCTCCCTGCGGGGCCTGATCTGAAGTATGCAGAAGTAAATGGGAAGATTTCCCTAAATCCAGTAGCTTTTAGACTGTATCCTTTGAGGTCAATAGTTCGGTGATTTGGGAAGTGTTCTCACTGTTAGTGTGGCCAAAGCTCTGGATAGTGTCTTCTGGCTCTGTTTTTGCCAATAGCAAGGTTCCCATGGATTTTAGCTAAGCTGTGATTATATTAATTGTGCATAGTGAATTGCTTACTACCATTTATAGCAATCGCTGACAATTAGAAGGTGACATTTTTCTTGTCTGTCAACTTTAAATATTTTTTTTTTTTTTTTACTTGAAGTATATTGAGTGGTTTTTACACCCTAGTGCTCCTACTCTATTTTTCCTGCTCTGTTGAGGGTCAATATTGTCCTTTACCCTGTAGTCAGTGAAGTCTGTCATGTCAGAAGAAGCTAACTGCTAGAACTAGTGAAAAATATTGTTGATTCACATTTTGTATGGAAGAACGACACTCCTGACAAAGACTTCTTTTATTAGTTTACTTTTGTGGACTTGCACCAACCTCCAAGATACTCAAATTGAGTTCCTTTCTTTCACTTAATTTCTAGTTATGAATGTGATAGAACATCATCAAAAAGGTGCTTCTCTTTATTCCTCACCATTCTTTCAGTTTTACTAAATTCAGTAAGTTGTAGAGTGAAGAGAGGAAAAATTGAAATCCCAACTGCTGAAGTTCCACAAAAGGTGGAAACCAAGTTAATAATTCAGAGTAGGTTCAGTGGAGAATGTTTGTGCCCTTTAACTGGAGCAGCACAGTTATGTTAATGTAGCCACTCTTCTAAATTAAATAGTATTTGTGTTAATGTTGAATAATGAATAATGAGAAATCATTTTTCCTTCTATATTTCCTAATTGTATCATGATTTCCATAGCTGACAAAATGTGCTTGGTGGTGGTGATTAACAATCTGGGGGAAAAAAAGTATCATAAGAACAGATCGCTACTTCAGTATGACACAAACGATAAAAGAAGAAACAAGTGTTACTCATTTGCTTGATTGTAATCAGTATTATTGCATATTGAGATCAAAATGTTTTGTGCGATTTCAGTCTTTATTTCATGTGGAAGAGTCTATTTTACGTGGTCTTGATCCATCACTCATGCTAAGGGGCAGGGTTAATAACAGGAGAACAACAGCAGACACAAGCCTCTATTGTCATGTTGTTAACTGCTTCTAAACAAAACTTCCATGGCACTGAAGACAAAAACAGGCCAAGATGACTTAGTATTAAAGCAATCTGGCTTCAACTTGAGACAGGTGTTCGCTTCTGTCCTAAAAAACAAAATGAGGATTTACAATATCTCCAGGCTTTTCCAAAGTGATGCCACCAGAACTAGATATCTGGAGAAAGGATGTTGAAAGATAGCCAGTACGGATTTGATCCAAAGGAAGCTAACCTTAAAATAAAGCTCCTGTTAGCTCCATTCAGCTTAGGCTGAGACCCAGGAAAAGATTATGGAAGCTTCATTTTCAATTTCTTCTTAATGCAAAACCAGATCTGCTGATTAGAGTTTGGAATGTTTCTGGAAGAACAGAGGTATTCTTCATTTACTGGTTAGATCTGTGACCTTGCACACTACTAATGTCATCAGAAATTATTTACTGAAGGGTAGATATATGTCTGTGAAATCGTCGAAGGTAGCTGCTTTCAGAAATCAGAAGGGTGATGTAACTTTTACTTGCAGTATTCCCCAGATGGCTTAAATGTATATGGTGTAAGAACATGGAATTAGGTGGGTCAGATACTTGTCACTGGCAGTGGCCTTGGATGGGACAGCAAATTTAATTTTAGGTATATGAAAGATTTATCTAATATTTAGATGTAATTATAATATCCTATAGATAATGTATAGTAGCAAAATATCAGTTTGAGCTCTTGGACTTTATTCTAAACAGCTTAATTTTCCAGATACTTCAAACCTCTGCTGAAATCCTCTGGAGAATAATTTTTGCAGCCAGGGCTTCAGCACTTTTTTTCTTCTCCTGGGAACAGTATCATCTTATAAAAATGGGTTGCTTCATAGTTTTTTCTGATCCTCCAGATGGGTTTGATATTCAAAAAGACTTTTTTTTTTTCTTTTTTTTTTTTTAATTACTATTGAACTTCTAAGGTAGGTAACACTATGACTGAGAGTTTGAAAGGCATTTAGGGATATGAGAGTGTTAGCTTTAAACCTTCCCATTAACTATGTCTTGTGGTCTTGCAAATCTCAGCCACTAATTGTGCTGTCTAACATCGCCAATATTCAAACAACCCATATCCCCTCGCTGTGAGCTGGCATTGCTCTACAGGCATCAGTAGTGTGATCTTTACCAAGTACATCGTCTTGGTTAAAATTGTTCCTTGAAGAGTTTTCTAGACACCGTGCCCCATAATCAGAGTAATTCCTGAAATGTAAACAAGCGGTTCCTTTGATCCCGCTCCAGATCTCTTTCTGATTTTTCTCTGTCTTAGCAAGCTATGTCTGAGTCAGCTGGCATATATGAAAATCTAGCTACTCTCTGAAGACCTCCAGGTGTTGAAACCAGGAGGTGGCCTGGACTGTCCTATAGTGTGCTTTAGCTTCTATCCCACAGATTGAAAGGTCAAGTGTTTTAATGCTATGGAAAAAAATGGGCAAAACAAACACAACACCGTCAGGGAAGTGAAAATCTAGCCTATTTGTGTAAGAACAATTCCAGTACCTACTGGAAGAATCTCCTAAAAGCAGTGCTCTTTTCAGCCATGCTGAGTTTCATATTATAATGGTCATAAAAGATTTGCTCGCCTTCCCTCTATTGAAAAGTGGTTTAACGTGACTTAAGGCATTAACCCTTTTTTTTTCCTCTTGAAAATTTCTGAGCCTGTATGGCAGCTGCTTTTTCTGGTCTCAGCTATTAAAGAGTATCATTTTTTATTGGTTGCATGGCAACAGATAATCCCTTTGTTCTGTTTTGTTTAAACAGATGCTGAGAACTCTGCCTGTCATAATAAATAAAAGCACTACCCTCAGGCTTCTTTTAAAACTGAAAAAGAGGGAGAGTATGGGGCTTGAATTAATGTTACTTCCGAAAGTTTTACTTTTGGCTGTAGCAAGCAACAGACCTACAATCTGCTTAAACAGTTATGCTTAAAATGTACTTTGATGCCATAACCTAATAGGCTTTGGCAGGCTTACCTGGAACGTTGACTCCTATGGACCAGGACTGGGGTTTCGAAGTCAAAGGCCATGGCGCCTCTGACCAGGATAAAGGAATTGTTCTGCAGAGAAGCAGTAAATTGACACCAAAAATCTGTTGGAAATCTGAAGCATTTTTCATTAACTTTAATAGGCCATAAACTCACTGATGTTTAATGAGCCTGTTGGATAGCATAAATTATAAGTGGCACGATGAGGCCGCAGCTCTCATTTTGATTTCTCTCAGACTGATGTAATTTCAGTGCTGCCTGGGAAGTTTCTCCTGAATTCCTTCAGCTGCAGTAAGAAAAGAAGCAGGCTGTAGGATTTTCACAAAGAGCCAGCATGAATGCTTCGGTGGCCAATGTTACCTGTTATAAAATGGATAAGGGTGTCGTTGCATTAGAGGCTTTCCTAACAAGTGTGAGCAGAGTGCAGCCCTTGAGACGTAAGGGAAAACTTGCAGTGTATCAGTCACAGTAGAGCTGTTATGAACATGTAAGAAGTTCATTTTGCTACCTTTACCATAAGGAATAAACCTCAGTACTTTTTCTTCTTTTCTTTTTTCCTTTTTTAAAAAAAAAAAATGAACGCTGACACGGCATCGCCAGGTGTCTAGGTTTTCTAAAGAACATAAATGAACCTGTAAAAAGTTATTTAGACTTTACTGTTGCCCTATATGATGTATAGACTTGGAAGCCTATGAAGCATGAGACAAGTGACTATAATGTATGCATGTTAGTCACAGACCCGAATTAGACTAATGACTCTCCCATGGGATATTTTTAGGAGGACAGGGTTGCTTGGATATTAGCATGTCTCCAATAAAAATTCTACCTAGCCACTTCTATAGGGCCACAGGATTTCATTCCTGGGTTTGAACTGGAGCCTCAAAGAGGGAGGCTATTTTCTCCATGAACTCATGGAGCAATGTTGTAAGAAAATTTGGTAGATGAGAAAAATCTCACTTTCTCTGGGTTTATGTAGACTCAGAGATTTCTATGGTAGAAGAAGGAAATTAAATGGGTTGTGAGAAAGCTGGGTTTTGGTCCTCTGAATCACTGACAGACATGGCACAAACAGGGAAACGGGCAATTTCTCAACTATCTAGTTAACAGTTCCTCAGGGAGGAGCACAGTGTTCTGAGTAGTTTCTGCTTCTGAGGGGCATGAAGGGAGTCAGTAACGATGGATCTCAGTGCATTTTTAAAGCTGCACAGAGATCCTTGAACTTGGGATTATTGGGAAGACATCTGTACGCTCCCTATGGCTTAAACCTTGGTCCTTTTCAAAGTGAGGATGAAAGTATGGATGAAATAAGGCAAAGGCTTTTTCACCCCTGATAAATATAATTTATTTTTCGTATGCAGCTCGTAATAATCAACAGTTCAAAAGATGTTCATGCAGTACTGATACAGCTTAACACAATCTAATTTGAAATTTGCCTTTTTGCTTCCATATACTTAGTTACCATTGAGAAATGATTACATCACTTTTCTTGTAAATGATAAGAAATCCTGCAGTGACTCATTATTAATACTGTCTGGCTTGGGCCTAAGGAATAACATCTGTGTTTTGTAACAGTTCCTACCTGGATCTTTTACTGGCACACAAATTGCATTCTATCATACCTTGTGAAATGCTCTACTTAGGCCATTAGTTGCCTTTTGATTATCTATTCTGTTGTCTAAAGCAATTGGTTTAAGCTGCATTTTGAAATGAGAAATTGAGTAACAAATTTCACAGTAACTTTCTTAGCTTGTGCTTACGTTGTCTGTAAGGAGGTTGGTGGTGGAGGACCCAGCGAGGTGAGGTGTGCTCCTGGAGCTTGTATTCACAAAAAAAAGAAATACTGGTTGGGGATTTGAAGGCTGGGGCAGTCTTGGCTGCAGTGACCATGAGATGGTAGAGTTCAGGATCCCATGTGGATGAAGCAGGGCAATAAGTAGGATTGCAGCCCTGGGCTTCGGGAGAGCTAACTTTGGCCTCCTCAAGGACCTACTTGGAGGAATCCCATGGGTTAGGGTTCTGGAAGGTGGGGAGTCCAAGAGAGCTTGCTAATATTCAAGCATCACTTCCTCCAAGGTCAATATAGCTGCATCCCTGTAAGATATCAAGCAAAACAGAGGCAGGAGACATGCATGGATGGGCAAGGAGCTTCTAGGAAAACTCAAACAGAAGAAGGATGTTCATGGGATGTGGAAAAAGGGACAGGCCACTTGGGAAGAATATAGGGATGTTGTCAGAACATGCAGAGGGCTGTGATCAGTGTCACAGAGTCTAGCTGGGGGTCTGTAGCTCACAGTGTTCCCCAGGGAACACTGTTCCAGTCCTGTTTAGCTTATCCATCAGTGACCTGGATGAAGGGACTGAGCGTACCTGCAGCCAGTTTGCCAGGCTCGTTTCAGTGGTGCCCAGCGACAGGACAAGGGGCAACGGGCACAAAGTGCAGCACTGGAAGCTCCACCTGAACACGAGGGAGAACTT
>JAVJGJ010000047.1:32478300-32496895 GCA_035590215.1 Microhierax caerulescens | reverse complement strand
TTGTTATCAAAGGTGCCCCGTTTTTATGGTGTAATTTTTGGAAGTGTTACTGTTTAAGGCAGAAGTTGCTGGGAATAGTTGCTTTGTCATATTTGAAGATCCAAATATCAGTCTGTCTTGGGCCCTGGCAGATGAAGTTCATGTTTGTAAGACCTATATTAGTATTTAATTGTCTGCTTAAACACCAATTAATCATCTACTCAAGAAGCACTTCTGTGATCACTGGAAGAGAAGACAACCTAACTTTCACTTTCAATATAAGTTAAAATGAGTGGTATGTGTGCCGATGAAATAAACTGTTTTACATACATAGTCCAAAAGAATCTAATGCTCAAAACTCAGTGGACCGTATTCTTTGGTACCTACAACATGAAGAAAAGAGTAAAATGAACCAAAATCTTTCATGTAAAGGTGTCTCACATTAAGAGAGTGTGCCTTAACAGAAAAGCTATAATGGTGAAAAAATTAACTTTATAGACTATATCAATAGAATAAAGGAAGATTAATTGTACCTTAACAGTTAATCTTGTCCTTTATGCTGTTATTCAAGCTGCACTGTGCCATGAAAACAGAAGAACATATTGTGCACATGCAGTTTGCAACTGTGAATAAGAAGGTATCATAGACGAAGCTTCTAGTTACAGAAAAACAAGAAATATCCAGCTTGCAAATTACAGATACAAGCAGGAAAAATGGCTGTGTGACAATAGTTTCTCAATTACTATTTCCCACTTCCTCGTGTACTATGGATTTTATTGTGTTGTGCAAACACAAGAAGGCTATTACTTGCCCATATACCAAACATGGACTCTGAGTCAACTAGACCTGTACAGGGTCGAAGCCCACCAGCTGGTGGCTTCATCAGTGACCTGGATGAAGGAGTGAGTGTACCCTCAGCAAGTTTGCCAGGCTTTTTTCAGTGGTGCCCAGCACCAGGATAAGGGGCAATGGGCACAAACTGCAACACAGGAGGCTCTGTCTGGACATGAGGAAAAAATTTTCCTTTGAGGGTGATGGAGCACTGGGACAGGCTGCTCAGAGGCTGTGGAGTCTCCAAACCCCACCTGGACAAGATACTGTGCAGCCTTCTCTGGGAGAACTTGCTTTAGCAGGGGGTTGGATTAGATGATCTCCAGAGGTCTCATCCAACCCTGACCACTCTGTGATTATTTTAAAAGCAGAACAGGTAAACCTTGCCAAATCAGGCAGCTGGATGTACCAGAAATATAGGAATATTTGCTGAATTAGAGAATAAACTCTGTTTAGATGATGTGAAAAGTCTTTTGGTTTTGTAACACATCTCTGATGGAGTATCAACACTAGGCCAATAGCAAGGAGATGTCTCCTATAAAATTGATTTATATTTATAAATATGTCTGGAAAGTCTTCCCTTGGTAACATAGAAACTTTTTCTTTTTTCAAACAAAGATACCTCTTACCTTGTTTTTGTTGCTGGTGACTGTTAACACTCACAAATCAAAGCAGCAAACTTTATTCTTAGCAATGCATTTAATTAACGAATTAATGGGAGGGGGGTTGTATTGTTTTCACTTCTGATCTGTAGTGCAGCTCTGTTTTATGATGGTGCAAATCACTTTATAGAGTGTTTGTCCTTACAAAGATATTCCTTAGCAAATGAGTTGTTGTGAAAGACTGCTTTATACCTGCTGTTGAAATAAATAATTCTGAATCAAAATTTGATCCTCATATCATAGGTTAGATGTCATCTTGGCAATGAATGTAGAGTGGTATGCATAAATGGGAACTTTTCATTGTAAAAGTCTCTTATCCCAGCACTGAACTTTCTTAGCAAACATCGAATATCATTGAACTTGGGATACTTTTTATTTTAAAGGTTAGAAGTACTCATGTTTCTGTTTCCTTAAGAATTATAATGTCACTACAGTGATTTAGTGTGCTGTATGTTTATGAAGGCACTAATTCAAACATTTCTGTAACACTGTAGTAGTAAAGAGTGGTCACTGTTAGTCTTCCTATCTTATCCAGCATTCCTGTAGGCAGAAACAACTCATAAAATGGCTAACAGCTATATACATATGGCAATGAATGTATATGTGACTTCTGTTATTGCTGGCAATTGAAACAATACAATGCTTGTGCATGTAATGAATGGCAGAGTAGATCCTCACTAAGAATTAATTATGTTCTAATTAATTATGTTCCCTCCTTTTTCTTTTACAACTCTGTTTTTGGTTTTGTTTTTTTTTTTTTTTGTAAAAATCATTCCAAATAACGTTCCTAATGAAGACTTTAGAAACAAAGTCTTCATTAATGTGGCTGAGAAATATTTAATAGCAGAGGAAAAAACAGCTATTGGATGGTACTATAAGAAAAGTGATTATTTAAAGATAGTTTTCTGCTTAGCTTTAGGTCTAAGTGGCTGGAGTTTTAACCATTTAATACGGGCTATGCTGACATATATTGTCTAGTATTTTAATCAAAACTTTGCATAAGATGAAAGCTTTGCAGCAGACTGTGCGTACTATATAAACATTATTGTCTGCATCAGCTAACCATAGAAAGGTGCTTATTTTGAGCTCTGTTTTCCATAGACCCATGTGTATTAATTATGCTATTATCGCAGAAATCTTTTTCAGGTTATTCCTGATACTGGTGCCCCTATCCTTTGCAGAACTGGCAGACTGATGTGCCTGGGGTCAGCCTCCCTGATTCTAAATTTTAAATATTAGAGCAGCTTTGGCCTTCATCACCCCTCTAGAAATGCTGTGGTGCTCTGAAGATTCTACTGAATAGTCTGTGTGAGGGGTCCTCTCCTGCATTTTGACCATGTTTTAAAACTCTTGTCAGAGTGTCTTTAGTTTTGCTGATCTTAAAATACCATCTTCCAGTCTTCTAGCTTTTGCTTAAAGCTTTTCTTGTCTACTGTTGAATACAGTATTCATCATCATTATCACCAGATATGAGTGCATTGTCCAACTTCTCTTTGTATAGAGGCAGTGTGTTTACGGAAAACATTTTCCTTTCTATTTTTGACCATTTGACACTTCAATGTGTGTAGAAAGAGTATTGCTATAGAGTTCCTTTTTGTTCCTGTTACATCTAAAACTTTCCTTCTGTTGGCTTTTTTTTTTTTTTTTTTTTTTATATATAGCTAGACAAAAGACAAAATTTATAGCTTTCCTGTACATTTTTGGTATTTTCTGTACCATGATTTGTATTACAACCAAGAACTTTGCCTCCCTTGCATTTGTTATATGGGGTGTTTTGATACCTGCCTCCACTTACCCCTAAGCCAATTGTGGGTTTTAGCAGCTATAGCTTCTTTGACTCAGACTGTGGTTTTTCTGGACATCCAGAAAAATGTTCTTAAGCTGTTCCCAATTATTGTAACATTTTTCTTCTAAAATTCCTTCTCCCACCTGGTTTGGCTCTTCTACTCCCTGCCCTCCTCCCCAGCTTCATGAAATTGATCCTTTTTAAGCAGCAAGAGTGTATTAGTAGTCTTGGCAAAGTAAAAAGTCTTCTGTTTGCACTTGAAAAATGCTATCAAGTCATGATCACTTCTTGTTTGGATAATACCTTTCTTTCTGATCAATGTACTCCTTATCACACACAGGAGCTCCAAGATAGAATTGTCTGTGTTGGATGCATCTTTGCTGAGTTAAGATTTTGTCATCCATAGTTTCTTAGCAATTGCAAGGACAATTTAATTCTGGCAACTTGAGTTCTCTCTGCATAAAACACAATTGCAGTCTTTCTTTCCCGTGTTCAAGGAGCTGCTCATACCGATCTGTACTGTGATTTGTTCCCATTTTGGTGCATCCTTTTCTTAATTACTTGGAAAGGGGCTGGCCTGACATGTTTTTACTCTAAGGCCACTTTTATTTTTAGTCATGTGTTCAAATCATAGATTTAATATTTGCATGATTCTGTGCTAAACCCACGAAAGTGGCTACACTAGTCTCTGCACCTTTCCCAAAACGCACGTGCATTTCCCCCCCACCCCCACAGTTGTTGACCTCCTGACTGCTACTTTCCAGAAATCAGATAAACCTACCCTAAAAACTAGATCTTGTCTCCTTTGTGCTATTAGTTGGCCATCTCTGATGAATTCCTGTGCTAATCCTGAAACAATGAGATTCTTGTTCTTTAATACTTGGAGATTTTTAATTAGGTTGCTCTGAGAACAGAGAAATCTAACTCTGCACAGGCTGCTTTTCTTTGTGGAGCAGTACTTCTGCCTATCTGAAAGAAACTAGTCAAGGACTGTAAGCACCTCTGACCAGTTCTCTTTGCAATGAGATGCAAATTGAATCCTGCAGGATTGCTGTGTGGATCAAGATGGCACACTAATGCATGCTTCTTCTCAAATTCCCTCTATCCCCCAATATTAGGCTTCTCTGTAATTTAAAATATACTTCTTGACAATTACCATGTTTGTTCAAAAGAAGCAAACTCAACATCAACATGCATGGTAACATGCATAGGAAAATAGTAACTTGGGGTCAAATCATAGACTAGAATTATCGCTATGGTTATCACTTTAGTGTCTGTTAAAGTAATTATTACAAGCACCCAGGAGACACACAATACAGTTCATGCATATGCTTGCCTTGGAGAATACAAAACCCACATTGGAATTAAAATGCTTAATAAAGAAGGGTAGTTTGCATTAAATTTCAAAAGGGGTTTATGAGAAGCTGTAACAAACTGACTAAAGAATATACATCAGGCTGTGAAAGGAGGAGGACCTAGAATTGACATGACTTTATTCTTAAGAATGATCTTATGTAATTGAAATCTGTGGTATTACCATATTTTTTTTTCTTTCCTCGGGAAATAATTAAGCACTCCCTTCTGATCATTTTATAGAATCAATGCTTCTTCAGCAGTGTTAGCATTATTTGTCTTTGGGAAGTGCACATTTATGGACGGTAATAATTTTTAAATAGCTGAAATTAAATAGAAAATAGCCCTCTTTCCCCATGACAGAGAATAGCCTGAATGAAGGGCTAGGAGGGGTATTACTATCTTAGCCTGGGCTGCCCCGGTTAGTTGTGACTGACTGGGCCATAGTTGCCTGTCCCTATTCAATTTTGCTTAGTTTTTGATTTGGTCAGGCACTTGTTTTCTTTCTCCAGAGAGTGGGAGAGAGCAACCCTTGGTGTCTCACAAGAGTCACCTTTAACCTGTGCAGTCTGAGCTTGGGGTCTGAAATCTCCTGGGAGCATTGGGTGGCACCTGAAGCAAAACCGGGCATGGGTGTGGAATAAACTGATGGGAGCCAAGGGAATACATTTAAGCACGTGGTGGACAGCAGCAGAGAAAATGGTGGGTTAGACATCAGGAAATGTGTGCAGGAATGAAGGAGAACAATTCTTCCCTTGTCTCTTCACTTTTCTGTTTTCTCTCCCATATTGCACACACCAGTATGCCATGGGACAAATCGGTGTTCTTCCCACAGCTGTTTGCTGTGTTTGCTTTTCTCAGAATCTAAACAAATCAGGTGGGTAGAGCTGTAGAAAGATGGGGTATGGGGGAATTTGTTTGAACCCCGCTAGCTAGTTCTGCAGTTGCGCAGGAAAACAAGCTTCTGTGGCAGAGTGAGGACTTGACAGCAGAGAGGTAGAACAGGAATCTGGGAGGAACCCAGGAAAAGGTGCAGGATGTGGGTGCAAACAGCTGATAGTGAAGAATTACTTACCATGTTCTTCTCCCACAGCTCAGCCTCATCCTTTCCTTATGCTTGTAAACTTGAGCTTTTCAGTCTGCAGCTTGTCGACGTTCCAGATATCCCCCTCTGGTTGCAGAAAAGGCTGTGGCAGAGCGTGCCTCTGTCTTTGTCTTGTGCACCTGCATGCAGTGAGCTAAGGCACAGTGTGTCCTCATCCTTCTGTGGGGTTTCTTCCTCTTCTAAACTTCTTAAAAGACTCCCCCTAAAGCAGTAACATGGATAATGCTGCTAATTGTCTCTGTATTTTAAAATACTTGTAAATGAAACCTAAGTACCAGCCCGTTCTTAAAATCTAATTACAGCAATTTGCTTGAGATACAAGTTGCTTTGTATCTGTTATGGATGGAACTGGAATAGAAAAATACCAGCTAAGAAATACCAGCTTCTGCTTGGAAGAAAGTTGCTCTGCTCCCACCCCCACCCCCCCTCCCATCCCTAGCATAAAGCCAGTATGTCACTGGGTCACTAGGTCTCAGATATTTAGCTAAACCAGCTGAAAATTCAAAACGGATACTAGAAATACTGCGTTGTTCTGGCTTCATTCCTTCCTCTGCACAGACTGCTTTAAGAGTCTACTGAAAGTAGAAGGTCTTTTAACTCCCACTGTGTTAGAGAACCCATAAATCAGGAAGGCTTGTATTTCAAAGCTGTCTATTGTATGTGGGACATCTAGAGCCTCTCCTTAGAGCGGTAACTCTGCGTTGTACCACTGGGACACTGAGAACGCGCTTTGTGAGCCTGGTACCAGGCTCACATTTGATACCATGCGCGCTCATGCCAGGGCAGCAGCTGCAGCAGGAGTATGGGAGGTGGTGTAAGATGTAATAAATCCCTCTGACTTTCATGTGTGTGGGAGATGGGCTGGGCAAGCAGATTGTGACCGTTTTCTTTTCTTTGCTAATTATGTGATTTAAACCACACATTGTTCATGTGTGTGTATGTGTCCATGCGACTGGAGAACAGCAGGGATTGTGCAGAGCTTGGCTTTGAAAGAAGAGGAACGAGTGAAGTACAAAAAGGTGTTTCTTTCAGTGCAACAACACAGAGACAAACCCAAGGAGGTAGAAATTATATCAAGAATTCAACACTGAGCCTGTGTTTAAGAGCTAGGGTGAGGGGGGTGGAAGCTGAACTTCATGCTGTTTATGTTGCTTACCTGTACCTGCACTGGAGATGTAATGATAATGAGGTGATAGTTACACCAGCCCTAATGCAGAGTAGAATGAAAGCTTGTATCTTCATAAGTGACACATAAATTAGGGAGATGGTTTAAGAGAAGTTTCTGCCTCTGTTTTTATGGACTGTGCTATTAGCCTGGCACGAGCTGCATATATCAGAACCCCATGTGTATTCAGCTATCTCAGGAGCAGGCTGTGTGGTGGATTTATGAATCCACAGAAGTTGCAGCGCTAAGCATGGCTGCTTTTTCTACTGATTACCTGTTTCATATGAGGATATATAGCTCTGCCAGTTGAGTTGAGTGCTAGTTCCCAAGACTGCACATGGTGGAGTTGCTTTGTGTGGCTTAACCAGGCAATGTGGACAAACCCTGGGCTTCCTGGGGATGCATTTGTTCCCTGCCAGTGCTCTTAAATGTTCCCTCAGGCTTAGCGCTAAGTAAATATGACATTGATACCTGCCAGAAACAAAGTCTCTGGTGGGGGATATGATTTCTCTAATCCCCTCAAATTGCAATAAAATAAAATGTTAGCAGCCAATATGATCTTGGGAACCCTTTCTACCCTTTCTCAGTCGGAATACTCAGACTCCTCCTTACCACGAGAAGCAATTCCTCTAATAGCCGTCACTGGATGCACTTGCAGTGTTACAAGGTGCCCTGTCCACAACAGCTATCCTCAAGGACAGGAGAATCATGCATATTTGATACCATACACAATGGAAACGATAGATACTGCAATTAGTGTGTTTATGTTGCAGCATTTGATTATCAGTGAAACCCAAATGACATCCGAGCTAACTCTGTAATTGCTCCAAGTCCTCCAAACAGAACTGGCTGTTAAGATGTGCATGACTTGCAGGGAAGATTTGTGGTGCTTGACAAGAAATTTATCAAATTGTTGTTTATTATTCAATATTATGAATATGCTGGCATGTGATCTTTCCATTTACAAGAGAGTACACATTTACCTACCTGCTGAAAGAAACCTCTTCCAACTCAGAAAGTGTGTTTACACAGAGAAAAAGAGACTGTTAAGCAAATTAATAACTTAATGATTATTTTTTATATTACAATAGTGTTTAAACAGAGACTGAATGTTTTATGTGTTCAGTGTTGCACAAAGGCTGGTTGCAAAAGCAGCTTCCCCAATGAGCTAAATGGAGAACAGATAAAAGACAGAAGAAAAATTACTTTTCCTGGATCTGAGAAGTAGAGAAAGGAGCTGCCTTGCCTGAGGTTATGTAGCTAGTCTATGGCAGAGCTTGGATGTGAACCCACATATATCAGTACAACTCTTTTCACACAAATTCATGTGGCATCTTGATTTTTATCTAGTATTGTATTAACTGGTTTGTGTTGCACTGGTGAAAATGTCTGTGCTTCTCTACTTAAGAAAGCAAAGTCTTTGTGTGTATGTAGGTGCAGAAAGCTAACGTTCATGTCTGAAATATTTTTGATCTCTTATTCTTACGTATGCATGTTTCCTAAGAAGATACATTTGCCAGCAACTGCAAATCCCATTAGTAGTGCTTGCTAGATGCAAAATTACCCTGTCTTTTGAGCACTGGATGGGGATTCAGGCAGTCTGAATGTTAGCCTGGCTCCTGCCAGGTAGACTTTGCTCTGGTAAGGTGCTGCAGGGTATGTGGTTTTTTTGTTTGTTTGTTTTTTCTTTGTTATTACATCTTTAAGCCTTACAGCACTTATCACCACCAGGACCATCTCCCAAAGTCAGACTAGGTCAATACACTTTTTCAGTTTTGTCCTCAGCTGAGCTGTAAGAGTCTGAGTATCTCTCCTTCTTGCTCTGTTCCTTGGAAACTGCTTAAAAGGGAGCTAGAAGGGCATGCCAACACTTTCCTGCAATGAAGCGTGCTGCAGAAGGCCCCAGGCAAGGTCTGAGCATGCTGTAAAACTGCAGTGACAGTGCTGGGCCCTGCTGGGGAGGTACCTTGAGGCTGGCAGCAGTGTGGATCTGTGGGAAAACTGAAAGAGGGTTTGGCTACAGCATGGCTCTGAGGCAGCTCCTTGCAGTTTTGGCACTAGTATGTTGTAAGTAGTTGAGGAGTTTGCAGAAGGATGTGTTTTGCCCCAGAGTTTTCCGACATTTCTTCAGTGCAGGCGCCTAGAAAAAAGCAATGTTCCCCCCAGCCACTGGCTCCTCAAAGCCTGTGCTTCAACTCTCTGCCAAATTCCAGAAGTGAATTATTTTGTGTTTTCATGTTGTTTCGCTCATGGTATCTGAGGCTTTTAGTTGGGTTGGGCAGTAAGAGGGAATGAAGAGATCCTTTCATTAAGTGTTTCCTGGTGTTCACTGCCACTTTGGCTGTGCACAGTTGGCACAGCAGTAGTATCTGCTCCATGGTGTTTTCAGAGTCTCCCTTGCTGAAACAGGCATTTCACTGACACTACAGGGTTTGTGTTTTTGCTTTTTTAAAAAAAGAACTGGCTCATTTCCCAAGGCAGAGTTTTCTTTAAGAAGGAGCTTCCTGCCGTGTACAGTATTTATTCTTTAATTAGTTGAGCTAATATGCAATTAATGTTTATAATGCAAACTGTCTGGGGCCATCCATTCACTTAATCAGAATGCCTTTTAGTAGTTGCATTTTCTTTGTGAACAAAATACTGTGGCTGCATAACAGCATTTTTCTTGAACCTTGCTGTAAGCTTGGCTCTATCTACAAAGTCTGGTGTTCCAGAGACCAGCCCTGATGAACTTTTTGTTCTTTGCTGTGTAACGGGTTTGTAACACTTTCCCGGAACAGAATGAACTAGCAACAGAACACCTCCCACTGCCAGGAAATTTCTTAGTCTGTTTGATGCTTGTTTCTATTTCCAGTCTAGAGGTAAAATTCCAGTGTGAATTAGTAAGCCTTGCTTCAGATTTGAACTGGTCTGAAATGGGATTTTCTCTGGTGAATATCTTTGCTGTTGGATACAGAAAGGATTTTTAGTTTTGTTTTAGTTATGTATTGTCCTGAGTCTTCTTTTCCCTGCTCATAATATATAGCAGGTTAGGCAAAACATTTTGCAATATGTTGATGCAACAAGCTTAGGCAAAGGATAAACAAACTTGGACAAAAAAAGATGAAAATTATTTAATCATAGATACAATTCAAGTGTAGACATTTAGAAAAGCAAGCATTGCATTCACTCAGTGTGTCAGATGAGGGGCTGGACAGTCTATAACAAGTATCCTTAACTTTTTCCCAAAAAATAGCAAAGACCTTGGAATGACTGCTCTGTCCCTTGTGTGTATGTGCAGGTGTACATGGAGACTTGGTTAATGACATCTTGCAATGATCAAAATTACATTTATCTGCCATAGATATGCTGTATGTGGCTGTAGCATGTGGCAATTGCAACTGCAAAATCATACTGACATTTAAAAGTAAAAGGATGTGTCTCAAACTGTGCTGAACTCTTATGGGTTGCTTTATGTTTGAACCAACTGGCAGACATAATGTGCACTTCAGTGATGGTAACGACAGAAAAGCCCTTCCTGATTTCCCATATTGCTAACCTGGTAACATGGTACTAGCTGATGCGTTGCGTGTCAGAACATTGCCTGCTGTTTGCACAGAATGAAATGCATTTCTCAAAGTTACCGCTGCTGGTGAGTTTGGTAGGTACCTGAGTGCATATGTAACTCCAGACAGAGCATAAAAGGTGTTAATAACTGTGCTTTTTGTTTGTTTCTGAAGTTTGTTGGTTTGGGTTTTTTTAAGTATCATCTGTCATCTACAGGTAGAAAAGGAAGTTAGTTTCACCGGTGGGTATCTGCAGTGCCTGAGCTGTGGCACCCTGCTAGGTAACCTGCGCAGGGATGCTGGTCCCCTGAGCTCTCCGTAGTTTCAAGAAAGGGACCCTGAAGGGGGAATTGCAAGTGAGGCTCTTCCTTTGAATTATCCTCTGGAGGGTCTGGCTTTCCTCTGAGTATCTGGGGAACTATGGTGATTAGTGACTGTGTTGATGCCTAAAGCTGTCTACTATGAATGACGTGATCTCCATCTGAGCAATGTTATCCCTGTTCTAAAGATCAGGGAGATAGATGGCAAAGGCAGAATTAGAATTTAGGTTTTGTGACTACCAGCCCTGTGTGCCCTCCATTCCAAGGTGAGCCCTCTCTGTCACAAAGGGGCTTCTTATGTGCTTATAATTAAAAACATGCATGAGTGTCTTCCAGAAATACAGGCCATTATTGTCGTATCCTGCTCTGTGTAGGGTACAGGTGTGCTAAAGGGGTGTGTGCATGTTTGTGTGAACCATACAGAAAGCCTGCTGTCCCCAGCATATTGAAGTAAGATTAATAATGTGCATTTAATTGCATGTTCCTGGCAGCTGCCCTGAGCCATCCACCTCTCTGCAGCAGGACGGCTCTAGTAAACATTGCAATTACCTTGCACTGCAAAGGTCCCTCTGCTGCCTAATGACTTCATATCACTATTACAACACACTGTTCTCCACTGCTCCAAATTAGGCTTCTCAGAGGGATTATAGTGAACCTAATTTTAGTGATTTATATTATTTAAAATATAAATATCCTGCAAGAATAGAATTTTTTAATGATAGTTGGAGTCTTCATATATTTATATAGATAACATATAAAATAATTAGTTTGTGAAGAGTGAGGTAAGGAACAAAAAATTAGGGGAATTAACACATTTTGTTTCTTTTGGCTGCAGCCAAAAAGGTAATCTTATGTCTATACAAGTTTGTAGGAGCTCCATGGCTAATATGGCATAACAGTGTGAAAACTGTATGCCTGATCCTGCTATGTCTGCGCAGGTTATACCTTTTCTTTTTAGCATGTGTGTAGAATGCTTTCAGAAACACAAATAGCTGGGGAAAGCAGTGCCTCCTACTGTGATTTGATCTGATGGCCCTCCCCTAGGGAATTTGGGTAAATGCTCTATTTGCTTGTAGGAGAACCTGTACTGGGTGATGGCCTTTACAGTGTCTGGAGAAGCAGCTTACCAGGGATAGAAGAGGTGCACTGCCCTGGCTTGGATAGCTGGGGTTGTGGCTTGGAAGTGGTGAGTAGGGAAAAACTATTTACGGTCTATTTCTGCACAGTAATTAAGGACTATCAAACTAATCTTAGTTCTTGGGAGTGCAATAGGAAAACTTCAAAACATCGTAGTTTTTCTTGGACGTTGCATATGTGCTATAGGTCTGCTCATTTTCCAGGTGATCTGTAGCTCTTGCTCTCTAATTTTGCTCATCTTCACATACACATTCCCATGATTCTCTTCATGGGCTTCATTTTTTGACCTTGCTACCTTTTCCAGGCCAAAAGTCCATTAATATTTGGACCTAATTGGTGTGAACGCAGTGCACTCAAAAGTGGCTCAACTGATACAGTGTGCACCCAGGAGGGTCTGGTAGGAATAGCTACTCTGGCGGGGGAATTGTCAAGATCCTCACCTGGAATGGTTAGATTGTAAACAGCAAAGAGCCTTGAAAACCCTGTGTATCCTGGGGTTCCTCAGTTTTGTCCTTTTTGCTTTAGAATACCATCAAAGTAAGGGAAAAAAAAAAATGTCTGGAATATTTATCTCTCTTCAGTACAGGGAGTGAGCTAAATGGTTCTTTGTCCCTTGATGCCCCACAGTTCTCTAATTCTAAATAAGTGGCTCGAAGCAGTGGCAGACATGCATTACAGCTAGGACTTAGAGGCAAAACAGTAGAGGTATCTGAAGATGTAATCATAAAAAGGAAAGAAAATAGGAAAAATACAGTGTAGCTGTAACAGTCAGAAAGATGACAGATGTTAAGGAATTGAATCTTTCAAGACACATTATTTGGTAATATCCCTTCATATTTAAGACTTAATCCTGTTCAGCAGCAGTGTCCAGTATTGTATAAGTGAAAGGCAGGGAATCCTACTGTGCATTAATAAGGCCCTTGCCATGTGGGGACCAAATTCCTCTCCAAGAGCAACACTCCCTAGGGCTTTCCTAACGTAGTAAAGTCACGTCTCCTCTGTCTTACTCAGACTGGTGAAAACACTGGGGAAATAAGAGAATATGAAAACTTGATATAGGTGTGTGGGTTCAGGTGCATGGAACAGCTCCTGAAGCATAAAGCAGCCTCCCCCTGACTTTTTGGAACTCGTGGGCATCACTGCTGATCAGCCTGTCTGTATTAGGGAGATTGTGGTTTATCTTGAGACTATGCTATTGCCATGAAGTTAAGTGGGGACAGATGTATAAAATCATGATTTGATTGTACAGCAATGAATCACATTTTTCATACCATCAGTTTCTGGACTGTTAATTACATTGAAGTGTTTCATGGTAGGAACTAAAGTAAAATCCATTATGGTGTTGGTCAGCATGGAAGTAATTATATCCTTTTGATTTGGTCTGTGGTGAAAAAAGGGCTTGGTAAAGATTGTGATTCGTCTTCCTTCTGAAATAGGAACGTTCCAAAATAATTAAAACTGTCATCAATGCCTTAATGGAGGAGAATCAAGAAAGAGGCAAGACCACCGGATGGGTCAATTTGCAGGGCACTGAAATCAATATCCAATTATCAGAGAGTACTCAAAAAACAGTAGTGAAAAAATCAGAAACAGTGACCTTAACTTGGAGTTAATTTACTTGTACTAATTTGAGTAACATTTCTTTTGAACGCACAATTTAAGTCTTAGATGAGAGCATTTATTTCAGGCATGATTATGGGCTTTATGAGTGTGCATTTGTGTAAGGGAAGAAAAACCTTTTTATGTAATGTTGCAAGACGTGGTGTGTCTACAGTTCTTGGTGCAGAGCTTGCATGCTTGGTTCAGTGATTGACTGACTGGACTTGTGCATCAGAGATATTCCAGTAAGGACCAGGTGGTTCACCACTGATATAGCCGGAGCAAGTCAAGCCCTGCGTTGGGGAAAAACAGAGGAAGTGTAGATGTACAGTGCATCTTTCGGTATCGTCTGCTCATGGTGTATATCCTTTCAGGAATGGCATACAAAATGACTTATAAGAGCTTGCTATGCTTCAGAAGGAAGAGTAAAACCAAAAAAGGTATGATATATCCAAATGAAGGCTGTAGAGCATCAGATATATGTTGCCATAGCAATGCTGCACGTAGGGCATAAAGAAGTTGAATGGTAAGAAGACAGCTGGGTCATTAACATCATCAGCAGGATCAGTGGAGCACAGCTCTGCGGTAGATAAAATGGCTTCATGTTTTCTTCAAACAACATCTGTGGGAGTGATACATAAAAAGAGAGAAGATGGTGAAAATGCAACAGTGGTAGGAGTCCTACCCATGGTAGGATTGACCCTGACATCTGTGGCAGCTGCTTTGGTTCTTTTGAATGCTGCGATGAGTTCGCAAAGCTCCTGCACTGGGGATGTCCAGGGATATCCTCTGTCTAGAGGATTTCTCATAGATACTCCAAGGATATGTCACACCTCTTTGAGATGGAGATGACCATGGCTCAGAAATGCTCTGCAGCATTTCCCAGCATTTCTAGGAAGGTGACAGTCAATCACTGTTTCATCCTGCTCAGCAAGACTGCCTGGGATTCTTTATGGGCTTTGATGTATCGAGTGAAGTTCTAACTTTGGTTACTTGGGAGATGCTAAGAAATAAAGGGAGGAAGGAATAATAGTAATAAAAAAAAATAAGCAAAAATAATCTATCCCATATGCTAAAGCAACAAGGAAAGACTACAAACGCTACTGCCTATAGGCATTGAGCAGAGTACCACGTGTGATCCACTACGTGGGATACATCTGTGTTACAGCTGCTTAGCTTGTGGCTTGTACTATCAACACAAATGCACATTTCATTTCTTTTTTGAGTTCCTTCTAATGCCATTTCCTGAACTTCCAGGGAACAACTGTAGCAGGAGAAATAAAATGATTGATCCCATATTATCACTGCTGTAAAATCATCTCCAGATGTCTGACAGCTTTAACTGAAATCAGTGTGGGCTGAAGAGCTGCATACAAATTAGGGTCAGTATTAACAAGGCCGGACTCTGAACTGCTGTGAGGTGTAGGACAGCTGCCCTCAGATCAGGAAGCTTCTTCCCCCTAATATTAGTTTGTGACAGGAATAGATCTTTTGTATGGGTCAAATTTATCAGTTATGCAAGTTATTTAGATTTTATTTTTTTTTAAAGTGGGTCAGCTTATGACTGAATGCCTTTTTTTTTTTTTTTTTTTTCCCCCACACTTACAGTTGCTCCAAAATTCCTTTTAGTGCTGGAGTTATTTTTTTTACAGGCTTACTATGTTGTTTAATTAAGAAGAAAAGGTCTGGAGCTTGAACTTGCTGATTAAATAAAATGTTGCTGTTTTAAACAGGTGTCGTAACCAGAAAGAAACAGAAATCATTAACCACTGATACAAATATTATGTAAAAATAGTTGGATTAAATGATGATGACTAGGGTCCTGTCTAGTTTTAATACCAGAAATATCTTTTCAAAGCAATCATGCTCTCCCAAGACAAGTATCAATGAGGAAGGATTAGTATTACAAAGTGTTACACCTTGTTATAAATTTCCGTAAAGGCAATATGCTTGTTTTCTCCAACAGTTGTTTATCTTTTATTGGTAACAATGACATGAAATCACAGCTGTCAGACTAAGCAGCAGCTAAGACTGAGAAGAAACTCCCAGCTTGTTCTGACTCCTTTCCTCAGCAGCATGCTATTGCTTTTGAGTTGAAGTGCATTTTAACTAAGCTTTTTGTGGACACGTGCTCTCTTTGCACTCTTGGTGCACTTTATAGATCTTCAGAACATATTGCTTGCAGCCATTGTGGAGGGGTGAGAGGTGCAACTGCGTTGGGGATATGTATTAGGGAACATATTCTGCCTTTAATCTGTAGCAGTGAAAAGGTGCAGTTCAAAGATGCTACCCACCACCTCTCCACCTTGCTATCTGCAGTAAATTATTGTGCTTTTGGTTGCTGCCTTCCAAAAAATGGTTGTGCCTCCACATCCATTGGGGTTGGGAACGAGATGAGAAGGACACCACGACTCTTCTCCCAGTAAAGCAGGGGTATTTGCAATTTTGGAGTAAAGGCATGGAGACAAAACAGTGGCAGTACTACGTACTGCTCTATAGCTTGTTCCCATCCAGTGTGAAGGGTGTGCCAGAACTGTAAGACTGATGGGGCTGTTATCCCTTACCTGGCAGCAAGCTGCAGAAATACAAAACGGCAAGGTGTCTTGCAGGCTTTTCACTGTCATTCCATTAAGGTTCAAGAGATTTCAGTATTTGCAACTCTGTTCTGGAGAAAGTCCACCACGCTGAGTGTTAACTTATACTGGCAGTGCTACTGGCTCTACTACTGTAGAGCTGCAGATCAGTAATTCTTTGACATGCAAGTGAATCAATTGAACTCTTGCAACATCTAATTAATTTGCAGTTGTTTTGAAGAATCTACAAATGATCATTATCGGTAATGAAGCTATCAATTCAAAGTGTACAAACTAGAGAAAAAAAAGAGTAACAGGTGAAGGCTCCAGGTCAGATCCTTTGATAGCCATCACCAGCACTTTAATGACCTCAGTGGGGCTTTGTTGAGTAACACCAGCGGAGAACATGGTGCATAAAATTTAATGTTCCTTGAACAGTTTCAGGGTTTAGTAATAATGTATCTTAGGTATACACCTCTGCTGAAATTTTCAAAGCTACCTAGGGGAACTGAAGGCTAATTGTAATGCAAATGGGCACTCAAAGCCCTTAAATGGCCTTCCAAAACTCAGCTTCATTGCGTGGGGAAGCATGGAGTCACCCGTTACACAATCCATTGCTCAGCCCCTCACTGCTTTTTATGAGTCTCTGGACTTTCAACCAGAAATCAGCACCTTTCCCTTTCTCTTAAAGAGTCTGAATTGTAATCGTCATGACACAAATTTTGGATGCTTTGTTAGCAAACCTGTAGATTGCTAAGAAAGGGCAATGTAATATAAATTTTACCATTTTCAGGTTTAACACGACTTTGTAATTTAACAGGTAATTCAGGAAAGACACATTTTGAAACAGTGCTCTCACTGCTGTTTCTTTTTAACTGTTCAGAATACAACTACTGTATGAGAAAGAGAATGATATAATTTTAGTTATTGCTATGAATTAATATCTAGCACAATTCCATTAAAACTAATGGAATTATACCAGGATTAGTTTTGGCCCACTGCAGAATTTTTAGACATTGTGGGGGAATCATATTATGCTTGTGAGGTAAAATAAGTCTGACACTACCTTCTATGAATTCATACTTCCTCCTTTACTAATGTTACAGGGTAATGATGCCCTGTATTACTGTTCTAGCAGCTAAAATATTATGCTGTTTTAAGGGGTTTTATTCAGTCCTTCAGGGACATTTGCTGTTGCCTGCAGCAAAATGTGTTGAGATGTGCTTATATAAATGTGTGCTTATATAGACATAAACACACACATATATAGGTGTGAACACATTTAAAAAAAGACAGGAAACCTCTGCATATGGAGGTTTTAAAACTTGTTTTGAAGGAATGTATAAAACTTGCAATTTTTCAACCTGGCTTTATTTAATAAATAAGTTTTAAAATTAAGAGCAAAATAACATCTAAACAAGTTAAATATTACTATTCACCATGAAAGATTAATCCCTAATGTCTAGGCACTTAGCTGTGCTGCTGCTTTTTTGGTTGGATCTTGAGAGAACTTTTATTAACATGCAAATAGTGTAGCTACAACACTGTTCCCTGATTAAATGGAAGAAGCATCACTTAGTACTCATTGAAGTCAAATGTAATCAAGATAGAATTGATTTTATATTCAGTTCATGTAAATACTACTCATTCTAGCTCTTAAAAATCCATAAAATAACAAAAATGCCAACTTTATTTTTCAAATGGATACAAGGTGAAGAGAAAACTGTTTATGTGCTTTATACATTTATAATGGGAATAATGCTAGCCTAAGGTAAGTGCAAGAGTGATGCTCCTCTACTACTATAAACTTATATTGAAGCTATGACTACGTGATGAAAGTTTCACAGGCTGAGTAAAGTTGAGACCTTTCGGCATGTTTACAGCTCAAATTGAGCTCTCCATCTGTACGTTACTTAGTGGGATAGCTCTTCTTCCTTCCTCACTCACTGAGGGGTCGAGCTGTCTTGAATCACCTTGCAAGTATCGTGTGACAGGGACACAGAAACACTAATTGCAGATCAGGCATTGCCTGTTGGCTTAACCTTTGGTTTCCATACCCAGTTACTTCTTGGAAATAACACTATAGGCCCAGAAAATATCTGGTTACATGTATGTCTCCTGTTGATGTCTCACAGCCCTTGATCAGACAGGTAGTTAGGGTTAGGAGCAGGGTGCTAAGGGCCACTGGACTGCTGAAAGGATAGAAAACCATTTGGCAGGTGCAATTAAGTTTACAGCATTTTAGGCTCAATTAAGTGAGCTTGCAGTTGTGCCTATGGAGAAGTGCAGCTGTGTGCGAGGAGCTGCAAATCAGGGTGGTAAGTCTCTGCAGGTGTGCACATGCACAGGTGCAATTGTCTGCTCCTACAAACACAGAACACATTGGAGGCAAAGCAGGTGCTGTGCTATTACTCACCATCAGGGGTGGAAGGGCCCTCTGGGGATCATCCAGCCCAGCCCCCCCCACAGCAGGGTCACCTGGGGCAGGTCACACAGAGCCACATCCAGGCGGGTGCTGAACATCTCCAGAGGAGACAGCA
>JAVJGJ010000047.1:32467148-32478200 GCA_035590215.1 Microhierax caerulescens | reverse complement strand
AGTTCTCCCTCGTGTTCAGGTGGAGCTTCCAGTGCTGCACTTTGTGCCCGTTGCCCCTTGTCCTGTCGCTGGGCACCGCCGAAAAGAGCCCGGCCCGGCCTCCTGGCACCTGCCCTTAAGGTGTTTGTAGACCCTGATAAGCTCCCCTCAGGCTTCTCTGCTCCAGGCTGAACAGGCCCAGCTCCCTCAGCCTCCCCTTGTAAGGGAGGTGCTCCAGACCCCTCCTCATATCCATAGCCCTCCACTGGCCCCTCTCCAGCTCCCTGTCTCCCTTAAACTGGGGGGCCCAGAACTGGACACAGCACTCCAGATGCAGCTTCACCAGGGCGAATGATGGGCCTCTGTGTATCCATTAAAATCTCTAACACATGATCTTTCAACTGCACTGCTGTCTGCCACCAGTGCAGCACCCACTGCTTGGGGAATAGGTGTGTGTAATTATGGGGACTTGCTATGCCACATGTCCTCTCAATGGTGTGAGGAGGTAAGTCACAGTTGATTTTTCTGCCTGAGAAATTGTCTATTTCATGTTTCTCTGTGCAGGCACAGAGATACAGACATACATATGCAGAGGAAACCTTACAGTCTGTGCTAACATACTGGGCACTGGACATCCCTGTCTCTGCCTCTCCAACTACAACTTTTAGGAGTCACTCTGTGTTAAGAAAAGTAATAGTGTGCTTGCTAAGCAATGTATTTTGCTTACTAAGAAGTAACTCCTCAAATCTCCCTTAAGTCATAATAACTGATGAGCAAGTGAATGGAAGATAAAAGCTTCTATTGACATTGTGTTAATGCAGAGCCAAGGAAATGTTTCTGAAGTTTAGAGTTCTCTGAAGTGTTGGGTTTTGTGAAGATCACTCTGTCATGAGCAATGTTTCAACTCCGTCAGTTGCTGAGGGGGCAACATGGTGGAAGATGGAAGAGTATCGGTGGACGGCTTGCATTTTCCCAGCTGGCTAGGGCACTTGGCCACAATGTGTGGAATATGTATGCACTGCAGGGATTAAGAAACCTACCATACAGGCTGCTGAGCAAATGGGAAAATCTTCACTCTTGTTGAAGGAGGATGCTACTAAACCTGTCTTTGGAGTGAACAAAACCCCATGAGCTCAGTTTGTAGGTAGACCATACAACAAAGCTGTTTCTCCCTCCCTGCTTTCTTTTCTAGTAAATTTTGCTTTTTTTTCATATTGATCTAAGGAAAGCAATTGAGCATTTAAGTGGGTTGCCTGGGGCTTTTCTGAACAACAGTTTAGGTCATGTACAATGAAAAACATTAGTATTAATGCTATGATGGTCTTTTAGTAGCCAAAATTAGATTCTGCAGGAAGGAAACTGTGTTTTGAATCACTATGAATTCTTGTGGTTTTATGTATTTTTTATTTTTCCCTAGATGATGACTCCTAATAACAATCATTATGCACGTTTCACAGACATTACACTGAATGATTTAAACGTTAAGAAGTTTCTTTTTTTAGAAGTCAGTTTTTACAAAGAAAGTTAGAGCAGTGCCCTATTTTAACATAAATGGTAAAGTGCAAATGAAAATTAATTCAGTTTGAAGAATGTGTTTTAGGATGTGTTTAAGCAAGTGAGAATCAACAAATCAAAGGTCATTCTGAGAAGATGCAGAAATGCAGAATGAGTGCCTTGGAGCACATATCCTAATTAAATCCCTGTAGAGGAAATGATAGTGAAATTTAAAGACTAGAGTCATTGCATATAGGACAGGTCAGCACATCAATTACCAAGATGGCTTTGTTTTATTTCAAGTGACTACAGCAAAAGTAAACTAGTGGTTTTGGGAGTAAAAAGATGTAATAGATTCATAATTTCTACTAGTAATAACCCGTTTCACTCTAAATTCCATGTTCTTCCATTTAATATGGCACTCCTTTTCCAAAGAAAATACTTTTGCATTGTAAAAGAGTTACAAAAGACATCACTGGAAAGAAAGGTGGAATCTCTGTGAATCCCATTCATTTCACTTTTTGCATGTAATGCAACATTTGCACCGTTAACATGGTTTTCTAAAATCTGTTCACCCGTATGGAGGGCACCAAGCTGATGGCGCTCAAATATTTCTGAAATGGCTCCTTAATCCTTCTCTCCACAATTTTTTGCTAATCCCTCTTAGAATTAAACTTTTGTAATTCACTTATTATATTGAATTTCTCCTACTTCACTGTAAGTGCTTACTCTTGTTTATATTGAATATTATTTAGTGTTAGTGAAGATTATATTTAATTACACATGTGGGGCACTTTGGACAGTTTATGCATAAACAACTGATGTAGTCAGAGACAAAGGAACAATTCTACAAGATTTTCAATGCTCACATCAGTGTTCTGTGTGACAGCAACAATTAGTGAGACTGTCTTTCTAAATGCGTATGATTCTGTCACCTGGTGTTAAGGAGATGGTCATTACCAGGGGTCAGGAGCAGGGGGTACCTGTCACACCGGCATAGGGCAGAAGTGCCAGGAACACCATGGGGGTTCTTCAGAGGTTATGTAGCCGATGATGCCCCTTATTTTCAGGCTGGAAACTTCCATCATAATCTTAGCTTGGATTATTCTGTGTTTGACTTGTGCTATCTCCTTTAACAGAGTAGCTTAAACACTAGTTAACTCTTTTAAAATACAAAAAATTTGTTTGTGTATCTTTTGGTACAAGTGGCTGAATTTCAGATTTGAAGCACTGGCCTTGGAGGTGCAAAAACCCTAGATTGTTTTTATTTTGAGGGAGCAAGATTTGTTTTATTTTTAATCTCTTTAGATTTGCAAGGGCTGCTAAACCTGTCACCATGTATGTTTTAGTTTGGCGCTTTGTTGTAAGCGGGTCAGTAGTACAGGTAAGCTAAAATCCATGAAAGGACTGAAAATAAGAGGAGAGCATTAGCTGTTTCACAGGCTGAATAGAAAAAGATATGATGAAATCATTCCAGAGGCAGGGAGGAAATGTGATTTCCATGCTGCTTTATGATTTATACTTTCTGAGCTGTGCTACAAAGGATAGCAATGAAAGGAAAGCAAAATATCCTCTGGTGATGTTTCAGTAACACTACAGATTATGGAAGGATCGTAGCTGAAGACTGCCAAGCTCTCCTAAGCAAGGCTGTGCAAAGGAGGTGCTGCTGTTCCCTCCCGTCCAGCTCTGCCAGTGCTTCTGTGCATACACTGTGACATCCCCTGCCTTTGCCCCAGTGTTTTCTTTTTCTCCCAGTCTTGTTGATAATTTTGGGAGTCAGAAGCATGATTATGGCGAAATGGAAGCCCACGACAGATCTCCTGTATTTTGGTATTATCTATTAGCCAATGTAGGTTTAACACTGTACATTAGAGATCAGCATTAAAAGAATTTTAGTGGATTGCAAAGAGGAAAATGTATAGACGAAACCTGTGATTGCTTAGCAGTGTTTCCTGCGTGTGTTGCACCAGTGCCAGGCAGTATAAATCAGCCTTATTCTGCTGAAGTCTGTGAAACCTTATGGAGGTGGAGCAACAAATAAATTAATGTCCTTTTTGTTTTAGCCCCCAAGATTGGAAGGTTAATATGAAGAACAGTTCCTCCATCATCATGCGAGTCAGTAATTTTAATAGGGCACAGTCTTGCTGTGCTTACAGGCACAGTAACATACCCAACTGAAAAAAACCTTTCCACAACTTTTCATAACTGGTTTCTGCTAAACTGTGATAATGGTTTATCTTCAGAGCTGTAGGATCATCAGTGATAGAATTGAGGAAAAGTTTTTTCTGGGATAATGTACAGTGATATTCAATGCAAACCTCCTCCTGCCTTCTGGTGGGAGTCCAGGAGGTTCAGTGGTCAGCACGAATGTGGCAGGGAGAATCCAGGGAAGCATAGTCCATAAGGGATGGGGAAATTATCCTTAAACTGTAAAAAGTGAGGGGCTGCTACATCTGAGATTTGGCCGAGATATCTAAGTTTGAAAAATTATTTTTTTTTTCATCACCTTACTGCTCCTGTTTCAACAAATTTAATTCTGTTCTAAGCAATTGCTTAAATGGAAGACCCTTAGTTAAGTGCAGAGAACAGAACAAGAGAACAAGGGCCTCCCTGACCACAGCAACATCGATCACTGTGCTTGAAAAGCACATGTGAGGGAAAACTACTCAGCTGTAGTTTCTTTAACAGTCCTTCATGTATGCAAATAACACTGGTAGCCCAAAACTTATTTTGTGACTTGAATAAACTTCTGCATGAGATTTCAGACTCCTTTAACTTGGTCCCATGTTTCTTCTTACTTCTTGCATTTGTGAATTTTTGCACTCCTCCTCTTAACTGTGGCTAATTCAAATCAATAAGGTACCTTAGATTTGAAATGTATTATAAGTTGTTGAATACAGCTGTAAAATTTGGCATGCAAAACTCTGCCACTTCTTGTAGCTATAGTCTAATATGACTCAAGAGATCTGTCTAAAAGATGCCACATTCAATTCAGTTGGAAATAGAATAACTAGAATAACTGTTTAGACTATCACTTCTGTGGGGTTCTGTACATATTTTGTTCAAAGGAACTTTCCCAAAATGATGGGAGTTTTAGTATTAATTTCAGCAGAGTGTTTGATTTCATTCACTAATTGAACTTGTTATTAGTTTAACAAAAGTTAAATGCTTGCCGAATTGGAGCATTAAGGACATTTCTGCAGAGATGTTTCTAAGATACCAAGATACTAAGATACTTCCTCTTCGAGGAAGAGGACCATGTATTTAGTGGAACTGTGAAAGTCTCAGGTTCACAAATTTAAAAGGATGGTTTATTGTTGCCTGCTTTACATAGGATATTCCTTCAGATCCAGGGAAAAAGCTTTAAAATATGAATCCTCTGATACACTGAGATAAGTGTCAAGAGGGAAACTTTACTGTCAAGACTGACTTTGCTGGCAAACTTCAGACCTACAGGGATAAAACCCTCTCATA
Source organism: Microhierax caerulescens (assembly GCA_035590215.1). NCBI lineage: Eukaryota > Metazoa > Chordata > Aves > Falconiformes > Falconidae > Microhierax > Microhierax caerulescens. Next base: position 32,473,253 of record JAVJGJ010000047.1, on the reverse strand, counting down.
TATTTTCAGTAATTTTGTCTTCCAGACTGCTGAGTATTCTCAGGCAGTGGCTTGGGTCACTGACAGGCAGAATCAAGATAAAACTCATACTCAGGCCTTCTTTTTCCAGGATTTTCCAACTGTGATTCTTATAGACGTAACAAAATTTCAGTTTTTTCTGTCTTGCTTCAGAGGGCAAAATTTCCACACTTAAGTTCATCCTTAGGGCTCTACGCTGGCATCTTTCGTAACTGGTCTGCATATTTGCTAAGGTATGATGCTCCAAGCAGGGCATAGAACACTCACTGAAGCTGTGTAGAGCGAATGACTTTGTCTCAAACATCCCTGTTTATATGTCCTGATGCGATGCTTGCAGAGCTGCAGAAATTTTATTCTGTCTAATCCCTGGTTCACAGCCTAACCAACAAACAAAAGTAGATTGTTGTAGTAACAAACAAAAACATTCCCTAACATGATCGCTCAACCTGTTTCAATGAAGAGCTACCAGGTATTTTTCCCTTCTTTCTGCTCTTGGAGGAGTAAACAATTTGAACTCTTCCAGCTATCTGTTGTTGTAAGCATAGGTCTGTCTCACACTTGCTGTGTTGCTAGGGAGTGTGTGCAGCTTTTGTGGCTTTTGAATTACAGTCTCTAGCACTTATCTTCTCCTCCAGCAAACAGCATTTATAGCAAGTTCTTTGAAAGCAGTGCAGTCATTTGTACTTAAGACAGAATTATGGCAGCAGCAAATGGTTCCAGGGAAGAATTTAGCCCAATATTGCTTCTGCACACGTGTCACTGCTTACTCTCATTCATTATTCATTTTTATAGGAACAATTCCCTTAAATTTCTGCAAGAATGGAAGAACAGGTTTTTACTAGTGCTGGCTAAACCAGAGAACTTCCATTTGCCAAATAAGTTTTCTATGAAGCTGGAATGTTTTGTGGAGACCTAAGTATTTCAGTGACCCACTGGTAAGGCGTGAGGATTGAATGAGTAAAAGAGGGTTTGGGGGAGCTGACTTGCTGCAACACTCATCTGGGATGAGAAGCAGGGGCTTGAATTTTCTATATTGCTTCATAACAGCTAAAATGCTCTTGTATGCTCTTTTCAAATGGAAAACCTCAGATTTTATTCAGAAAGTGGACATTTTTGCCTGATTTTGTTTTCATGGTAAGATTTTGAAATGGGTTTGTTTCTGTTTCAATGCAAAACAGAAAACATCTGGAAAATATTTTCTACGTTTTGTTGTGGTTACATTGAAAATTCTCACAAAATGAAATTATCGTTGTCTGGTCAACTCTAATTTGCTGGTATTCAGAAATCATAGCAGACAATTACACATCCCCATTCCCGGTTTATGGACATCTTGTTGCATATTCTAGCAACATGTGTTTTGTTCTGTAATCAAGAAAAAAATGGATTGAATGGGAAAGAGGGATTTCTGTTCAAATCTCCAAAGACCCTGGTTTAAGCCAGGCACATCAGTGTGTCATCTTCACAGAAAGAAACCAGTGCTTTAATCCAGTGCAAATCAGCTGTGTCAGCCTGGAATTCAGCTGAGAGAATCTTGGGTAGAGCGTAGTTAGTGCTAAAAATTGCCCTAGTGAGGAACAGGTTAAGTTCTCATCTTTTCCTTCATGTTGTTACCTAAAGCTTCTGGGGAGACAGTGAATACACCTGGCATCACCCTGATGACAAGAAAGGGCTTTGTGACCATACACCCAATGTGAAACTGTGTGACTGAAAGGTTTATTGTTTGGGTTTTATATTTTTTTCCAGCCTTTTTTATTTTGAAATGCTAATCACTGACTTTTGCCTGTTGAAGTTGAAGAGCTTTGTGTTCATTTCAGACAGCTGATCCAACAATAATGGGTGCTTCAAATATTTAACTGATATGGTGGCATTCAAGTGATAGTGTAAGATTCTTTTTTTCTCTATACAAGTTTTAAGAAAAAGCAGACATCCTCTTCTACCATTTAGCCTAATACATTAGAGGTCTGCAAACACAGACAATGTGTGGATGTATTTGGGGGTTTGTTGCGGTTTTGTTGTGGTGTTTTTTGTTTGGTGGTTTTTGTTTTTTTAAACCATTGTGACTTCATGGTAAGACTTCAGAAAAGTAATTTCCCTCTATTGACCTGATATAATTTGGATATTCATTTCAGTGGCATATATCTCTAGTCATCTTTACATCATTCAGATGTAAACGGTAACGGTCATGATGTAATTTTGGAACTCAGGCCTTAAAGGAGTGAAGATGAGTGTTCTCTTCATGGTTCTGCCTTTAAAAACATCCAAACTGAAAACTGAGAAAGACTCTCTGAGCAGAGGCGGCGTTAGGGGGGTTGGGTGCTCTGCAACAAGGAGTAGTTCTGTGGCCAGTGGAATTATCTTTTTTGTAACAGCTTAAAAGGAGAACTGCAGACAGTCAGTGTATCTAGCATGCAATTTTCTTCTGTGCTTATTTCTTTAGGGAAATAGTGTAGTTTGTTCCTTGTATAAATTAACCTACATTGTAGTGGGAAAAGCAGGGAGTAGTCAGGTGGTATGATATGTGATCAGATACATTAATCACAAAATCTTCTTACTGATTTACTGAGTCTTGATGTCACTTACATGGTATCAAAAGGTTTATCCCACTCACTCTAGAAGTAGAATGACAGACACGCTTGTGCTGATCTGCCTCCCAGCCAGTCCCTGAGTGCAGTAACCCAGAGCTGGTGCCCATCAAGGCACCTGCTGTTACCACCGGGGAACTGTCTTGGGCTTCACGGCCACTCTGCTACCTCGCGTCAGTCCAGGCTCCTGGACTTCTGGTGGCAGACATAGTAGCCTGAGTTTGCTGCCAGTAACTTTTTACTTCCCTTTAGCACCCAAGGCCCTCTGTGGGGAAATATTTCCAGCTTCACACCTAACTGTGAAGAGTGCAATTATAGCTCTAGCAAAACATGCTGATGTAATTTTTTGTCATTTTATGTGTGGCTCCTACTGTCTTATGAGATTGGAAAATGAAACTAGCTTGAAGCCAGTGTGTAATTCTCTGAATCTGCAGTAAGTAAAATAAGCTTTCTAATTAAAGGTGTTTATAGCTGCAGAAACGTTGGATCTCATTTTCTTCTCTTCAAAATAAGTGTTTCACCACTAAGTGTTGTTTACTCTTAGTATCTGTGGTTGTATTTTTTTTTCTGTGGCACAGCTAAGAATTTACAATAAGCAGATCAACTGGATTGTCCAAGGTAGATATCTATAGTAGATCTCCATTACCTCCACAATATTTTTATATTGGTTGCAAGTCTTGCTCTAGATTTTGTTTCTAATTTCCACAGCTGTGTGATGCTCTGGAGAAGAATATGAGCTTCTGGAGATATGGGGAGTGTTCTGGAGTTCTCCAGAACAGCAATGCCAAATAGCCAGTTTCATTTTCATGCTGAAGTGCTTCTTCTTAGGCTCTGCTTGGTGAAAATATCTTTGGGAGTGTCTTAAATCTAGAGATGTTGAAGTGAAGGGTTTTTTTGGTTGTTGATTTTTTTTTAAGCTGTCTTTGAGATCTCTGTAGGCCTTCCAGCACACAGTGTGCTATCTACAGCTATTGCTTCCCCCCTGCTTTTCAGTTCCGTACTGTGACTGCTTGGTTGATGTGTTTCTACTTACTGCTTTAATTCTGTTTCATATCATACATTATTTATATGTCCCTATGTTAAACTACAGGTCCTACTATATGCTTTAAGCTTCATTTTGATTGTAGCCCTTGCTGTGGTTCTCTACCTAAAACCACATTTTGCAACAAGAAGTGACCCTAGGAGAGAAAATTATTAATGCAATGATTAAGCACTCATCAAAATGGAAGCAATAATAGTTAGACAAAGAAGGACAACAAAATGCTCTTTGTCTAACCTGAATTTTAGTGGTATGGAGGCTGCTAAAGGTCATCATCAGGAAGGGTGGACTTGAAGTCTATAAAGCGGAGAGCTCTCTTCTCTGCTGGTTTAAAGAAACTGCAGAACTATAAGCCTGGGATGTACAGGCCATAAAGAGGGAGGAAGATGACCTAAAACACTGCCTAAATGCTTGCCTTTTTCTTCCCTTGATGTGTGAGTGAATTTAAGGGAACATGGAAAGCCTTGCCTCCATTTCTGTGGTTGTCAACAGGAGTGGGTGGCCCAGTCTGCAGTGGAAAAGAAGCTGATTAGAAGAGGTGAATTGAGCCAGCAGTCCTCTTGCCACTGAAATAAATAAGGGGGCAGGATGGGTGAGTGGTGGCATACGGCCATTATCCAATTTCAGCGCTGTTCCTGGGGCACTTCATTGCTTATGACAACAAGAAAAGGAGTTTAAGTTAATTTGTACATTATTCCCTGGAGTTGTCTCATCCTCTGAAAAGAAGGCAGAAGAGGATAACCATTTTGAACCTTGTCTGTGGCTAAGCTGTGAGTCTGTAGTATCACTCATTGATGTAGACGTGGAAGCTGGTTGAAATGGACCAATATTGTCATCTTATGTCATCATCATCACATGTTCTGGAATCTCAATTACTGTTCTGAAATAATGAAAGGAGTTGTCAGGTCGGGTAGGTTAGATGAATTACCCAGCTCAGTTACTCCTATCTGAAATAATCTGTATCACTTTACTGAGCGTCAGCATATTGCTTACTTGAAAAATTGCACTTTAACACTCATTTCCCTCAAACATAAACAGTCATTAAATAATTCTTTGGGGTTTAGGTCTCTTGATTTAGTACATAACAATGAAAATGTCAAACCACTTCTATAGAAAATATTTTAACATTGGAAAAACATTTAGGAATATAGTAGAAGGAAAAAAAACCCTACTATGAAGAAAATAAACCTGTTTACAAATGAAGGATTTTAATATGGGTGAACATATTGATTTCTAAATTTACCTTTATTAATAAAATTGGGTTACTATATAATTGCAAAAAATGCAGTACAGATCCTGAGTGGGGGGAATCCAATAGCAGCAATGCTATTATAGTTCATTTTCACATTTATTACATTACTAACTATTTGATCTTGTCAAAAAAATGATAAGGTTTGTATGGACAATTAAAAAAACAGTGTCCTCACAGGTCTTCCAAGCAGATCTTCAGTGCTGCAGGGAGATTCCATGTGCACATATGATTTCATTTGATAAGATGAGGAACTAGGAGAAAAAGAAAAAAAATATCGAAGGATTTCAAAGCAGCACAGAAATAAATGGAGAAATTATGAACGACCATTGATTCCTATATGGTGTTAGTCAGATATTTTTTTTATAATTCCATTTTTAGTTGTTATATTAGCAAGACGTAATAGAGCAGGAACACCACACTGGATTGATGCTGTACACACCCAGGAAATCCTCAGTGTGGTGTACTGATAGGATATAACACTCTATATATCTTCACCTTCGGCTGGAACATGATATTTGAGAAGTTGTGGCAGTCTGGCAAATTTCCCATGGACTGAAAAATGGGAAATGTAACCCACATTTTTAATAAGGGAAATAAGGAAGACCAGGAAAGTACAGGCCTGTCAGTCTCATGTCTGTACCCAGCAAGATCATGAAGCAGATCCTCCTGGAAACTATGTTAAGGCACATAGAAAATTAGGTGATTGGTGACAACAAGCATGGCCTCACTAAGGGAAAATTGTGCCTGACAAATTTGGTAGCCTTCTGTGATGAGGTTACAGTGTTGATGGATGAGGGAAGAACAACTAATGTCATCTACCTTGACTTGTGCAAAGCTTTTGACTCTGTCCCATACGACATCATTGTCTGTAAACTAGAGACATGGATTTGACAGGTGGACCACTCAGTGAGTAAGGAATTGGCTGGATGGTCACACTCAGAAAGTTGTGGTCAACAGCTCAATGTCCAATTGGAGACCAGTAATGAGCAGCATTCCTGTGCGGTCTGTACTGGGACCAGTGCTGTTCAACATCTTTGTCAGTGACATGGACAGTAGGACCGAGTGCACCTTCAGCAAGTTTGCTGACAACACCAAGTGTGTGGTGCAGTTCACACACCGGAGGGAAGGGGTGGTGTTCAGAGGGACCTTGACAGACTTGAGAGGTGGGCCCGTGTGAACCTCATGAAGTTCAACAAGGCCAAGTGCAAAGTCCT
>JAVJGJ010000047.1:32423778-32466568 GCA_035590215.1 Microhierax caerulescens | reverse complement strand
ACAGGCTGCCCAGAGCAGCTGTGGGTGCCCCATCCCTGGGAGTGCTCAAGGCCAGGCTGGATGGGGCTGGGGGCACCCTGGGCTGGTGGGAGGGGTCCATGCCCATGGCAGGGGGTTGGAACTAAATGGTCTTTAAGGTTCCTTCCAACCCAAACAATGCTATATTTCTATGATTCTGTGGTTTTCCTGGAGGCTAGTGGTGATAAAGACATGTATGAAGATAAACATCAGTTAGAGCTAGATGAGAATTTTTCCTTGTAATGGAGATAGCAAAATGTTTTTTTTTTGTTTTTGTTCTAAACCCATATTTTAGAAAAAAAGAACCTGTAGACAGATAGAGGTTAAAGTAATGATGTGTGATTACTGTTGAGCTCTTAATTGAAAATATAGTATGATACTTTAAAAAGTTTCTGAAAGAAAAAAAATCACTGTTTCAAAGACTTTTCCCTAAATCAGAATTTTTCCAGAATTTATACTTTCCTAATAATGATGCTGGCAATAATGTCAGCCATAATAATGAGCTGACATTTATTGGTAGAGAAACATTTCCCTAGGAGTTTGCTGGTCTGCTGTGATCTTCTGGTAAAAAATGAAATACTTCCCCCCTCCCCATCGGAGATGACAGAGTTCGAACTCTGTGCAAGCAGTGTGTGAGGACACGAGGATGGATTTAATCCCAGCTTTCTTTCTAATAGATCGAAGATGGATGCGTGGAAACCAGCAGTCCCTCCCTTGCTGAGCTATGTGTTTTTTGTGTTACAGCAGAGGATTTGTTCAGTGACCCCATCTTCTCCTTTCTTCTCCCACACAGGATGCAAAGAGATTAGAAAAAAACACAACCCTTTTTTTTTTTTTTTTAATATCTTGTATATCTTGTAATCAATTTCTCAATTGCTTAAACTTCTATAGTGTCTCTTGGCAAACTGGCCTTTGTGTGGTCACGTATTTATTTCCATGTGATGCCCCCTCAGAAAAGTGCCTAGAATGGTTGCTCATTGCACCCTCCTTGCTGCTAATTGGAAAAAAAAAATATGTTGTGGTTTGTTTGGTTTTTTTAAATCTGTTTAACTCAGATCTTGGTGCCTGCACTGGAAGATAAACCACGCTTGGCAATGATGTGGTTTACCTCAGTTACCAGCTGATAAAAATGCAACAGCTGCTAATTCTGGTCTCTGCTTGGGATTTATGCTGTTGCTTGGTGAGGCTCAAATATGCACAGGTTTTATTCTGGGGTATAATCCAAAATACATAATAGAACAAATTTGTTTTGTCGAGACAGGGGGAGGCATTCATAATACAATCTAACAGAGTAGCACTTTTCCATTTCCAGTTAATGTTGTTCTACAATAAAGCTGCCGTTGCCAGCAGTGATAGGAGAAACTCGAATGACAACACATGAATCCAGAATATCAATAATGTTCTGAACTATGCAGGATACCTAGAAAATGCAAATCAGAGTGGATTAGTATTGGTCAAAAGCATGGATGAAAGAAGAACAGTAAATTCCAAGGACACATGTAACCAGATACAGTGGTACTTATAACAAATGAAGGTCAATTGTTGACTAAAACAGTTTAGTATAGATAAATGAAGAATAATTGCAACTTTATGAGGCTTTATTGTACAAGTCTTTAAACCATTTAAATAATTGAAGTAAAAGGGGTCGACAAGATGAGTTGGCATTTCATGTTATTGAGTAATATGAAATAGAAAAATAAAAGATAGGTTTTCACCTATAGAATAATGACTATTTTTTTAGTTCAGTGATTACTGCTCTGGGGGTCTTCATGAAATACAAAGATGTAAAATGTCAAAAGGTAACTAATTTGGCAAAGCAGAAGAACTTGTGCATCAGGGACATCTTAAATGTGAGGGAGATGAACAGTAATGTTTGAAAGCAGTAAAGCTGCTTGAAACACAATGCTAATTTACATACTTAAGCAACCAATATCAGTAATTAACTCATCCTTGTTACCACTTTCAAAGCTGGGTTCTAAAAGATACTTGCTTGTTCTTCCTGGCACACGACCTGAATAAAATTCAATCCCTTTCACTTGTTTAAAAAACCTAGTTAGCCCAGGAGAGTGGATGAATAGAGATGGCAGAAGTATTAGAGGAAGATCAAAGTGTTAGTATGCATTCATTTTTTTCAAAACTATTGACTGTAATGTAATCTGTGTTTTCAATGGAGTTTATTATAGCTGCAAAGTATCCAGTGCTGATCCAGCTGGGGTTACAGTAATGGACTGCACTGGGAGCAGTAAGACCAATCTTTAATGCTTTTGGAATTCCTGTCTTCCTGTCAATTCTTTACCAGTGATATCTAGGTGCCATTTCGGTTCGCATTAACTGTGAAAACAGAGAACCACCTCTCTGCCTGGTCTGTGACTGGGATTTCAGACGTACTCTCTCTTCTGGATTTTTTTCTGGCAATATGCCTCAGAATTTAGTTTGCCTAGTTTCATCCCATAATATTCACTTCAGCTTTCCTTTATTTCTACCCCACCTCTATTAAATTGGAAGCAACTCATTTGCAGCAAATAAATTAAAAAAATAATAATCTATAAATCTAAAAAAATCTAGTCTTTTTGGAATGAGAGGCCAACAGTTGGTTAAATTTTCTCCTTGAAGTTTTTAATGCAAAATGTTGAGCTTCAGGTTTTGAAGTCCTTTACGTGAGACTAGTCCAAAAGTCTACATCAAAAGGCTATCTAATTCCCTGTTGGCTTTCATCATGTTTATGATGTAGTGAATACAGTATATTTATTTTACACATAGTTTAGTAACTTTTTATGCTACTGTTTGCAATGTTTGATGAGTACTGGAAAAAACAAAACAGGAGTCATCAAGTCTGCTTTTTGCAAGCCTTAAATGAAATAGGTTTGGTAACATGAAAAAACAAAACCAAGCCTATTCTTCAGTTGGCTAGCAGCTTGGTAGTTAATGGCAGGGTTTATTCTTTTATTTATTTATATTTTTTAAAAAATATATATACAAGAAACATGGCTGTGGTATGTAATTTGCAAAGTGCTTTCCCAGTCCAAGGAATTTTAATGTGGAGAGGCAAGAAACAAGAGGGTAGTAGTGATTGCTAAGCCAGGTGATTGAGTAGAGAGATACTTGTTCTTCCTATCTCTGGTGGTTTACTCAGACTAGTCTGAATTTAGCAAGCTTCTCTCCTTTAATGGGCATTAAGGCAAGCAAGCTTTGTCTGTCTGGCAAAGGCCAAGACTAGAAAAAATCCCAGCAACCTTGCTTGGGTGTTTATATACAGCTGTATTGGAGCATATTGACATGAATGTTGTTATGGTTTGGAGTTGTACCTTCTCACAACCAGGTTTCTGCCATATAGCGTGCACCTGTGGGTAGTTGATAGCACATTTCAGTGCAGTGTGACAATTTTGGGGGTTCAAACTCACCTTGTTAATTTCCCATGGCTATGAATAGCAAGAAAAGTATACAAAAAAGCTTTTCAGAGGGAATGATGAAGGCCAATGGATTTTAATGATTCTTTGTTTTTCCAAATAAAAATAGATGGGAAGTTATCCTTAACATCTGCTGATGTATTCTTATACAATAGGATCTAGCTCTTCACAGGTGATCTTGGAATGTTTCATGTGAAGTAGTATTATGATCCTTTATGCAGGTAGCACGGGGGAAAAGGGACTTGCCCAAAGACACCCAAGAAATCATGCCAAAACCAGAACCCAGGCCCCTAAGGCTGTTTCCTGCAGAGCCATTCAACCACTAAAGGGCTGTTTAAAGCACTGTTGGTAAAGAGATTTCCACCTTACACTTAGGCTTCGTGGTGTTCTTTCTGAAAAGCAGTAATAAATATGTGAAGGGACTGTGGGGCTCAGAGATGGGGGGTGTGCTCGGTGGCATGGCACTTGGCGAACAGAATTAGCACAGTTGCAGAAAGCTTGGGAAAGCTCTGCTCATCCTGGGCTGTCTGCTGGATAACAAGATTGATTCCTACCTGAGCTTGGAGGCCACAAAGCAAGGGCAATCTCCTCAGTGCCTTGCTGTTCCCACTATGATAGCAGTATTATGCTGTGAAACATTAAAATGTCCAATAATCCTGCTTTCTTCTCTCTGGCTGGGTGCAATGATGATTGTATACTAAATTGTGGGGAAAAACATATAGATTAGTGTTTCAAAATGATCATAACGCTTTGTTGCACTGGTTTACAATCTTCCAAAGTGCTTTACCAATACTCCTTACTCAGGCCCAACACAGGGATGAAACAAAGAATATTAGTATGCACATCTCGCAGGTAGGTGCGTGCAGACTAAGAGGAATGGTTATGGTAACTGGTTCCGATGTGTTCACATGTATGTTCACTGCGTATGTTCGTGGCCGTTGCAATTTTTGGTCTGCTGGCTATAGCAGCCTGCCTATGCCAGCCTTCCTCACATTTGTGCATGGCAAAGGATGTCTTTTGTATAAATCCTATTAATCTGTAAGTGAAACCAAGTCACAGGACTATGCCCTGACGTGGGAGACTGACTACACAGTTTACTTGGGCAGTTCTGCTATGGAGCTGAAAAGCCTTGGTAGGGAAAGCAAAGACTATCTGGAGAGAAGAGGTCGCTCCATGTGTGCTGGAGGAAGCTTTGGCCTGTTGTTGCTCGTCAGCACCTATGGGATGAGTCTGGAAGACCTGTCAGCAAAATTCATTTGGGCAACCATATATATCATGTCCTGTAATAGCATGATGCCTGAAAACCAGGAATGTGTGCTGTTTGGCTAAACAGCTTCATCCAGCTTGGGAGGCAGCTGTCTATTGGAGTTAAGATGGTAGAAATGCTGCTCTCAGACATTTTTCTGGGGAAAACCTGATTTCTCAAGCATTAATTCAATACAAAAATCTTTGTCAATTAGCCCCATAATCTTATTTTTAGCTCTGAATATGAAGAGCACACACATGTGTCTGACTGCCTAACAGCTGCAGTCCACTAGGGAAAATCAGAAGGCAAAAAACAGAGTGGGGATTTTGTTTGTCTGAGCAGATGAGAATAATTTATAAGTACAGGCTATTTATAGAAAGGCTGCAGCAAGCTAATTAATTGTTTATAAGGAGAAATTTAAAGAGCATAACCTGAGATCTGACATTCTGTGTAATAATTATAATTAGAGATGAGCTGGAATCAAAAATCAGGATGTGAACACAGATACATTCTGGGGAAGTTTTGAATCTGATCCAGATCTCAACTGTGCAGCTTTTTGCTGCCATTAGGGTAGGTTAGAATGAAATCCTGGGTTGGAATTTGCCCACCTGTGTTTTGGTGAAGTGTAAACCTTGATCCACATTACCTGATAAGTGCCAGCTCCTAATTAGCATCTGGCATACTAGGGGAACAGAATTAAATGGGGTTGCTATGCCTTTATTGGTACATGTTTATTTGGTTTTGGTTTGTGGGGTTTTGTGGTTTTTTTTTTGTTTTGTTGTTTTTTAAAGTAACTCAGAAAAGCTTACTGAATTATGCATTAGGATCTTGGAAAGCTAGCATTGACATTTATAAGATGATAGTCAAACTTTGAAATTATTTTTAAAATAGCCTAGTTTCTGTGAATCCTCTTGAGCCTTATAGTAAAGGAGTGGTCTATTAGTATTTTTTAGGTTTTGAGGAGTCATGGAAAAGAGTTTGAATGCTCAGCTTGGAAAGGCAGCTGAGGCATAGACATTGATTTATGCCTAGCACTTGCTAGCACTTCTGACTCCAGTGCAGTAGTACCTGAATATCTTGAAACTTGGTTCTGATTCTAAGCTAATTAGAAATAAACTACTATGTGCTGTATAATTATATATACAATAGTGAACCAGATGAAAGACCAATTAAGAAGCCAGAGAATTATAACTGTCAAATGTTTATCTTAGCCACTGCATCTCAGTTTACATGGCATATCTGTAGGCAGAAAGAAAATGCATCCAAGGAAAGGCTACATCCTGCCTGTGTAATTCAATTAGCAAATAACGCAACTGAAGTTCAGATTTTGTTTGTTTTCCTTCCACGTACCAGAGGTAATTGCTGAAGAGTTTATAATACCTTTCATAGGATAATGAAGAACTTGAAAGACCTCTTTATCTCTGTACAGCAGCTAATTGATTTCTTAAGGTAAATCCAGAAGAGCTCACAGGGTGGTGGTGAGCGTGCTTGCTTCTGCAGCCAGTGGATTGCCAGACAGTGACAGAGGACTTGCACATAGCTGCAGCACCTTCGGATAGTTAGAGCCTGTATGAGCAGTGCTGACCATGGCTGTCCAATGTTCAGCACTGCATAATTAAGGCCCTCATGCACTGCAGTGCTATTAAATCAGTAGCTATGGGCATGATTCACTGTTGGATGTTGGTTTGCTCTTGTTTTCATCCTTTTCATCCCAGATAATTTTTTTCTGGCTACTGTAGCTGCTATCATGCTGCCTTTTACTTTCTTTCTTAATTTCTTCTTCTGTTTTGTTATGGACCTAAATGTTTTTGCATGCTAAATGTGGGACTGTTTTCAGCTTGCTGTCGATGCATTTCCAGACAAACAAACCTTCTTTTACTCAACCCATTCCTGAGCTGCATAATCTTCTTCAGGAGCTACAGCTTTAGGCAGGCAGGTTCTTCGTTCGTAAGTGAACTGCTCCCCCTGCAATCAGCATATGCTGGAAACTGCTAGTTTGGACTAAAAGATGATGTTGTTTTCCTTCATGCTTGTCACAGACAATATTTTGTGCCTCAGGGTAGCTTCTCCAACACCTAAGTATGTTGCTTTGAAAACAGGGAAACATTCTTCCACCACAGTGGCTTAAAAGGGTGGTGGCTGTTTTATGCAACGCAAGCTAAACTGAGAGCTGAACTACCTCTGCAGAGCATTGCTGCTAATTCAGTAGTGTTCAAGGAACTATTCATCATTCTTGTCTTATATAGTGAACTTACAAGTCTGTCTAATAAGAGCGACACATACAATCTTTTATTTATGGAATCTTCTGTTTATCAATGTGAGGTGAGAATTTGACCTTATTATACAAACCTCAGTATTCCCAAGGTGTGTCAAGATCCAGTTTCCTCTTAAAACTCAACCCTTCTTAACACTTTTGCATTTTCATTGCACTTTTTGTTATGGAGCTAATTAAGCCATGGTCATATACAAATACTATTACACAGTTTACCAGCCAGTGAAAAGTCCTCTGAGATACATTATATGCATACACGGATGTATAGTGTATATAGTGTGGGATTTTTTTTTTTCTGAAGTAGGTTGTAGTTGGTTCAAATTAAAATGGCATTTTACAAATGGTATGGAAGTAGACTAATACAGTCTAACTGTATTCTCCTTCTGGAAACAAAATGAGAATAAATGAAAACACACAGTATATTTGTTCTCTTAGAATCATAAAATCGTAGAATCATTTAGGCTTGGAAAGACCTTTGAGATCATCAAGTCCAGCTATTAACCCAACACTGCCAAGCCCACCACTAAACCATGTCCCTAAGCACTGCATCCATGTGTTTTTTGAACACCTCCAGGGATGGTGGTACCACCACCTCCCTGGGCAGCCTGCTTGACCACCCTTTCAGTGAAGAAATTTTCCTAGTATCCAATCTAAACCTCCCCAGTGTAACTTGAGACTGTTTCCTCTTGTTCTGTTGCTTGTTATCTGGGACATGTGCCCAAATAAAATTTCAGAAAATACAAAACAGTCGATACTGAACTAGGATACAGAAGTTGCAGCTAGGCTTGAATCTGGCTACGAGAAGTCAAACCATGAACATCTCATTCACACATACAAATCAACCCTGCCTTGGGATGATACTATAAGATCTTGTTCTCTATGTACGTGTGCAGCCTTTGCAGAACCTTTAAAGATGGGTGGAAAATCTGTACACAAGGTGACTTGACATGCATACCTGCGTCTTTCAGCTAAACCTGGGCTGCTGTTTGCATCTGTGTCCTGCATCACATCACAACAGCCTCTCCATGTCTTACATGTGAATTTTTAATTCAGAGATTTAGATTAATCAAACTTGACTCTTCAGTCAAGAGTCCAGACCTTGTGAACAGAAAAGCATAATTTGGCTTATGAACCCTCTGTGAACTGAACCATGCAAGTTTTGTCTGGCTTTAGTTACCTGTTTCCAGGAATACTTGAAGTAAGCTTCCATGTTTCTAATGTTCACTCTTCTTGTCAAGAGAATTGTGTACATTGGGTTTCTTCTGCTGGCTTCAAGTACTGCCTGGGGGATGAATGATGGTGAAGTTAAGTTTCTGTTAAGGAATATGCCTTAGTAAAGTGTATTTTACATGTTTAATTGGCACAGAGTCATTTATCTAATTCATAAGGGGATGAGGTAGAAAAGGCATGCACAGCTGAATGCTTCATTCTGAGACCAATATATGGAGCATAGTCTGCTGGATTTGATGTAGTGTACTGTAAATGTAGGTTACTAGACTTATCCATTAAAAGAAAAAAAAACCCCAATATATATATTTCCAAGTATAGAGCAAGTACCTTAGGGTATTGTGTTAAACCATGGAGTAATTACACGCATGCATGAAGTACACGTAACAGACTGAAGGACTGGGACAGGTACTATCATGTTTTCTCACACTGACTGTGTATTAGAATAATCCTTTTTCATCATTGCATGCTCATAGGCATTAATAAAATAAGCCCACTAATTTAATGGTATTCTACAACTTTGCCTCAAGTACATTTTTTGTTCTTGCATATAAAAAAATAAATAAAATGCACAGAACAATTTCTCATCACCACTGGGACTATATGCCAAGATGATTTGTCAGAACTCCTACAGCTTCAATGACTTTCCACCTATTTCTTCCACCTTTCCCCCTTTCTTTTATTTTTAACTTTCAATTTATTGTTTTTAAATTCAATGAGATAACACAGCTACCTCAGGGAAGGAATTTTATGCCATTCCACAGTGAAAATGGCATTCTTTAAAAAGTTATGCCATTACTTTACAGCTTTTGAGAAACACACATACAAACTACACGTAACAAAAGTTTTTAACTAGACTGAACAGTTTCTAAATAGCCATGGGTCAAAGTCTTGCAGGCTCAACCTCTGTTAGCTAGCTAAATTCCAATTAATCTGTATTTCATTAAGAAACAAAGGGTTATACTGTAATAGTTTCGCTTTAGATGGAAGTATCAGGAAGCTGTGGGAGATCTTATAACCTGATTCTGAATTTCACTTTCCTACATCTGTAGAAGATTGCCTCAGTCCCTGTTATTAAAGCTAATGCTTTTGGTACAAGAACCAGTTTTGATAAATGTTACCTTTTCATATAGGTGGATGTTTTCTGTAGCGAATGTATAAAGAGCCAAAGAATAAAATAATTTTATATGTAGAATTTACTTTTGGCAATTGTTCACAAATATGGAATATTTAGGTTTTTTGGGAAAAGGGCAGGATTATGCATGTAATCCTTTCTTCCAGAACTGGGTGAGGTAATACTTGGGGCATTAAATTTCATAACAACTTTTTCCAGAGTGTAGCAAAAACTGGAGACCAAGACAGGGTGTCTTCATTGTGGAATAACACAGTAAAATATTCCATCAGTAGGGAGGGTAAGGAAGGACCAGAAGCTGAGGTTCCTTTGAGATATTTATATCAAGAAGAAAGAAAAAAAAAAAAGTTAATTGTTATTATTTTGGGTATTTTAGAATTTCGGGATAAATGCTTGAGTGAAATACCAATATTTCATTTGAAATACCCCAACAGTTAGGGTAATTATTGCAGCAGAACTTCCTTTTTTTTTTTTTTTTTTTTTTAAGTACTTCATTTTTTTGGTACCAATAACATTTTGAAATATTTTTTGGCCTGGAGTTTCATACAGTTGATCTCTATCAAAAGAAACCAAACATTTTCAGGTTTGCTATAATTTGACTATTTGTGCAAACTTCCTTCAACCACTTATGAATTGTGTGAATATGAAAAACAAATATAAGCTCTTTGTTATAATCCTAATTGAGTTGTAATACTCTCCCCCAGGGTACTTTTATGTCCCTTTAGGAAATTAAACCCATTAAAATATCTAACCCCTAATCCGTTTATTTTCTTTTGAAAATCAAATTAGGCAGCCAAGTGTACTTTCAGATACCTAAGTACCTTTGTGATCCAAACTGAGGTCACGTTCTGAAGTGAAGGTGCAATTGTATGTCCTGCTTCGCCCACGTTTGAGCTGTTACCTGCATTGGGGCCACCTCTATGTGATCAATCATCTCTGGCTCCTTTCGTCCTCCCTCCCTCCCTCCCACTGAAGACTGCCTGTTGCCTCTGCTGGTCATAGCTACGTGGGGGAAAAAAAGTCATTCCCTCTGATGTATGAGCCAACCCAGATCACTGCTGTTTTCATGTGCTGTTGCAATAATAATAGGGCTTTGGTGGCAGTGATGGTCTAGGATACAGAGGAAAACTAAGGTTTGTGGGAGGAGGTAGTATATTTTATTAGGCCAAAGTGCTGTAGATGGAGCCTGTAATGTGTTTGCAAACTTGCTTGCTTCTGTATATCAAGGTAATGAAACTTATTACCTCTCCCTGTTAACCTGGCCTTATTTTCTTTAGAGCCAAATCAGCAGGGACAGTGGCATTTAGAGTTGATATTTAAGCTTCTTCCATTTGACAAGGTCCCTCTTCCCCTACAGAACCCAGTGAGCTGCAGTGGAGGGGCAGTAACTCACTACCTCCCTTTAGCTGTTCCGTTTGAGACAGAGGAATTAAAGACTCAAGACTGGGGAAGAGGCAGGAAAATTGTGGTTTGGGGATGGGGTGACTCTGGTTCCCAGCCCACTCCAAGGGTTGCATAAATTGCAAGAGTGTCCTTGGAGCGAATGCAATGCTGAGTGCTGTTGGATCTTTTTCTTAAGCTTTTACAGTTTTATTCCATCTCTAATTATGCATAGAACTAAATCCTGAAGAAAATTGGAAGGCTGCAGTGAAAAAGAGCTGTACTACAGCGGGAATTGGGTGGCTTTCACTCTCGCTGGCTTCCTTTCTGTCACACGTCTCAATTAGACACACGGTCCCCAACCTTCAGCTCCAGGGGAGGCGGGGAAGCATGCTTCCGCTCACGCGTGATGGTCTTTTGTTATGAAAATATCTGTTAGCCTTTTCCCAGCCGTGATTGCATGGATGGATACCTCTGCGGGTTTCAGAGTTGTCAATACAAAGGTCAGTGACGTGAAAACAAATGAACAAAACATTTCTCTCGGAGTTCTTGGATCTGTGCAAAACATGCATGGAAAAATTGCTAACTGCTCTGCAGTTAAAGGCAGTGTCAGTATATGAATCTGCCTGGGCTGCCTCAGCAAGAAAAGTGCTTGTGTGATGGAAAGGTCAGAGTTGTATTTTCTTGTAGGAGTTCAAATTGCCCAGTGAAAGAGGAAAAGGGACATCTGTGTTTGGGCAGAGGGGGTCTGGTACCGGTTCTGGCGTGCATCCAGATAGAGGGCCTTGCTGTGGCTGTGTCACTGTGATTTGTAAGTCTTGTCCCAACTTATTGGTATCTGTATTGATAACCTGGCTGCAAATCTTTCGAAAGCCACCAAGGCTGAACAAAGCCGTTCATGGCAAATGGCAGGCTGAGCACCGCAATGTCTTCCTCCCATCGCAAATCCCTACCCTACAATCTCTTTACACAGCAACCGAGCACCTCAAGGTAATTGAGGTTTTCGTCTTTACACCGACCTGAGGCACGTGATGCTGTTTTGTACTTGGGCTGGGATTTGTCTACAGCTGTCTAAAATGTTGGTACCAACCAGCCTGAGTGAGCTGTTCAGCAGAACTGTTTGCTGTAAGAAATACTCTTCCAGAAAAGAAAAGATCCCCCCTCCTAAGGCAGATGGGGCAATCACCTTTTGGAAGTATCTGTGTCTTGATACTGACTACAGAAGGGGTTTCTGTGATGAGATTAGACAAATGCTAACCTACTGTTGTGGGCCCCCTGGAAAATTGTGGCTGGCGTGAAGGTGTCCTTGGAAACCTGGTTCTGTGTCAATAAATGAGGCTTAAGGGAGAGCAAGGAATTGTGGCATCCTGAGTAGTAAGCACTGTAGTGCTGACCAGCCTCCAGTTCGCTTTGGCTTTCAATTTGCTTGAATAACAACATATCTGTAATTAGTGTGATATTGTGGCACTGCTTTAGTGAACCTTATTTGTTTTCTTTAGCTCTTTTCTACTTTTCGTAGTGGGAAGGAAAAATCATAAAATATGGAAGTATGCCCGTGCAGTAATGAGGACGTTTGTGTCTCATCAAAGTGCTGTCTTCATCTTTGTGTTGAAAAGGTATTTATTCTGTTACTGGCTGTTGCCTTACAGGCCTCTGTTTTTCTGACCACGTATTTCACATAAATTACCAACCTCAGAGGGGATATGAAGGCCTGTCTATAACTGCATTAAAAGGTGTTTCATGTTGAAAGAAAAAATGTGAGTTTTGGCAGATTTAAACAACAAAGGACCTTTTAAAAATTTGCATTTCAATACAAAAGCACTCTTACTGGCCCCGAATCATTCCGATGTTTACATATGCATTTCTAGCTTCCAAGAGCACAGTGGTTCCAGTTGTGCCTACGGTAGTTATACTTGCTTAGAAGAGCTATGATTATGTTGAATCACCTCCAGCCATTAGAATTTCAATGGTCAAAACTTAGATTTGTGCCCAAAGTAGAAACTTCATGCAGGGTTTCACCCACAAAGGAATTCAGGGTTTAGGCAGAGAACAGTGTACTCTGGAAAATTTTATGCTAATTATGAAAGTCCACTTCAGCTAGACCCATGGACACTTCTCCGGTGATGCTGGCATGACTCCTGCTTATCCATCAGCCCTGGGGATGTCTTGCTTCCAGTGAACCCGCAGGGGTCCCAACAGGATCCCTGCTCTGAGAGGAATCAGCCTGTAACTTTCGGGATAACGTTTCTACAAGGCTTTGTGGCCCACTTGCACACAGACTGTTCCTTTTAAGTGTCTGCAGTGTTTCCCTCAGCTCCCCTGAGTTCCTCAACTCCCCAAAGTGTGGGTTGGCTTTTGCTGGCTTGACTAGGGCACCCTCCCAGCAAACACTGGGCAGTAGTAAGATACCAAGGGAACCTGGATCATATACTCAAGCAAACTTTCATTATTTCCTCCCAATTATGATTGTATTTTATTTTATTTTTAATCTGCAAAGTTTATTACAATTGTATTGAGATTCTTTATCTCCTTTGTGCATACTTATCCTTTGATGATCTATGTATAGTATTAGCTACCTCTCCTCTAATTACAGCTGCCTGATTCTTCAGCAAATCTTTTAAGGCAACATTAATCAACTGAATTTGGAACAGAGAGCACCTGAGGTGTCTCATGCAAACCCTCAGATTGAATTTAAATTGTGCTCTCAGAAATGAAAGGCAATTTCCCAAAGATTTTTTTTTTTTTTTAAATTTAACTTCAAAGCCTCCCAAGTATATTTTATTTTGATAGGTCTCAAAAAGAAGAACCTTTTTTATTGCCAATATATTCTGCTCTTAGATGTATTCAGTTTACACCAGTAAGGCAGAAAAGAATCACTACTCCATCAAACAACATTTAAGGAGTTTTCAGTAGCCACCTAGGAACAATAAATAAGCTACCAGCTTGTTGCAAGAGAGTGTGTTTTATATGTCCATAAAGAAAAGACCTTCCTGGCTAGTGTTTTGTGTTTCAGTACATACTACTGTATTCTATGTATTTTTTCTTTATCCTTTTTTAAGTTCCCTTTTTTTATTACTTTTAAAATTATTTTTAAATTATTTTTTGGTTGGTTTTTTTTTTTTGTTTTTTTTTTTTTGTCAACCAGAAAGTTGCACCAAGTTATGTGTGTTCTTGCAAAAAAAAAGTTATTTTACACTGGAAAAGAGGAAAAAAAAATGGTTTACAGTTTGACAGCCATTCCTCAGAAAGTTTGAAACAAGTCTTGTGTGAGAAGACATTACAAGTTCTAAACTCAGGAAAAAAATGCAGTCAGGTATTTGTGAACCATCACAAAATTTAAGAGAAGCTGTCCTTAAAGTGTAAGTCAATCCTGGATCTACCCTTCAGCGAACTTGGGCTAGTGCACCTTGGTTTACATCAGACTTAGGGAAATCAGATGGACATTTAGAGTGAAATGTGCTTTGCAGCAGACATTGAAAGTAATTTCAGGGGGTCTGTTGCAAAACATTTGAAGCTGCAGCTGAATTAAAGACATACTAAGCCATAACTTAAAATCACATAGATCAGGACCTTTTTTCTGGCGAGATCACTCTCTGCTCTAAAGAGGGAAATCTCTGTTCTAGTTCCCATTCACCTTCACTGGTTCAGTTTTGCACCATCAGCTGTGGATAACGTAGTCAGCTTTACTTTTCCGTGTGACAAAAGGGTCTTTAACGTGCATGCACAGAGACACAAACAGATTCTGTTCAGACTGATGTCATCTTTTTTCGTCATTTAAAACTTAGGAAAAGATGGTCTGGCATACCCTGCTATAGCATGTCTTCCAGAATAGCCTGTGGAGGGTTCATGAGTGTGGGCTACTGCTGTTGAGTAGTTTCTGTGAAAGGAGGTGACGAGACACAAAGCCCATGAGGGAAGAACATTCATGTCATTTTATACTGTTGGACAGGTAGAAAGGATGTTCATACAGATGTAGCTTGTCCTAAATTTTTTGACAGCACAGAACCATCAACTTTTTTCATCTGCCCAGTTCCTACTTTCATAAGTTACTGTGTACATTGAAGATTTTGCAACTACAACTCCCTTATTGCCTGTAACTGAAGCAGAGGTGTCACCACAGGTTTTTTTTTCTTGGCTCTCCAAATCTGTTTCTCCTGGCCACACCAAAGCTATATGTAAAACAGGCATGCAAAATAATAGGAAACTGAGGGGGTTCTAGCAAATTTAGTACCAAAAGCAAAAAGCAGAAGGGGAAAAAAGAAATCCCCTTGCTCAATGGATGTCTGTATTAACGAATAAAGGATTTTGGAGCTGGCGGTGTTAATCACAGGCCATGACAACTATTGGTATGCTTGAGTGTCAGGCTACAAATCTTAAACTTGGCATGTGTCTTAGTTTTATTCTGACTTAGAAATTACGAGTTCTTGAACTATTCTACATTGGGTTCAAATAATCTGTATTAGTGAAGCACTAATTCTTCTGCACTTTTGTCATGTGTTTGCAATGGATCTACAAACAGGAGTGGCAGAATGAACCCAGGTAAATCTTCCTGATGCAGCTTTTTTTCCTTTTCTCTGTTTTGTGGTTTATTTTCTTCACTCGAGAGAGTGCATTAGAGCTCTAAATTAAAAAGAAGCTCTTTTAATGACTTCCTGGGCTTTCTGTTTACATTTTATGGTATGCTTTTCTGCTGCTAAAAGAGTGCTCATCCCATGCTTTCAACACCCGTGTAGTTTTTTGAAACTGCAGCAGTAAAACTGCAGTAGCATCTAGGGGTCTATGTGGGCTGCAGCTGCTGCCAGCTACTTGCATCCACTAAGTGAGGTGGAAAAAGAGGGTATTTGGGATCTGAGCTGGGACTTAGGCTCAGGGAGTGTGCACCCAAAGATTAGGAGAATTGTGCCTATGGTATTAGAAACGTATTGACATTTTCAGAAATAATTCATAGTGCCATTTGTGCTATTTAATGGTCCATGAAGCCAATAGATATGTTAGAGCTGGCACAGCTTCTGCGTGCTTCAGTAGCTTTAGATTAGAATATGTTCTCTTTGAAATGGCAGGAATTATTTGGTTTGGGAAAAATAGAGATCTTCAGATTTTAATAGAACTATTACAGTAATTTGTGTATATGTGATGCCTTTACTTCTTTGCCTCGAGGTGCATGTGGAGTGTGCTGAAAATGTGGCATGGGTGAACTATTGTAAATACTGAAGGGTGTAAACCTAAACCACAGCTTCTTGTTAGACATCATGTGGGGGAGTCAAAAATGTTCTCAGCATTCTCTATGCACCTTTTCGTAGGAGGACTATGCAAGTAATGCAGGTTAACTTTCACCCACATTCATATTTACACTCTGGCAAAAAAAAACCCCAAAATAAAACCAAACAAAAAGCACTTGAATTCCTGTTTAGATGTGCAAGTGGTCATATTTGATTCAATGGTAACATTCAGTTGTTTGCAAGCATGTGGAATATAGGACTGGTAGTGAATTCCAGTCCTGCAAACAGAATGTACTCATATGTCTGCATTCTTGAATTCAGTAGTTCTGTTTGTAAAGCTGCCCCCTCAGATCCTTTGTAGAATCTTGAACTGAAAAGAAAAGACTTTTAGTATGACAAAACCTGAAGCATTTCTGTGAATACTGCCAGCTGACACCACAAGGTACTGGTGCATGACTGAAAATAATCACAGTAATAGATATGTACATGTGTTTGTATGTAGTAAAAAAATAACTTTTAAACTATATGAACTATTTGGCCCTTAAGATGGTGGAGCTCATTTAAGAGCCTTGACTTGAATTGTCTCAAGTCTGAGCCAGGCACTGAGCCCTGGGGCATCCGTGCTGAAGTGTAGCCTGCTCTCAGCTCAGTGCCGCACTTTGTCAGCTTGAAATGTGTTTACTACAAATTCACATGTTTACGCAGAGATGTTCTATGAATTCTGCATGCCAGGTCACACCATATATGCGCATTCCCATTGTGAAAAGCAGTTGTGCTGGTTGGTGGAGGGAATAAGATTTTTTTAGGACTGAGTCCAAGACTCTTTATTTCCATATTTTTCTTTTTTCCATTTCTTTTGTGAAAGCCAGGAAAAGAAGCCAATTTAAGCTATGCCCATATTGTGTCTCTGGCACCAGAGAAATAAATCAGTAGCATTTGACTGAGACAATATGTAAATACCGCTCAACCTTCCTCACACTGATCACTTGATTGCCAATTTGGCCTCTGTGCAAGTACAGTGTGGCAGAAATGATACTTCTTTAAAACTCATATGCCACGACCGTTCAGCTCTCCATATATTGAGCATTTTTCTGTTTTTAATTAGTGATTTTGATATTAAGCCAACTGGCAAATATTTATTTGATGAAGATTCTCCATTCATTAGCAAAATGAGAAAAAATGAATATATAATAGCGTATAACTGCCCCATTAAGCAGCATTAGCTATCCATTTGAGAGCTAATAATGTAAAATACAATTTTCCGACCACCAGATGTTGATGAATAAACTGGTGCTAAATTGGTGGCAGTAAAGCAATAAACAGGTCAGAGGTCAATTAGTTCCACCAGAAAGAAGCAACCCGCTGGGAAAATGGCAGCAATGCCATGATGGATGCTTAGAGGGTGACTGACTGGTGTTTTATTCTGAATTATGTGCATGCAGCTGAGAGAG
This sequence comes from Microhierax caerulescens, assembly GCA_035590215.1. Taxonomy (NCBI): domain Eukaryota; kingdom Metazoa; phylum Chordata; class Aves; order Falconiformes; family Falconidae; genus Microhierax; species Microhierax caerulescens. The sequence continues at coordinate 32,449,216 of JAVJGJ010000047.1, read as the reverse complement.
ACTGAGATTCAGGCTAAATTGATGTTTACCTTTACGGGTTACAGTTTGTTCTTATTGCAGCAAAGCTAGGAAATCTCAGCCATGCCTAGGGGCTGTGGCAGTGCTGTCCCCTCCCCAGGCAGCTGACAAGGCTGGATGACAATTTTGGCCCCACTGGAAGTGATGGCTGAACAAAATCCCATCAGCCTCACTGGGACTGAGAATCTTCTAGAAAAGAAGAAAGCCACTGTGCCTCTCCTTGGGTACCAACTAAAGAAAAAAAAAGATTTATTCTTACATGTAATTCCATCCTTCGAAAGGTAAACACCTCAGTACATGCTGAGCTTTGATTTTAGGTGACTGGAACAAAGGAAGATGAGAGCTGCAAGATAAGGCAGCTGAGTTGGAGGACCCAGCAAGGATGCATAGGATGAGAGCTGAAAAGTAGCCCCACGTTACAAAAATCACTGATTGTTCCACTTACTGTGAGTGATGCATGGTTGTGCAGGGAAGATCACGGCTTCAGTGTTGCTCCTTTCCTTTGGCGTAATGAAGATACTCAGGAGTGAGTCAAGTTTTCTGTTCCAATACATCTTTTTGAAATAGTGCTACAGAAATTAATCAATTTTTTTAATCATCCATTTTATTCTGACCTATCACCTTTCCTTACAGCACTAGCATGTAAATCTTATGCAGACTGTGTTAAACTATGTTAATATATTCCACAAATCACTCCCAAGTTTTGCTGCATTATGTTGAGCAGAAATGTGATGTGACAGATAATAGAGAGGAGAGAACACATGCACCTTTTTGGAGACACACTCCAACTCTAATTAAGTACAAGTCTTGGAAAATACTCAGTCTTTACAAAAAGTACTCTAGTCCTTACAGTGGCCTTTATTTTAATTTCCGCTTGTTCCCTACAAAGTTCTATCATCTTAGGATGGTTTTGGAAAGCAGACTTAAGGGATGAGAAGAAGTAAATATCCATCACAGGGTGCAAACTGTAATCAGTTGTGAACTGGTAGCATTCAGTATGTGTTACCTGGCAGATGGGAGATAGCAGTGATCCACTGTGCTTTTTGTGCTGCTGATCATCTTTGTCATATTCAGTTTTCTTTCTCTGGAATAATAGATCACTGTTTTTCTGTCTGAATAGCTATTTCCTCCTCCTTGTATACAATACAAAGGCTATCACTTAAGTATGAAAGCTTCTCATCAAATCTCTGCAGGTTGTTCTTTGCCCAAATCTGCACTTTAAAGACACTTTTTGCAGTGCAATATCTGAATTACTTCAGATATATGGCAGCTTTTTTTTTTGAAAATAGCAGTTCTGAGCAGAATTTTGGGTTAGAGAGAACAAAAAACTGTTGGAAGCGGCTGAGCAGAAAAACTTGTGTTCTAAGTAAAGCTGTGTGTTTTTTAAAATCCAAACCTTTAAAAAGTCTATGTAATACATTTTTCTTCTTTCCAAAATAAAGCTGTACTTTCAGAAAATTCCACTGAGTGCAGTTAGTAGAGATGGTAGAAATACTCATAATGAAAGCTGAAGCTGCTTACAGTCCATGGGGGTTTAATTCTAAATTAATGCCACGATCTTCCACACATTGATACCTGTGCTTAGCTTTAAACACAGTGAAATTAATTCAACCCAAGTAAAAAAAACCCTCAAAACTCTCTATGATTGTAGTGATATAAATGTTAGATTCTAAGATAAAAGTGGTGCCAATAAGCTTTCCTCCAGCTGTGCCCCGAGATGCAGGTTGGGGGCACCCCAGGGACCCTGACCTGGTGTTCCCAGGCTTGGGTTGCAGAAGCTGCCAGCCCAGTGTTGCCCTGACCTGCCTCGTCTGCCTTTGGGGTTGAGCTGGAGCCACTTGTCCCCAGCACATGAGAGGCCATGCGGCTCACGTGAGCAAGGAGGTAATCTGGTGTGCTGTGGCATGTGTCATGATGCACGGATGGTTGTTTGAAGATGGCACAAGACACATGGGGTTAGGTGGCAGCAGGAGGAGGAGGCGGCAGGCTGTTATATGAAGCTGTTGATTTAGTGCTGCATGTGCTGGACGCACCGAATTTCTCACGCGAGGTGCTCAGGGATCGTCGGGACTGGGCTCTGCCTGTGTGCACCCGTGGCCGTGCTTACCCCCTGTGGGGTTCTGCACCCTCTGGGGTAACAGTGGGGTAAGGGGTCGGCCAAAGGCTGAATACCTGCTGGGGGCTGTGTAACCCTGCTGTCTAGGGCATGTTTAAGGCTATGGGAAGCAGGGCTGGAAAGCACTGTGCTGTGCCTCTGGGGATGTCTGGAGTCAGCTAGAATTTCTGCTGGGAACGTTGTCAGGCTGGGTGTGCAGCTGAGTAGTCATTAACACACATGAAACAAAACATACTCAAATGATGCATGGAGTCACAGTCTTTCTTTCCCCCACCCACCCCTTCCAACTTCACTGATGAAAATCCCTTTCAAAATCTTGGTTTGAACATCATCTTCCTTTTCAGTCCTATTTTTTTCTCTCTACTGTGATTTACAATAAAAGCATATAAATATTTTATGATAGGGCCAATTTTATTCTCCCTTTTCCCTTAAAGAAAGCACTGATAAATGTTGCTTTGTTTTTGATTCATCCTCTGTAATAGCTTTCTCCCAAGCCTGGAAAAATCCTATACACGCTTGCTTTCTTTCACAGAAGAGTTATATTGATGACTTGTGTAAAGAATAGTCTTTTCTTTTTTTTTTTTTTTTTTTTTAATAGCATGGTCTTGTATTGTTGTCCTGATATTAACATCTGGATATATCTTCTTCAGACAGATGGGCTTCTTATTGTGAGTCATACCCAAAATGAATGATCACCAAATGAATTTAAAACAAAGAATTAAGATGCTGTTAGTAATTTACAGTTCCATTTTCTTCCTTTCTTATTTAAATATGTCTGTGTGTGCTTATACAGATATATATACACACATGTGCATACATACACAGAAAAAGTACTCACCCTAATTTTAGCCTGTATGTCTCAGCAGATGCACATACAGAAGCAAGTAAATGAATAACTTGCTGATGCATAATTGCAAGTGAATGTTTGTTTCTGAGATCCTAAGAACTGGTAAATGTCAGCCCAGATCCCCTGGCTTCATCTCTTGTCAACTTTCACACTCAGCTTAGCTGGGACATGTAACAAGTAAACCTTTTCAAATATTTAGCCTTCAGGGTAGGGTGCATATTTTAAATGAATTGTAAGAATCTGTCTTTGCTGTCCTCTGTTGTGCATGGGGAGTGCATTTACAGCGAGCCAGCAGTTCTGTGCTGTGCCTCTTGGCATGGGCACTCACAGCTCTGAGCTCCAAGCTGGGACCCAACTGCCCGGGCAGCTCACTCACACCGTGCTGTCAGTTCGTACATGTCAGAGCAGCGGTTCTGAAGAAAGGGCTGGTGAGAGCTACCTCTCGGTCATGACAGTTTTGCAATCTCCTTGAACTCTAAAGCTGAAAATTCAGGCTGTTCACCTGCCCCTCGCTCTATTACTGATGTGGTACCAGGAGAGGAAAGGGGGGAAGTCACAAAAAGTACGTGCTTATTCTTCTCTGTCATTTTTTTTTTTTTACTTGTTTCAAATTTCTGAAATGCAAGTTCAAAGAAAGGGTAATTACTTTCTGCAATGGGCATTCATCTAATGGGAGAGTCATTTGCAATGAAAATATTTTAAGACCCAGGTGAAATGTTGCTAATGATTGCTTTGTCAGGTCATTAGGTAGCTTTCAGGCTTCACTGAAGGTAGCAGGAGTTTGTTCTCAGCGTGACCACCTTAGGAAGCATAGTCTTGATTTCTGATCATATAATATTTGGGTTTTATGACATCAATTTATGATCATAATCTTATCCCTTTGTGGGGGATGGTGATGGGGGAGTAGGGGCTGGATTGCTGGAATCAGGGCCAAAGCACAGGACCCGTTACTGCAAGAGCAGGCACTTGCTCTCTCCCTGGAGCTTCTCATACTTTTCCTTGTTACATTAATGGGTTGACTTTGTAGTCCAGAAATCTTTTTTCATTTGTTTGTTTGTGCCTTTTTATTTTCTTTTTTTGTTGGTTTTTTTGGGGGTGTGGGGGTTTTTTTGTTTGTTTGTTTGAAGTGTTGTGACTGGGCAGGCTGTGGCTGATGTGTGTGCCAGGGTGCTGTTCATACCAGGGTTGCTTTTCACAGGGTGTAATTCTGTGTCTGACATTCTCAGTGAGCACCACTTAGGCCTCTGGCAGGCAATTGATTTCAAGGAACACACTCTTTAATAGAATCTCAGATTTGGGCCATCTGCAAAGCACAAGGATCTCTGTCCCTTTATAAAAGAGTTGGTTGCAAGGAGAGAGGATCCCGGCACTTGGGAGCAATGCTTTACCTGCCGTTCCTTGCACCTCTGCAGTTGTGCACACAGCTCAAACCCTGGTAAGGCAGGAGCAGAGAGGAAAGCATCTGACACACTGGTGATGTAAGAAATCTTCGTTCTTTTTTTTTTTTTTTTTTTAATGTTTCTTCCAAAGCATAGCAAAATCAGATTTGCAAACTACCCAAACAGAGCTTAAAATGTAATAATCATTAGTCACTCAACACCAGCCAGAGCTTTGGCCAGACCCCCTGTGAGGGATCTGTGAGTGGATGCTTAGTGTCACCTGGATGCCTGGATGTCTGTCTTGTGATAGTGGACTTACAGAAACTCAAAATATTTCATCAACTGACACAGTTTGATCATAAACTTACTTTTTAGCCATGAGAACCTAAAAGGTCTCTCACAATTTTTTCCTGGAAGGGAGAGGAAAATCTTTCTCTCTCTTCCCCCTCACCCCACCCCCCATTTTAGTTGTTATTCAGGTATTTAAGTCTGTCTAGGATAAGGGACTAAAGAAATAATATAATTGGAAAAATATTAAATCTGAATTAAATTATTAGTGTAGGTACAATATGGTACTACTCTTTTGCAGTTATTTTCTATAGAAACATCCATCAGACTGTTCACAATCTAGTGCTTTTAGGTATTTCAGTCACTGAGTATAAAACTGTTCTTGGAAATATTTTATTGGGAAATTTCACTTTAACTTGTTTGATCTACTTAGACAACTTTTCTATTATCAGTACGGTCTGTTTCTTTGTGTTTGGTTCATGTGTCACTGAAGAAATGAGTATTTGTAGAAAAGGAAAATTCAGACATGAAATAAAGCGTTTAGTGCAATGGAAGGAGAGACTAGATTTCTTGGCCTGTTTTCTTTTACCTTCCTCCTGTTTCCAAATGAACTCTCAGATCAGGGTGGGTATAATATAATTAAAATCCTTAACACACTTATTTAATCTCTTGTCAAAGTCATACCTTAATGTCTGTCCGCAACTCTGGTACAATTAAAAATGAAGAGTGTTGTCAGGTCCGGAAATGTGGTTATTTCACTTGTCAGTTCTTGTTAGTCCCTTCTTTCACCCATGATCACTGAGTGGATAAAATATTTAAAAGAATGTGCTGGGTTCTATCAAACGCAGTTGAGATGAGCAACAGGGGATGTCAGCGGAAGAGCTCATCAGGCAATTTCACTCTCTGCTTTCTTCTGGGGCCTTTGTAGGCCAAATGTTATGAAAATAGACTGGTCACACAGAAGGATCCATGGTTTAATACATAGTATGTATTTTCAATAAGAGAATTTGGCTTGGATTCCAGGGTTTATAATGACTTATTTCTGATGTGTAGTACTTCAGGTCTCTGGGAAATTGGTAGGGCATAAAAATTCATTTGTGTGTGATCCAGTATAAGTGATAATTTAAAAATAGATTCAGATCTTTTGTGATGCATGTATATAGTGCACCTACATTAACTAGGGGATCTACATCTACAAACTAGCAACATGACAGTCTGTAGCAGTGGGAGCCAACAGTCTAAAAGGCTCTAGCTAGATACAGCCAGTTTAGGATGACTTAGGTCTGATTCACAGTGGTCCTCAGCACCTGTTATCTCAGTGTTCAGTCAAGGACATTTAGAGCTGAGTGTCTCAAGACAAAGTCATCAATAACCAAGTTCCTTGAGATAATGTTATTTTCTTTGCCAACTGCCGTACATGGGTAGAACTTTGTTGTACCAAGCCCTACACCTCATGCACCTGGTCTTGACTTTTCCTTAAGCAAAATTATGGCCCTTCTTACTAAGCTGCAGGACTTTTCCATATCTCACTGAACCTGCGCATATCATCCGTGTAAAGAAAGCAGATATGCTACAGGGTCTGCTAACTCATCACAGGTACAGAAGGATAAGGTATGCCTAGTATTATCTGTTCTGCATACAAAATAGATGTGAATCCCATAGCTTTTTACCTTAAGGACCACTGACAGTAATCCCACTGAGGTAAAGTCCACTGATCTTGGCTTGTGTCAGAATGGATGCAAATCCACAGTCCTGATAACAGGTCAGGACGCTAAGTTGTGCTTTATCTCAGCCTGTCTCCCACTGCCTCATAAATGAGTGCTTTCATGGGCATCATCATTATTTTAATACTCTGTTGGAACCTGAATGTTTTTGGGTTTTGAATAGTGTTCTGAGAGCTCCCAGTAGTACTGAAGTTGTTGACAGCATCATTTCCATTCACTCCTTTCTAAAGACTTGGGGTTTTGTAGTTTTTTGGGTTTTGTTTTTTTAAATCAACTGAAAACTTGTCCCAGCTGAGTCCTGTCATTTTTTAAAGACAAACGTAAATCCCTTTTCCCTTTCTTCTCTTCCCCACCCCGCTGCCTCTGCTGAAGGTCACGTCTACCTTTATCAAACAAATCTCAACTTCTTTTTTTTAATGTGGTGTGAATGAAATTCATGACAGCACTGGGGCACCCAACTGAATACAACATCCCAGTCTATTGGCTGATGTTCAAATGCATGATGACAGATGTCAGTCTAAGTGCAGAGGGGGAAAAGGAAATAATGGACATGAAGTAATTAATCCAACATCACACATCAAGTCATTGGCAGAAATAAAATCTGCACCTTTTCCTTAGGTGTCTTTGCCCCTCTTTCTTTCTTCCAAAAAAATAAAGCACCATATAGGGGAAGTATCCCTATCTTTCTCTCCCTCTCAGTACCTGAGTACAATTTTGGTTTCATTTTCCCTAACTGGTCTTCTTAATAAAGACAAATAATTACTTGTAATGTTTTACATTTCCAAGTAGCCTTCTGCAGATTTTAGAAGTTTAGTAAGTAGACCGAATTTAACCTTTGAGTTTTCCTGCTTCCAGCATACAGATGATACCACTGGACAAAGACATTCTGTAGTTTTCACAGGAACTTTTCTAACTCCCATTGCCATGACAGCAGAGCTCACTGTCCAGCCTTTGAATAGAAGGGTCACCTGGATGATAAATCATACTCCATTTTATCTCTAATGGGAAATAAGATGCATGCTTCTAGTTCTGTTATACCTATCAGTATGTGTCCTGTCTGCCCTATGAACATTCTGTTTGCCAGGATTTATTTGAATGTTGCAATTATACAATTAGCATATTTACCCTATGCACATAATTATACATAGTTACTGTAATCACATCAATATGAAGTAGGGAAAGAAAAACCCTGTGTTTAATAAGTCTTAGTGAAATTCAGACGAGAAACTCGGCATTGAAAGAAGGTTAAGGGCTTTATACAACACCAAAATGATTCATGTTACAATGCTACAGAAGAGTAGGGGATTGCCAGAGGGCTACTGGTTTTAAATAGTTACTCATCTTCCAGTGTGAGTATCCTTGATCGTGTGTGGTTCATGGCAAGCTTTTCTGAGAGAATGGACTCGAGTGCAGTGACTAAAAATTTGTATATGTATTATACAAATATATACACAAGAGGGTGTACTTCAGGTGTTCTGAAAGTGATTATTCTTTAACTACCACAAAACCATAGCATGTCTGGACAAAACAGTACAACTACTCTGACCTGTTGCTTTAGTATGGAGTGGAAGACAGAGCAAACTTCCTCATTTACCACTCTAGCCTTGAAATGGCGTAAATAAACAAGTAGCCTAGGGTGCTATTTAATAGCATCATTATTTTTCCTGATTTAAAAGCTGGCATTGACATGGAATTGTTTTTCCAAACTTCTGATAGTACTGCATATTAGGAAAACACCATCATAGCAAAGGTCACATGTTGTTACTCCAAGGTATAGTGGGAGAATCATTTAGTTAGAAAAGTTGTGTGAACCTGCAGGGACTTCGTGTGAATGGGAACCAGAAAGGAACATCTTGCCAACATTCACCTTTTCTTTTTTTTGTGCAAATATGAACTGCTGCAGTTTTGAGTTTTTCTGTTGTCTGAGGATCCCTCAGTGGTTTACTGGGAAGACAGTATTTATAACATAGTTGTTCTTGAAAAAAAAACTATGCAAAAGCATTTATGTTAAAGTTGTGGTTTGCAGCTGAATCGCTATTGTTTTGAGTTTATAGTGAAGTTTCTTATTCAGCAGATAATAGGGCAGGGGGGAACAGTGAGGGGTCACGTAGCCTGTGTCCCTGCCCCAGGGCAGGCTCAACTACAGCTAAACTGTACGTGACAGGGAATTTCCAGCCTGTTCTTAAAAACCTTCAATTTCGCAGAGTCCCAAATACATTTTAGGGCTTCATTAGACTTACTATTAGGAAGACACTCTTATTGTCCAGCTTAAATCTATCTTGTTTCTATTTGAAGTATTTCTTGTCCTTTCCTTTTGGTAGCTATCTTGAAGACTTTGGTCATGTCTCCCTTGAGGCTAGAAGGTAGAAAACCAGCAGCAGCTTGCAGGGAGCTGGGAACCACTGCCTGCTCCTCTTTTTCCTTCCTTCCTTTTGATTGCCTTTTTCAGTTATCTAAAGTGTCTGCTTATATAGCATACTGTGAGTCAACAGGGTTTATAGAGAAGTTAAAAGGGCCATTTTGGGGCACTTAAGTCACTTGCTACTGCTCTGAATGAGTAGAAATGTAAGTGGAAGTGCAAAATATTGGTTCTTCCAATATTTCATTTTGGAGATGGGCAAGGCAAGCTCCCCTGTTGCAGAGGAAATGCAGTGAGAAAAGTGCTCCATGAGTCATTCCTGGCAGAATGACTGAATCTCAATGGTGTAGTCAAATTACTGTCAGTTTTATGGGAATATATCCAAGGTGAAGATGAATATGAGAATTTCCCTTACCAATGCTTCCCAGAGGTGACTTGCATCAACATGCATACGCCAAATAGAAGGTGGTTGCATCCCTAAAAACTTTAATCTCTCAGAACTCGCATGTATCTACAGGTTTGTGATTCCCCTTACATGCATACCTATCTCTCTGCAGCGGGGCATAGCTGTAGCTAACTTTTACAAGATTTACATCATATTCTGCATGGCAGAGATACCTGACATAAGCTGTTGAGAGATCTCCTGGGTGTTGAAAGCAGTGTATGGGATGCTGCAGGCAGATCACGAAAGTTTTATGAGTGACTGCTTTTTGTTAATGCACTGATTAGGAGGAAGCAGCCAGTTCTTTCAAAATCTTCCTTTAGGGATTTGTATTCTTACTGTAGAAATGTTAAACTGAATTCCACACTGAGTGTCCAAAACAAGCTGGCTCGTATTTATAATACATACTGTGCCAGCTCTTTTCTTACCACAGACCAATCAGTCTCCCATCAGGATACCATTCTGAAATAATATGGAGTCCTGACTACCTCTTTTTAATAGTTTATGACTTGTCTCCAAAGCATAGTTGCATCTAGAGGCTACTACCAAACAAGACAGTACAACCTGGTACCAGCCACTGGCTCAGCGTACAGAAACACAGCAGTTAAATGAGAAACAGTAGTTTTGTAACTTTAATTGCTAATTAAAAATATACTTTGTGTTCTGTGACCTTGAGGCTAGATATTCAAGTGCTAAAACATAACTTCTGTTTGACAAATACTGTTCTGATGTGACCTATATTTCACAGATAAAATTTTAATTGGTCGCTAGCACTTATAGCAGCATAAAATAAACTTTTCCTGATTGTCATTCATTGACTAATGTCTATTACATCATTAATGTATGTGTAGCTGTGTTGTACTGTTTGTGTTGCAGATATTTCGATGCCCAGAATGGCATTTTTTTTTTTCCTTGAATGTTTTGGACATCTCAAATTTTTGTGGGTTTAGAATGACAAATTCAGAAGAAATTAATAGATGTCATAAAGAAGAGAGGTTAATTCTCATAAAGGGTCAAATTCTGAAAAAAAACAAAGAAGTTTAGCCATGGTTAATGCACGCAATATTGAGGGTTTATTGTTGTGAATGTGTTTCGTAGGTGGTTGTAGGGCAGGAGTGTTGAAGACTGTGCTCTGTTAACACCTGCAAAAGTAGACGTATGTTCTGACTTTACTTATTGCCAAGCTGTGCAGCACTTTTTTCAGTTATGTCCGTTACTTAGCCTGGAGTAGGGCTTCATCACTGTGAAAAATGCTAAGTACATTTTAGATGATATAAAGAAACTTCATGCTTTTGGAGAGACACCCATCACTTCAGAGAAGAGAATGTCTTGTGATATCACAGGTTGTAGCTCACCTTGATGGCCAGCTCTAATTTGGACTAGAGTTTAAAACAGTAAGAGATGTTATCCCAGAATCTCAATTAATGTATAAAAAAGTGGAAGCAGCAAGATCTTCAGCTCTTATAAATTTGTACATCTCTGTAACTGACTCTAGTGCTCACTTATACAAGCTGAAGATCTGAATATTGACAGGTAAACAGGAAGACAAGAAGTTCTCAAGGAATTGCTGTGGAGCAGGTGGATATTTTTCATCAGGTTGCCCAGCACACTGAGCGTGAACAGCAGACGCTTGGGGAAGAGTCTAAAAACGTACTCTTGCAAGTCTCCAGGAACAGACGTTAAAGCAGAGAAAGAATGCATGTGGTTCAGCAGCCAAGCAGAAAAATATATTTAAAAATCACTATTCTCTTTCCTGATTGCCTTTGGGAACCCAGGAGAAGTGACACTTTTACAGAGGAATCAGCAAAAAAGTTCTGTGGTCTTGTGCAATTTTGCTGAGTTGATAGAATCCTAGGTAAGGTGTTTTTCAGTGCAGATTTCTTAAATTCCTTGTAGGAAGAGAAAGAAAAATGTCTGAAATCCCCTCTGAACTGAATTTCTGGTTTTTATTGTTTCCCATCATTCCAAGATTCAGGACCTGATGAGTCAGCTTTCTAACTGTAGTAGCTTTCTCGTCAGGATAGTCAGGAGTGAAGCTGGACTTGGAGCATGGTGTAAGTGCATGCTTCTGTACCAGTCATGAAAAGAAAATAAAAAATAGTTTAGATAAAATTTTTGCTTTGCTTGAATCTTAAAGGGACAAAGCTCACAACGTAGTTGGAGGACAACTTCTTCCAGATGCAGGTAATTTCAGTTCCTGAGAGATAGTTTCTGTGATTGCTAGATGAAAAGTCAAAATGAGCAAAGTCAATTTGTTAAGAAGTGGCTTCTTGAAGAGATAAGGCTGTCTTCCTCCCTATATGCTTATCATGTACTTTAGTGTCTGCATAAAGTGTCCTTAAAATATTCCTTTTCACTTCTTTGTTTCTAGGGGAGGTTATAGAAAACCAGATTAGGATTTCGGATTTCTTAGTAAAAGGGGGTGAATACCTCCTCCTCCCTGCAGATCACTTTTCCCATGTGTAAAGGCAGGTCAATCCTGTTTTGTTGAAGAGGTTTAGGGCCATGATATTATCTCAAATGCTTTGCAACTGGAAACATCTTACCTAGTTATATTTCTACTATATACTGCTAGTAATGCTAAAAAAAGAAAGGGAGCAATAATAAGACATTCAGCATTCACCTTCAGCTGTGCTTCGTGCCTGACTCTTCATACCTTCTTGTTTACAAGCATGAGAAACAAGAGACAGCGTGTCCAGTGTTTCTGCCAAGGATCCTCATCTTTGTGGCTCTGGACTTCAGCTGCCAACAGGGCTCAATGGCTCTGCAGCACAGGTCAGGCCAAAAGAGATGAGAATTGACATGATGACTTTAAAAGGAAAAAAAAGAAAGAAAGAGAAAAGACGTTTGGTAGCAAAGGAGAGGGCTGTTTGCTCTCCTTTGTACTCTGAGTGACTGAGTTTTGGGGGTGTTGGAACTGGGGATCTAACAGCAGAGAAAGAAATAGCTTCTGCATTGTAGCCAAATTAAACTTGAGTTTGAAGAGCTGTTGAAATATTTCTGTTCTAGAAGCACATTTTGGGGAGTTTATGTCAAAATAATTCTGAAACATCTTTAAGAGACTTCCATATGCACCAGAAAAGTTCTGATTAATGTTGATAGGTTGTTTATCCATTTCCTCCAAGAGTTTAATTCACTGGTCAGAAAAGTCTCTTTAGTCAGTTTTTCTACTGAGCCATGGAGTGTCCTCAGTGGGGAGAGGCCATGGCTTCACAGACTGTGTTAAAAGTCCAGCATAAGAGAAGGCAATATACTTCCAAAAAGTGCAGTTGTGAAAGAGCTAGTCCTCTGAATATTTATTTATGCTTTGTTGTTGATTACACACTTTCCTATTCCATGTGAGAAAGAACACTGAAAACCAAATGAGAATATTTTTATCAAAAAGACTTTTTAAATTACAAAACCATTTCCTCCAATATTTGGAAAATAAATTTTGATTACATTTCTTTTTATAAAAAAACCACAAGGGATTAAGTACTTTGATTGTGTCAAAAGCCTATTTCACTTTCTAGAAGCACTTTTTAAAATTCCAAATCAACATTCGAGCAAAGAAGTACAAACATAAGAAAAGCTGCGAACAGTCCCCCGAGATATTGGTGAATCTCAAGTCAAAGGGGAAAAAAAAAAAAATCCCAGAAAATAAATTACTAACTTTGTCATCATAGCCACTACTAAATGTATGATGCTGGTTTTCAAGGACTAAAAATCTTTGGTTTTGAACTTACTGACATTGGCTGGTCCAGCATAAATACTGAGAGTACGGAAGGGCTGCTGCTGTCAGACAAAGCCTTAGGCTGCTGCGTAGCTTATAATCACGAGCGATACACTGGATGTACTTTTTGAACATCATCTTCCATGTTTCTTTTCAACGAATGCATTATAGATGCACACAAAGAACAAATTGCAGTAATTTAGTGGGCTAAATTCTGGAGTGATTCCTCTGTAATGTTCACATTAAGGTTACCGAGAGGAGAAATTGAATCTCTATAGTACGTGGCACGAGGAAGAGAGAGGGAGCGCTTTGTTTCTGCCTGTATCTCACGCTTTCCATTTGGTGCCCTGCATGCCCTCTCCCCGTTTCTCCTGCAGCCCAGGTCTGGGCTCTTCAGCCCGGTGCTGAAGATTTTGCCTTGCAGCCTTTGCCATGGTCTGTGCTGCTGCAGCCCGAGGCTCGCAGCTGTGCCCAGCCGCCTTCGTGCCTTCGCCGTTGGCATCTCTGGGCTGTTTACTTTGTGGCTCAGTGTTACAGAAGGTGCACCATACTGTACGCGTGTGCTTCGGTTTTGTGGAGCAGATGCTGCCTGACGCTGGCTTTCAGAATTTTGTTTAAATTTTGCATAAAGGGGATCTCCCCTGAAGTTTTGTTTTCTTCTTGCAGTCACTCTTTCCTGTTGTGTGCTGCTGTGTACTGCACACTGAGACTTTTCCTTCTAGCTCTGCAGACCTGCTGATTATTGCAATTTACTTGTTTTTAATACATGCTGTGCCCCCCTCCTCATCCTCCCCCTCCCTGTGACAGTTTTGCCCAGGGAAGCAGTCCTAGCTGGAGCTTACAGTCTGATTTTGTCCTTTCCTCCATGTACTGGGAGGTTTCACTTGAAAGAGTGTGAAGCTCTTCTTGCATCTGCCGGCAGCTGGGATAATTTTTCTTTGCAGTTTGTTTCTGTATACAGCCTCTCTGTCCTGCCTTCATTTGAGAAAGAGGATCTGTGACCTTCACATGATAAAAGTCTTGTTGCTGCAAGATCTTCCCAAGAACATAAATAGAGAGTGGCTGTTCAGGAGCTGCATCTGGGTGCAAATAAGACGAGCATTTCCATGCAACCTAGCTGTATCCGAGCTCTTCCAGTCAAGTGAGATCCCTGGTGTCTGTTGCATTACAGATGACAGTTTGAGCTCTCTGAACCTGAGCAAACACAAAGTGCTGCCTCTGGTTTCTCAGGCTTCGTTTAGTGGAGGTTGTATACCAACAACCCTTGTGTGACTCCCAGCTGTGTCCTTTACTTCCACAAATAAGGTTTACGTGTCATGTAACGCAGCAATTTATGGCTGAACATTTCACCAGCAAGTCATCCTGTCTGCGATGACTGCTTAGCAGTTCGGACTCAGATAAAAGTTTATCTCAATGTCCTGGTGATGGTTCTTAGGACACTTGCAAGAAATAGCTAACAGTGCCTGAGAAATTTAAGCCTAATTAATGGCTTCACTGGAAACCTGTGTCTCAGTAAACAGCTGAGGACAGACCTAAGAAGCAGCCTGAGTTTCTATTTTTCTGCCCTTCAGAGGTTGTACTTAAAAGGTAGAAAAACCAGATCTGCTTCTCAGTCTGGTCTGACCCATACTAAATCATTAACCGTATTAGTCTCATCCCCTCGGTTTAAATGTGAGTGGATGCTTATTTCTTAATATAGTTTTGCTTTTAAATGATTCATATTCCGTTTCATCATTTTAGTTGCACTTTATAGAAACTTGGCAGAGGCCTGAAGGACCTTTACTATCTCCAGCTTGTCACTCCAGATGGCTTTGCATTTCCACAGCAGATGAAATGCTGTGGTCATGGCAGTGCAGTTGCATGCATTTACTAATCCGCTTTGCCAATCTCCTGGACCCTTGTAGGACGCCTCTGTGCACCACATTTGAAGAGTTTGCATTTCAATTGGCTTTTGAAATTCATGTTTCATGTTCTTATTTTAATTACTATCCCTGCTGCTCTCATAGTTAGTTATTATACTCTGCTGGAATACTTGGTGTCTGTTCAGGTTTCTTGTGATTTTGGTAATAAATTTAGATCTGATATTATTGCTATTATACCAGGATATAAATACCTAATTAGAGTCTTTATGTTTTTTGAGTAATCCAAAATATCTATAGTAAAAATAGGCAAAAGAATAGTACCTCCATTTTACTGATGGTGAACTGAACCTCTGAAAGATTAACTGATTTACCTCAAGTTGCTCAAGAGACTCTGGCAGATTCTGGGACCTCCATCTTTTGTAGCTTGTATGACTTCTGCCTCATAAATTCATGAAACCTTGTGGGATTGGACCCATAGCAACAGCTTGGAGAACTGATCTTATGCCCAAGAGTCAGTAAAACGACATTCCTCACAAGTGCAGTTTCACTAAACCAGCGGGAAAATGTTTCTGACTATTAATTTACTTTTCATCTGCATGAATATATTTGAGTCAAAATGGTATGAAATATTGTGCCATTTGCAACTGAATCGGAGTTTGGACTGTGTGTGGGTCAGCCAGGAAAGTTGTACTCAGCACATTGAGACAGTCAGTGTATTTCAGCAAATCCCCTCTAGGCAATTACGGGGTGGCAAACATGCTTCATGGTCGTAAAGGATTTTTTTTGAAAAACAGCCTTATTATGTTACTCTGAATTATACTTACTTAAAATTATGGTCCTATTGTGTTTCTCTGAGTCTGTCTTTGGGTAATCCTCTGGCTTTTGCCTCAGGTCTTGGTGTATGACAAGTGAAAGCATGTTGTGACACTGGTGGCTTCAGTTTCCTACCCTGTTTTGTAGTACTTAAAGTAAAGATAGCAAATTAATTCGTGCTTTAATTAGTGGGTTTGCTGCTTTTGAAGTACTTCCATACCTCAGCAGTTTGCATCTCATTCCACTTTCAGGACCAAACACCTTTTTCCATTTGCCTGGTCACTAAAAAGGTTTAACGTTGCATGCAGGGATGTGTACGTTGAAGATGCTTTGCTTTGATCTCTCTGGGGTTTTATATGTTGCACAAGCCTGTGAAAAGGGAGGAAAGTACTTCTGAATTCGTATTTTTTCAGGAAATGTCTTATGCAGTCACTATCAACATCTTGTGAAAGGAAGAGAGACCTGAAGTGTGGTATAAGCAGTTCTAGTAGGCTGTCTGTCTTTCTGTCTGTCTGAGACCCGTGGCTCCTGGCAGCAGCACAGGAGGCATCATGAGTAAGTGGATATTGCTGAGAAGCTGTAATAAAGAGGAGACTTTAGCAGCTGAAATTTTAGGTTCTACATAAGACTGATTTTTGGCTGTTGTGATGCTTAGAAGGGGAAAATGTGGGGCACCATATTTTGATATTGCTTGTGCAGAAGCTGTGTGGGACCAGCTGTTGTGTTTTGCAGTGATTCATGTTAGAAAAAATGATTAGAAATCAGATGTAAGGAGACTTGTAGTCTTCAGTAGGGCAGAGAAACTGCTTGGCCAATTGGCTCTGTCTTTTTGTAGGTGCTTGCTGATGCATTGTGACTTCAAATTTAGTGCTAGGATGAATTATTTACCACAAAAGTCAAAAGAAAAATTTTAAGCTCAAAGTTTCAGGCTGTTTTCTTTAGATTTTATAGTCAGAGGAAACACTAGTTAGATGTGCTGTAAGAGTTCTTAGTTGAATTCAATTACAATTAACCTGGGACCAGAAAAAAGGAAATCTGAGTATCTTTGAGAAGAGAAAAACACGGTGGGGATCTCAGACCATTTTTTCAATCCCCTGTTTGTGCAGTACAGAACTGTGAAGTGGATTTCAATCTTTATTTTGTGTGTCGGGTGATTCCAAGCAGAGGCTATTTATTGCTGCAGCTGCAATTTTTTTAGCATGTGTCCTTGATACCCGGACCATTTGAGTTGGCAAGCTCCAAACCCCTCATTCCTCTCCTCCTGTGGCATGTGGACCTGCCAGATTACAGGTGTATTAAGTGCCTATGGAAAGGGGAAGAGTTTTAGCCCACTAGTTCCCAACTTCTCTTGTTGCAACCTATAGCAATGCCATCGCTGTTGGAGCTAGCATCGTAGCTTAGCCTAAGCCTTCAGTTCTGTACTTAGAGTTAGAGCCTGTCAGAATAACATTAGTGTCATTTCCAGCACCTCGCCTACCCGCTGCCACCTCAGATCATGCCTGAAATATTAACTCATGTGCTCTCTTGTAGTGGTAAAGTGAGGATGATCAACTACTTGTCAAGCAGCCTTTCAATCTGAGCTTCTAGCTTGCTCACAAACGATACTACCATTAACTAAAACAAAGTGGGTGGTTTTTCTCATATTTCTCATCTATTTTCACATCAGAGAGAAATCCAAGATGACATATCCATGTTCTGAGCTTAGAGATGCTGCAGACTGGATTGTAGGAAGCGTTTCTTCAGGTTTAGGTGGGTGGCTGCTCACCAGTCTCTGCCATGGCTCTCAACCTTTCCTTGTGTACATATTCACATTTTTGAATGACATCTACAGTGTTGCTGTAGAAAAGGATACATCTCTGTGTAACTAAGCTCTAGTATTTCTCAGCATTCCTACTAATTACTAATGACAGAGACTTTGTCTCTAGATCACGTTTTCATGTGCATTTTTCTCACCAGGAGGAAGGTTGACAATGAGAGAGCAGTCCATTCTCTCAAGACACCTGCTGTCAAGAAGAGAAATTTTTCATAACTCCAGTAAAATATAGAAAGCACTCAAATTCCAGTCTAGAAATAGTTTGTTGAATATTTCTTTCTGTCTGAGATAAAGGGAAGCAAACAAATATTAAAATTATGTCCCTGGGGGAAAAGAAGGATACCAGGCTTACTGATTACACAGAAATCCTGTAGTGCTTTAAAGGAGCCTTAGAGTAATTGTAAAATCAGATCTCTGTCACGTGCCTGTGTAAAACTTTTTAGCTTAAAAAAAAGGAAGTGTTAAGGAAATCTTCTAAGCAGCACATACAATAACATACTCTTAAAGCCTGGAAAGGTGTGGAGATACGTTCTTCGTTAAGGCTTGTGCTTTTGTAGGTATTCTCTGAATTAAACCACAGTGTACAACTGTGCTCTACTTAGAGCCAGGATGTCAGAGTACATCATATAATGCATTGTGCTACTCTGTCTTCTGCTAGAGGATAGCTCAGAGCTGCATCACCTCTAAAATGTACTGCTAATGTATTGGGACTCTGCGGAGTGGTAACAGTGCTTCAGAAGCTGGTTTTAATGTTCTTAATTACTTTGGTATCAATTACCTAGTGGTTTTTTGTACAAATCCAAGATTTTACACATTTGGAGTAAGTTTATAGAGTTGTGCTTTAATTTGCATGGTCTGTTAGCAAAACACTAAACTAAATTCTTTTAGTCAAGTTTTCATCAGATTAATTAGTTTCTGCTTAGTCTGAGACCATGATGGCAGTTAAAACAAAGGTAAGAATCATTAATTGGGAATCGCTAGTCTCAGCAGCATTTGTGTAGAAGGAAAGAAAATACTATGCTCTGACACAGCCAGTCCAGAGATTTCTAATACAACTGGAACTATTTCACCCTCATCAGTTCTGTCTCCATGATAGTAAACCTTTTGAAACCAACCACAGGCCTTATTTTGACTTAACCTCCTTTGGTTTTGAAAATTTTCACCTAAGTAAAAATGGTAGCACTCCTGAATCATCCAGGTTAATTTACAGTGTGATTATAGAATAAATTAAGGTGTATTAATGAGGGACATCACCTGTAGTATCTGCTTCATTTTATGCTTTTTTAGAAGCAACTTATGGAACAGTTACCATAGTCACAACCTAAAAAGATAGGGGTGGTAGCAAAGCTTGTGAGCGAAAATCCAGTATTGCTACATGCATGAAATCATAGATAAGTGTGACAGTATGTGACATCTAAGATACAGCTTGACTTACCAATGAGGGACAAAGCTAAGATAAGACATACTGCCTCTGGAGAAAAATTAAAAAAAAAAAAAAAGGGAAGAAAGAAAGATTCACTGTGGGAATCGTTTTGATTTTTGAAAGAAGTCACAATGCTTCAAAATGATTGTGTTATAATGGTTAGAACATCAAAAGCAAGGATAAACTCCTGGAAAACTATATTAGCAGTATTTCCATTTAACCATTTCATAGAATCATAGAATCTTTTAGGTTGAAAAAGTCATTTAAGATCATTGAACCCGACCGTTAACCCAACGCTACCAAGCCCACCACTAAACCATGGCCCTAAGGGCCACATCTACAGGTCTTTTAAATACCTCCAGGAGTGGTGACTCCACCACCTCCCCGGGCAGCCTGTTCCAGTGCTTGGCAGCCCTTTTGGTGAAGAATTTTTTTTTAATATCCAACCGAAACCTCCCCTGGCACAACTTGAGGCCGTTTCCCTCTTGCCCTGTTGCTTGTTCCCTGGGATAAGAGACTGCCCCCCCCCACCTACAGCCCCTGTCAGGCAGCTTGAGGGAGCCATCAGGTCCCCCCTGAGCCTCCTCCAGGCTAAACAATCCCAGTTCCCTCAGCCTCTCCTTGTCAGACCTGTTCTCTAGACCCGTCACCAGCTCCGTTGCCCTTCTCACACACTTCAGCACCTCAATGTATTTGTCATAGTGAGGGACCCAAAACTGAACACAGAATTTGAGGTGCCATCTCACCAGTGCCCAGTGCAGGGGGACGGTCACTGCCCTGGCCCTGCTGGCCACGCTGGTTTGGGTACCAGCCAGGATGCTGCTGGCCACCTTGGCCACCTGGGCACACGGCCGGCTCCTGTCCAGCGGCTGTTGACCAGCCCCCCCAGGGCCTTTCCCTCTGGGCAGCTTCCCAGCCCCCTGCCCCAGCCCGCAGCACTGTGGGGGCTGCTGTGACCCACGGGCAGGAGCTGGTACTTGGCTGTAGTACTTTGTGCTAATAACCTAATATTAAACTGATTAATGGTAATCCTTCCCTTGCCAAAGAAGAGGTCACTCTCAAGCTTAGTGTGACTTTAATAAGAGCACACACACCACTGGTGGCCCTGGGTGGTGGTCTGCTTGGCTGCAGGGCACGCTTGAGCGCAGTGAACTTTCCAGCTGAGCCGGTGACGATGGGTATTTACAAGGTGTAAGGAGAAGAAATGAAAGAGGCCTGTATACATCACATTGTGTGAAGGCTTCTTTCTGGTTAGAGGCTGACCACAAGCAGAAAGGGTCAGAGGAAGAGTCTGATGTTAATTAGGGTGGCGAGGACCGGGGTCAGGTGCCTGGAAGCGCCGCTGTGGTACACGCAGCCCCTTGACAGCAATTCCCAGAGCCAGGAAAATCTTCTCAATAGCATCCGTTCCTGCAGAGCTGTGCCGGCTGCGGCGAGGAGCCGGTGGGGTAATACAGGAGTATTTTCTGCACCGTGGGGTAGAGAAATACCTGTGCAGCCCTGGTGCCCCCCCGGCGCGGGTCCGAGCTGGAGCTGGGTGATGCTGCTGCTGCCGCCCTCTAGATGGTGCAGTCTGATAAAAAATTTGAGAAAAACTCATCTGCTTTGGTTGGGGTCTCTCCCTCTTTTTCTGGGCAGAGATTTTTTTTTTTTTTAAATTGCATTTACAGGAGGGCACGTTGCCAGTGACTGGGAACTGGAACGCTGTGCTGCTGGTAATTCCCTTAAGTGTTGAGATGAGAGCCAGATCCATATGGTATATGCGTATCGCCTAAAACCGGGTGGTGCTGGATTGTCTCAATGTATTTTGCACACTAAGTTTCTACCTGAACCATTCTGTTTTCTTTTTTATTATTTTTCTTTTAATCGAGGAGTCTGTGTCATGAAATACAGTGTTTCAGGCGTCAGACTGGGAAATACAGAGCTGAGTAAGGGGCCTGGTTTAATGGTTTTAGGTATTTATAGCTCAGAACCACAGGTTGCTGACTGCAAATTTTTAGTGAACAAATCCAGTAGTGTATATGCCATGCTGCAAAGGAGATATTTCACAAAGCTGATCACTGTCAAGTGGAACTGATTGAAAAAGAAAGAAGGAAATAAAATAGAGTCAATTCTTCAAATGAAAAAACTCATGCAAAAACTCCACTTGAGACAGGAGAGAGCAATTTGAGGTGAAGGCCCGCTTTCAATTCACTGATGAAATAAATGCACCAGCTAGAGTGAAAAAAGCATCATACACCCCGTGAGAAAGAGTGTGTGTAGGAATGGGCAGCAGCCAAGACAAACCGGACATCAGCTGGTCCAGACAATGAATGTGAAGGGGAGACAGACATCCAAAAATTCAGAGCAGGAAAGGTTAAGGGAAATAAAAAAAGAGAGGTTTGTTTTTCAGCAAAAGCATATCTTAGCAACATCACAGTCCTAATATTAGGTGGAGGTACTGAAGCTGACACAGCCATGGGAAAGGATGAGGTATCCAACGGATACCTTCTGTATTTGGAAAGCAGCTCTCTTCCCACATGATCTTGGCTGGTACCTCCTGGTCCCTCCGGCTAGGAAAATGTTAGGCATCATCTAGTGGTGAAAAAAATCAGACTTAATTATTCTTGCTACTAAGCTTCTTAGAAGAATTGGCCAAGGAAGTCTCTGCCACATGAGAATTCATTTTTGGGTAGCTTGAATGCAGTAACGTCCGGGACAAGAAGGATGCTACTGCTACATCAGTACTTGAATGGGGCCAGTCATTCCCACTGGTAGGACATCTTGTCATCCAAGAGGTTGATACTGAATCCCATGGTGATAAAATCCATGGACAGGACTATAATCAATGCTAAACAAATAGAAAACAGATTTTCTAGATAAGCATAAGCTTACAAAGTTGGTAATTGCCTAGATGTGGTCTGACTGCTGGACTGGAGAGTAGGTAGATAGGTGGAGGTCATTTTGCTTCTGACCAAGCACCTGTGAAAACAGTGATGGGACTGTTCACGTGTTGAAGGGTTTGGGAGTGCTGACAGGAGCTCAGAAGAGACTGGCGCTGTCAAAAGAGCTTGGCTGAAAGGGAGGCTGCAAGGGAGCGTGACTGCTGGATATATATAATGTGAAAAAGACATGGCGAAAATGTGACACAGTCAGACTGAAGAGAAGGTGCCCATGTTGAATGGAGGGTGTCAGAAGCTGCCAAGGGGAGCAGGTCCCTTTGTCATTCCCTCGTGCCTTCAAATCAACGGTAGTTGCCTTTCTGGTAACTGCTTTGGTCAGATGATGCTGGGTTTGTTCTGGGGGTACCTGGTGAAATGCTGATGTAAGGAAGATCAGGTTTAGATCAGGTCTAAGGTCCTCTCCTGGCTTCTAACTCCACAGCAATGAAAACTGGCTCTGAAAAAAGATGGATGGAGACAACGTGTGAGAAGAGAGGATAAGCTGGGGGTTTTCTTCTCCCTGCCTTGCTCATGTAACTTGAATTTAGTTGCTGCTTCTCTCAAGCCTGGTGGGTCTCTCGCTCTGCAGAAGAAAATAACGTTGGCAAAGGAGAGCCTTGAGAGGGTTTTCAGAACATTCAGCACCTGTGAGTGTTTGAGGACATCCAGCAGAGGCTCTGCCCCAGCTGCTGTGCGGGTGTGATACAGCTGTGCTGGCCCAGCGTTGCACCCGAGCTCAGCGGCCACGCTGAAGGGCTGCTCACACGCGTCTTAGCAACTCGTTGTGTCCTCCAAGGTAACACGTCCCCTGCAACACCTAGCAGGTCAGTGTGCTGCTGCTGGGGATGGAGCCGTCAGACCTGAGTGTGTGCCCAGAGCTGAAGAGCTGGAGAAACCGCCTGCCTGTGAATGTCCCATAGTGGGGCTGGGCACCTCCACGCCAGCGACCATCCTGCCCAGCAAAACATCAAAACAAGAGCTCTCCTGCTGGGAATTTGTCTGAGCGAATTGGTGTGGGGGCTTATTATTTTATTATTTCATTTTTACATTTTTTTTCGCAGTGTGTAATTGCTATTTACGATGAAATCTTCCCCTCCTGCCCTTTGAAGTGACCTTTGCTCAGACCCGCTGGCCTCTTCTCCAGGTTGCGAGGCAGGCAGTGGGACTGGAGCAGCTGAGACTTCTTCAGTGGTGGCAAAGAATGTGGCTGGTTTTTGCAACAGAGTGTAAGCTCTAGTCCAGTGGGTTTCTAAAAGTATTATCAGAAGTGAAAGGCTACATTTAAAAATGTATAAGCAGGGACTTGCAGCACTGCATGCCTTCATTCATAATTCACCAGCGCTCGTTTCTAAAGAAGATTTGATATTTTTAAAAGGTAAATGTACTTTAAAACCTTTCTTTTCTTTGCAGTGAATGTGTGATTAAGTGAACTTACTGAAAAGGAGGAGAGGGGAGCAAGGTTTAGAATAGGGTTGCCCACATTGCCTTGAATTGATTGTAATTTTCATGTAATTCAGCTGTGATTGGGGAATGTTGTTGCATTCCTGCTCATAGTACAGCCATGGGTTTGGTGCTGGAAGAGCAACGTTTCTGAAAGGTTCTCCAGATTCTTGGCTGGTGATATTGTTATCTGCACCTTTATGCCTGAAGCAAAGAAGCTGCTTGGTGGAGAGGACCTCATTCTCATCTCTGTGCCAGAGTCATTGCTGAAACCGGTTCAGCAGACTGGTCTGGCCTGGAAGTTGCACCAGCATGTCCTCATACCTAAACCAACCCTGAAGACCTCCTGATACGTAGGTACAACCGACAGCTCTGTAGATGTTAAACTAGACTTGGCATGGAGCAAATTGTCCACTGAACAGAAGACAATTTTCTCAGCAGACCACACAAAAAGGTGACTCCAGGTCCCTGCAACCTGCCCACAACCAGGAGGTCTCGCTTTGCTCAGCCCTGGTGGTGTGCTGAGCCTGGGCTTGCTGGTTCTACGAGAGGTTCACTTGTGTCACTCGCATGCCTCCCACGGAGCAAGGATGCAGGCTGAAGTTGTTCAAGGTTTCAATGATCTTCCAATACGTTCCCTTGGAAGGAGAGACAAGGCCTTCCTATTACTCACTGGGCAAGAGTTATAGCACGTTGAGGTAAGCCAGGAGCGCAGGGGACAACCTTTTGAGAAGTCGGGGCAGACGTCAAGGTGCAGCAGTTTAGGTCCAGTTGTGCAACAGTTGTGCTGTTCACACTTAGCCAAGCTACCCCAAGACACAGGTATGTGCATACTTGATTTAGCTGTTGCTAAATATAAAGACACTATAAATTTATTTGTCCAAAGTCACTATCTATGGCAGAAAAGAGAATGGGACTACAGTTCAGCCACGAGCTGGGTCTGGTGTGTTATGTTGTAAGTGCTAATGCCTAAGCACCCACACGTAGCAGCTCTGTCTCCGGGGAGGTTTGTGCTGGCATGACAGGTCAGAGCTGCTGTACCTTGAGGATCAGCTCCAGAAGAGCTGGACTCTGGTCCACGACGGCAGAAAGGCTGGTGCAGGGCATGCAGTCCCCTGAAGCAGGGATGCTTAGCGCTGATAGAAGCACATAACTTAAGTCCGCCACGCTCAGGCTCCTGCTGGCAGCAGCCAGCTGGTACGTGCTCGGCTCCCACCCGAGTATGTGGCCCGCTCGCCCAGGCCCGCTGTTGGCACTTGCATAGATGTGAGCTGGAGGAAGGATGGAGAAGATGTTTACTCTAACAAGAGATACCCACCGTTTCAGTCTCCACGGTAATTAGGAGCAAAGCACTTTTAAAGCACCTTCCCTACACTTATTATATAGGCACAGTGTGAGGTGGAGCCATTAATCAGACAAGCTGCTGGAGATAACTGCTAATTGGGAGCAGTCTGACTCCCTGAAGCTTCCCTCCCTCTTTCTACTCGTGCTGAAATATATAATTTGTTCTGTACACTGGTGTTCAAGGGCAGGTTGTGGCAGGTTGTGGTTCTACTCTTCTGCCGTGCTGGGGACTGGAGGAAGGGATGAGCAGTGTTTATACAGCAACGAAGTGTGCACGTGCTGCATGCCTCGGTCCACATCTCGGCAGCCGTGGGGATGCTGTGAGTTCATATTCCAGTCCTGCAGGAATAGGTAAGAGTGGGTGGCTGGTAGGAAGCAATTGGAGAATTCCCATGGACATCTGACTTTGAATGTCCAAATCGGTGCCCACCAGCTCATGGAAGCAGCACCAGTATGAAGTGTTTCCAGCTGGTGTTGGAAAATTCAGCATGCTCAACTCATTCTCTTAATGCAAGATGGTGTTGCAATATCCAGTACTTCAACATAAGGAAGACTTTCCTTGCAGTAGTAATCCTCTTAAAGCCAGAGAGCCACTTGGGGGTGAAAGTGCCACCCACCAGCAGAGCTCCAGAGCAGGACTAGCTGTGAAATGAAGGACTAGAGAAATGAAGAAAAAATGGTAATCTCATGTATGGCTGGATAAATCAGGTGGTAAATTCATGGCAAATGCTGGAGTTGCAGGACATGAGACCAGAGTAAAAGGAAATCAGTCAGGCTCCAGAGCCCAGATGTGCTACACCACACTCAGCAACCTCCAGGCAAGGTCGCTGCTACCTTGAACACTGCAAATCAGCACCTGCTGCTTGATTTTCCAGCCAAAATCAGCATTTTCATCCTCACTGTAATTTTCTGCCCATAGATTCATTGGGGGGGGGGG
>JAVJGJ010000047.1:32395952-32423678 GCA_035590215.1 Microhierax caerulescens | reverse complement strand
CGGCCAGCTCCTGTCCAGCAGCTGTTGACCAGCTCCCCCAGGCCCTTTCCCTCTGGGCAGCTTCCCAGCCCCCTGCCCCAGCCTGCAGCGCTCTGTGTGGTTGTTGTGACCCACGGGCAGGAGCTGACATTTCTCCTTGTTGAACCTCAACCAGTTGGCCTTGTACCATCAGTCCAGTCTGACCAGATCCTTCTGCAGAGCATTTCTATCCTCCAACAGATCAACATTCGCCCATCAACTTGGTGTCATCTATAAACTTACTGAGGGTGCACTCAATCCCCTCACCCAGATCGTCGATAAAGATATTACACAGGATTGGCCCCAGTACTGGGCCCTGTGGAACACCACTGGTGACCAGCCACCAGCAGGATGTAACTCTGTTCCCCACCACTCTTTGGGCCTGGCCATCCAGCCGGCTTTTTACCCAGCGTAAAGCACACCTGCCCAAGCCATGAGCAGCTGGTTTCTCCAGGAGAATGCTGTGGGGAGACAGTGTCAAAGGCTTTACTAAAGTCTAGGTAGACACCATCCACAGCCTTTCCCTCATCCACTAGGCAGGTCATCTTGTTGTAGGAATCAGGTTTGTCAAGCAGGACTTGCATTTCATAACCCCACGCTGGCTGGGTCTGACCCCTGACTCGGGATGATCTGCTCCAGAACCTTCTCTGGCACCAAGGTCAGGCTGACAGGCCTGTAGTTACCCAGATCCTCCTTCCTGCCCTTCTTGTAGATGAATGTCACGTTGGCTAACCTCCAGTCAGCTGGGACCTCCCCATTTTGCCAGGACTGCTGATAAATTGTTAAAAGTGGCTCAGTGGGCACTTGTGCCAGCTCCATCAGCACCCTCAGGTGGATCCCTTCTGGCCCCACAGATTTGTGTGTCTCTAAGTGGTGTAGCAGGTCACTGACCATCTCCCCTTGGATTATGGGGGCCTGATTCTTCTCCTTGTCCCTGTCTTCCAGCTGAGGGGGATGGGTACCTAAAGAACAACTGGTCTTGCTATTAAAGACCGAGGCAAAAAAGGCATGAAGTACCTCAGCCTTTCCATCATCCTTTGCCGCTGTTTCCTCCTGCATCCAATATAAAGGATGGAGGTTCTCCTTAGTCCTCCTTTTGTTGCTAAGGTATTTATAGAAACACTTTTTACTGTCTTTTGCAGCAGTAGCCAAATTAAGTTCTAGTTGGGGCTTTGACCCTTCTAATTTTCTCCCTGCATAACCTCATGACATCATTGTAGTTCTCCTGAGTTGCCTGCTTCTTGTTCCAAAGGTCATAAACTCTCTTTTTTCCCTTGACTTCCAGCCCAAGCTCTCTGTTCAGCCAGGCCAGTCTTCTTCCCCACCAGCTCGTCATTCAGCACATGGGCACAGCCTGCTCCTGTGCCTTTAAGCTTCCTTCTTGAAGAATGTCCAGCCTTCCTGGAGCCTTGGCCCTTCAGAACTATCTCCCAAAGGACTCTGTCAATCTGTTTCCTAAACAGGCCCAAGTCAGCCCTCCAAAAGTCCAAGGCAGCAGTTCTGCTAACCCCTCTCCTTACTTCTCAGACAATCAAAACTCATAATTCTGTGATCACTATGCCCAAAAACCAGCTTTCCCCTCTCCGAGGCTTGCTGTCTGCCAGTAACCCTGACTGTTACAATTGAGGCCCTCTTTAATAATTGTTTTCTCTTCCTCTCAACTCCATTGCAGTAAATGCAATTTAAAAATTTTACGGCACAGAGCAGGGAAAGAAATACATGCATAAGAGAGTGTGAGACTTCCAGTGTAATAGCAACAGTGCTAGTACTGTCACTGGTGTTCACTCGCAGTGTGCACAGTATGAACGGCCGTATGACACCAGGGTGGTTGCAGTCTGGCCTCTTTGCCTTTCTGGTTTTGCACATTTTATACATATTCTCATGGATAGGACTGCAAATCAAACCAACCAACCAACCCGCCCAAAGAAAAGGCAGCTTACAAGAGGACTGAGATTTCAGTGTTAAAACTGGTGTGTGACATTGTTATATATAGAAATGATTTGATTCCTCTGCAACCAGCAAAAGGCCCCAGTGACCTTGCTGCAGACTCGGGGGCAGGGGCAGTCTGAGCACAGGAAGGCTCATACCTGTGCACACTGCTCAAAACGCCAAATTAGCATGTGCTTTTGCATGATCTGTCTTTTGCTGCCTGGGCATTTTCCCACAGTGCTTGGAGCTCTGATTAAGGCAGTCAACCATAAATCATGAAGGCACATGTCAATGAAGCCCTTACGATGCCACTGGGGATAGAGGAATCATATCCTCTTATTGCTTTAATCGCAAGGCTGGAGTCCATTAAAAATCCATTTAAATCCATGAACTGGTGCTAGTTTTAAACTGGTAATTTATGTTCAGTGGATATGAGCAGCATTTTTTCCCCTGTATCTGAACTATTGCCAAGAGCTGCTCCAACTAACCTATACTGTTCATGTTCAGGCTTATACAATATAATCTCCTTTACTTTCTGGGTATATATCAGCAGGCAGCAGTAATGGGTATTGTCTGCATCAAAGTCTCTTTTAGAAATGTTGCAAACCAAAATGAAAAGACTGGAATAGCTCACCACGGGTACGTGAAAAGCGTTCCTAACTGGGAATTGATCAGTGGATTTTCTGCCATCCATCTTTCAAACTGCATTTTGGAAGGACTCAGAAGAAACTCAATAGTACGTACCTGGTACCCAACTTCCACCTACTAGGATGAGCTGTACAATAATAGTAAAATAGAAGCTTTTAGCAAACAAGGGCAAAGTCAGCCTACTTAATTACTTTGTTATTTTTGGAGTTTGAGCATTTTAGAGGCACTCAGTCTTTGAGCTCACACACAACAGTATGAGCTCTCCTCTATGCCAGTGCTTTTACATGGTAGTCCTCAAAGGTAGGCAGCCAGGCCCCCACTTCTAACAGACCAAACTGGGATTCTGCAAAGGGGTCTAGCTGAAACAGTTCAGAATTGGTGCTTGTTGTACTGTTAATACAGTAAGAAATGCTAAAGAGGAAAAGTAACAGTAAAGCCACAACTGGCATCTATAGTACTGTCTTTGCAAGTAAACAATGTAGAAGCAAAGACAACCTGGGCAGATGTATCCTGAGGCTGGGATGGTTCTTCCAGCTTCTGGGCTGCAGTCTGGGCAGGGTCATGACCCATTTAAAGTGATCTGATTTGTCCCCTCTGTACTGTAAAAAGCCTTTAACTGCTCCATAGCAGCTTCCATTTCAGTTTTCTTACAGAAATGATCTTTGAATCACAATGTCTTCTCATTTACTCATGGAATTAAAAAAAATCTGGCTTTTAAAACAAAGGGATGCAAAATCTTTTGTTCCTGTTGCCCATTTCCCACTCTAAGTGATGTTCCAAAGTCCTGAGGACTGCAGATAGTTCAGCTTTCACATCCATCTGTCATTGCTGAGCCTTTTCAAACCTCCGTCTCTAGTCACTGCCCTTCCTTTGCCTTCTCCTCTGCTCCGCAGGTCCACTGCCTGCCTCCCCATGGTGCAACCGGCTGAGCTGCCAATAAAACGCAGGTGTACCCCCAACAAGTGCTGCAGGGACACGCCAGGGCAGAAGGGATGGTTACGTATTCACAGTGTGTCTGTCTCCAGCTATTTTGTCCATCTGTTACAGTTTCTTACTACTAGCGGGTGAGTGCCTAGCCCTGGAGGGGTACAAAAGCAAAAAGGAAACTGGCACTTGAAGTGTGATGAGATAAGCATAATATGAGATGTAAAGGTGTGGACCACAGTTGGAGATCTATAAAGTGATGTAAGAGCAAATGTTGAAAGTTGTGGCAAGGGATTTTTTTTTTGCCCTGTATTTAGAAATTATCATCAGAGTGTAATGAGGCTGGCCAGATCAGCCAGAGGCAGACAAAACAAACTAGCTGTAAACAGGCAAAGGCTCAAAAGTTTCTAAGCCAAAGTTCTGGTCTTTGTTTTCTAAAGCAAAACTAATTAATTCCTACTGGAAATCTACCAAACTATTTACTTTTACTTCTGGTAGCAGCAGCCACAGAGGTAACCAGAAATCTCAAGGTACTACAGGTGTTTGGTAGCAAGAGCAGCTGTTACTATTAGGAAAAAAAAAACAAACCCAAAAAAACAAACCACAAAAGGTTCCCTTCAGTTTCAGCTTCATAACCCAAATGACAAGTTCTGAAATGAATTTAAAAAAAAAAAATATCTCCAACAGACGCTTCATCAAAACCTGGCTCATTGCTCGGCATTGCTTGCAGCTGTTTTGCTCCTTCTGGGGTTTGGCACGGGATAGCTGTTGTGGGGGCTGCGTTCAACCTTCTGCATGTCCTTTTCCTGACTCACCTTCCATTCAGAAGCCAGTTTCTTTTTTCCCACATATTTTGCTCGTTATTACAGAACAAGCAACTGTGCTGCTGCCTTAGCTGATGCCTCAGCTAGACAAAGGAGAACAGCTTCTTTAGGCAGATGGAAGATGTTTATTTTTTGCTAGGTGCTCACTTGGGACAAAGAGTAAACAACAAAACTAACTTGTTTGCCCATCCTAGCATTTTTGTTAATTTTCTCATATGAAGGTTCTCCTTTGAAGTGGCAAGCTCATTGACTGGACTTGAAGGCATCCAGATAATGCCTCAAAAGGAAAAAATACACTTATGTCAGCAGCATTAGGGAAAGTTAAAGTTGTGGATATAAGCAATCCAAACTAAGCCAGGAAGTTTCTGTTTGATTTAGACAGCTTATAGCTGACTATCGCTGAAGTTTGCATTTGACAACTGCAAAACTATATCCTTTTTATTTTTCATAAAAAGTCCTGCAATAGTTCAGATGTGAGGAGCAGGGCATGTGTACAACTGAGTAGAGAGAGACACACACAGAAGCATTTTGAAATTACTCAGTTACTCAGTTATTGTAAGTTACGTTTTGTTCTTAGTGCTTTTCTTTTTAGCACCAGAAATCGGTGCTGATGTCATTCTCGTGTTAGTTGCTTAGTTTAGTGAGAATAAAGGACAGCTAAATTGGGATCCTGCAAAAGCGACACCCAGATGGCTGAAAAGATGAGTGAACAAGGTGCTGAAATGGGAGGCTTTTGTCTTGGGTTTGAAAAAGAAATAAAAAAATCAAGCAGCATACAAGTAATACGCATGACCACAAAGAGAAGTTCATTTTGAGCCAGAATTTTACATTCCTTTGCATCAAATCAGGCAGTCAGCATTGCTATACTTATTCTGCATTAAAAACAGAAGCAAAACCAAAAGCAAAGCAAGGCAAAGAGAACCACACCTCAGAAGAGTCTTTTTAGCAGTATTTTGGTACTCAGCGTTTGTAAAGTGCATTTCACAACCTCCAGGCAGGCCAGGTGGTGTAAGGGACTTAGGGTGATCCTTTGCAGTGACCTCCTACTCAAATGCTCAAGTGCCAACGAGCATCCCAGGGTTTCTTTCTACCCCATATCCTGGATATTTCACTGAATACATTGCAACCTCTTGTCATCACAATGTTATCACTGCAGAATGACAGCTAAGCCAGTGAGTTAACCTGGATCTTGCTGTAGGAGATGTTACAAGAGGCAAGAGTAATGGCTACAAATTGGAGGACCACTAATCTAATAATTATCAGGTAATAACACAGCCACAGTAAGCCAGGTATGGCTGCTTTTAGAAATGCCCCAGGAGGAAGTGAAGTGGAGAAGGAATTATTCTAACATATGGCAATTTATCAGTTGCTAACACCAGCAAGACTTTGTTAAAAGATTCCCTTAGGGTTCCCTATGACAATCTCATGGATTTACGACTGGTAATGAACATCTCTCTGAATAGTGTAAAACGAAGTAAAGGATTACAGGCTTCTGGGTATTCTGTGATCTGGGATACAGGTGAAACAATTTCCACTGTAGCAGGTATCTTGTGACAGAAGGCAAAATGATTGCTGGTAGTCGGTGTGATTGGTGAGGTATAATATTATTTGCCTAGATTATTTCACACAGGAGCTGGAGAGTTAGTAGCCAAAGAATCCAGAAGAAACTTGCTTAGTTCATCTTAGAAGATACTTTTAAATCTGATTTTCTCCATTTTTCCAGCACCACTGGTTATATTTGACATAGCAGCATAACACATAGGTGCTAAAATTAACAATGCTGTGTTGTAAAAACCTCTTTTAAGAAATGGTTAGTGGTGGGAACTGCTCATGAATAAAACTGAAAAGGAAGGAGAAGCGAGGCATCATGTAAATGTTGTCAGAGCTGTTCTTTCAAAATTTAAAATGTGAAAATTTGTTGACAAGCAGCATAGATTGCTTTAGGTAGGGCAATGATCTTGTACAGGTTGTGGGTTGTTTTTTTCTTGTGAAAAGTAGAAGGTACAAGGTACTACAAGCATTTTCAATCTGGTGGGTTTACACAGAGAGGTGGGTTCTTGGGTTGATATCGGTCAGGGGTTACAGTGCAGGACAGGGAAGGGGGATGTCCCCAGGCTCATCCTGGCTCCTTGCTGGAAAGTCCTGAGGTGCTATGCCAAAGCCTGCCTTTTCTTCAAAAGGACCATGGAAATGCAGGCAAGGAAGGAGTCTGTGATACTCTCTGATGCACACCTGTGCTGGGAGAGCAGGTTTGCTCTCACTCTGGAACTCAAGCAATCTTCTTGCCCACTGCAAGGCCATCCTCATTTCTCTTTTTCTCACCACTTGAGAGAAAGTTTCTTTGTTGGGTTTCTCTGTGTGTGCTGGAGTTGATGAACTGATGTGATATGACTGTATAGCTACAATTGATGAAACAACAGGAAGAATGGAACTTTCAGGTTACTCCATCCTGTTCTAAAATTTATTTGGCATGCTGAAGTGTTAATTGTTCATGTGCTACAGTAACTGACTTGATACACCAGTTTTGCTAGAGAAAGCATGATAGAGTGTACAGTGCCAGCAGGATTTTGGAAAAGAGGTGGAGTAGGGGAGGAGAAATTTTCTTTCTAACAAGAAGCAGTAAAATCCATCATGGGGACTTACACACCAGCTGGGCCATCACAGTAAAGGTAAAAGTTAGTCACTAGATCCTATCTGATGGTGATGAAAACATTCAGTGTGACATTCATTTCTGTCCTGAACAGTCACGTTGTAGTAGAGAGCACAAGCTTCTACAAGGACTGGTAGTATCTTCCAGTAGTTTTCTTAGTATAAGATTCATGATGTTTCAAGAACTTTTTGTAAGGGTGGATTTTTCCAGCCTTTCAGAGTGTATTTCCTTTACGGGATTAAAGGATTTTGATCTCTGGTTGCCCATGTGCAACCAAGCATAGAAATAGCATGGAAAATTGATATGGGCCAGTGTTTCTAAGCCTTTGGTCATGCTCTTGGTTGTTGATCAGACTTTTCTTCTAATTGTATTTAGACTTGACCACAATGAATGAAGCTAATTAGACTTGGTTAAGCTGATAACACCACTGCAAGAACCCAAAGCTGAGCCCTCCTTGTCTCTGTCAAAGAAAATCAGTATTTTCATTCTTCTATAACGTCATTGCTCTGTTTAGCAACACCAAACCTACACTATGCTGAAACTTATACACATAATTAGAGCTTTGGGAATTTGGAGGTGGTTTATCCATAATTAGAATGAAGGTTTTCAAGAGTAGGATTTTGCTTTCTATGGGTTTTTGCATTCTTAATAAAAAAGAAAAAAAAAACCAACCAAACAAAAAAACCCAACCCATAAGTAAAAAGAATTGACCCCAGGTCTAGAAAGAATCCCTGGAAGCTCTCCTGCCCCGTGTCAGTCCAGCTCCGTGCTGGCATTTCTAACCTTTCTGTAGAAGAGAGGTGACATGAGTACTTCAGTGTCCCTGACAAAAAGGAGGCACCAAAAGGGAAAGATTCCATATGAAACCAGGATGGCTCTTCCAGTAAATACCTCACTCCATGAGTAGTCATAGTGGGATCAGGGCCGTATCTCCTGGAGAAGAGTAACATCTCCTGCTACAAGGGAGTTATAAGCTGCACTTATGCGTGTTTAGCTATATTTAATTGTTGGCACACTTGAGTGAACTGCTTTTGGGGATAATAGTTACATGATGTTCTCTGTTGTGTAATAGACTAAGGGAAGTGTTGGGAAAGGTTTTGTTCTCATACTGTGCATCATCTCCTGCTGCCTTTTGGGATGGTAACTGACTGCAGTTTTGTAGCAGTTTGGCAGCAATAGAAATCCTGCTCTGGCTATGGTTAATTGCCATAGAACGTGATAAAATGCTTCCCCCCCTGGACAGACAGCCCTCTACTATCCATTGCATTTCCTTGAAGCAGTATAGATAAGAAAAGTCAAAGCAGCACAGAAACATACCTGTAGCTGATTTTTCAGTAGAAATACTGGTAAGAGCTAGATCTAATTTGACTTGACAAAATAAAATACTTCTAATGCTATTTAGAGTTACGCACAATCTTCAGTAATATTTGTGTTGGAAACCCAAATCTCTTGATTTTTAGTAAAAGCAATGTTGTCTGGTGGTAGAATATTGACAGTGGAAGAAATTATTTAGAAAAGCAGTACAAAGATCTGATTTAACTTAATACCTTTTGCTACAGGTGGAATGTAGTGTAGAGAATGGAATAATGAGCATACTCCCTAGTTTAAGCAGCCACCTTCTGTGCTACAACTGCTCATGTGAGCAAATACATTATAAATAAATTCAGTGAGAATTGTAGGGAACTGCATCCTTGGAAGGAAAGTACCAAAGACAAAACTAGCAGCAGTAGGTGAAAGTATTCCTAAGCACTTAGGAACAAAGGAGGTTTTAGGAAAAACTTCAAGCAAAGACTGTTTACATTTTATCTATATTCATCTTTGGTTCTATTTGCTTGCAGTGTTCTCTTTCATACAAAGGAGAGCAGCTTTTGTGGGGACAGCTGGGACTGGGATGGCTTATTGTCAAGTCTCAAATGTCAATGACTAATGCTGATTTACATGCAGATTGCCTCTCAGTTTTGTTTTATTTGGTTATTTATTTATTTCTCAGAAATGCTGTCATTTCCTTCTGAGGAACAAATCAATGAGAGGGCAAGGAAGATGTAATCTTATTGCCAATTTGGGGGGGGGGGGAGAAAAAAAGGGAAAAAAACGGGAACAAGAAGGACAAGATAAGCATTTCATTAAATGTATAACTACTGGTAGTTTTTCCATTCAGGTGTTTGCCAGATATCAGTCTATCTGGGAAGAATTCTTATTGCTGTAGGTCTAGAGCTGCACTTGAGCCATACTTTGTGTTTAGTCTCTGCTGTTTGTCTTAGCTTTTAAGGTCTTCACTATTGGTATGAAGCAAGTACCCTTCTGTTAGTTCTGTTCCCTGACAGCCAAAAAAGTGAAATCCTGTAGCTTTCACCACCTGGCTATGAGCAGAAATGTGTGTTTTTTTCAATGGGAATGTCTTCTTTCCAGAGTGTTCCAAGTTACACCTAGATGCCTTCCTGACATAAAAATTAAACTCTTGTGGGCTGCCCGTCCCCTGGATTCAATGCTGTAATTTGGTTCATTATTTCCCGCTCCTCTCCAGTCTGTCCCCATCACCTGCTCCCTAATGCTGGATACTCTGTAGGGTAGTAATCAGCATTTTGCTTTGCATCTTTACAGTGACTTCACAATCCTTCTACCCTGAAAAATGTTTGTTACTAGTGATTCTTTATAATCAGAAGGAAATTGGTGTAATATTTTTACAGATTTCTTGTTGAGTTTGGTAAGTTTTCATTTGGGAAGTTACAGGCTTACCTAGTGATGAGTGTACTTGAGGTACAGCCGCAGAAAGTGAATTATTATGCACCACCAGATCTATTTTGCTTGGTAGTTTCCAAAATACAATTGCATTATCATCAGTCCTTGGTTTTATTTAACTTCCACTGACTTCAATGGGAATGCAGTCCCCCAAACTGTTCAGAAGTGGCAAACTGCATACCAGAAGTAAATGGGTTTGCATAAATAAGGCACTAAATGTAGTGTCAAGATATCTGGGTTCAATTTCTAGTGTGCTGGCAAGCCTTCAGCTTTGGATCCAACTTCACCTAATTCATTAAAGATGAGCAGACACGTACAAGCCTTAGGTCCATATGTTCAGCTCCTTGTTGAGCCCAGTCTTGTGTGTGTGTGTGTACATCTGTGAAATGGTGCTAATAACAAGACACTCAAACTTGTAGTTACCCGAACATAAAAAAAACCCTGAACATAAAAAGTCTGGTTAGGCTTGGGGTAAATGCTCATCTTTTAAGATTTATTATATTCACTGATTCTATGCACAGCTCTCATTGAGGACTCAGAAGAGTTAGGAGATTTATAAATAAGTAGTTGGGACTAACAGATAAAGAAGCTGTGACACAGCCCAGCTCTTGTGGATTTATAGCTAACTGCATTGATTTTTTATTTTATTTTTTTTTAATTTGAGTGGCTAAGGACATAAGGAATGATCATAAATAGATGGTGATCCTGAAAACAACTTTCTAATGGTGATGAAAATCTCTTATTAAAGGTTTATGTGGAGTGAGGAACCAGGTGACAACTATTTCTGGTGCTAAGTGAATGGACCTCAGAATAAGTAAACATTACTGATGGTATGAATGTTCTTTCTGGAGAATTTTTTAATGATTAGAGAATTTTCTTCATTATAGTCAGATATCTAACCACTAATTACTCTGTTAAGTTGTGTTCTGGTAGCAGGAGAAATGCAGCAACAAATTTATTTACCTAGTAAAATCTTTATGTGTCTATTACTGCCACCAGTCTGTGGCTTCTCAGAAATATAGGCTCTTATTGATGGGATCCCAGATGCTAACTAGAATTTAATTTAGTTAAATTGTTTATACTGAAGATTGTATTTCTCCATGGATATGCACAAACAGAACAAGACAAAACCATTACCAATTACTTAGGCTTTTTTTTTTAATCTATTTACACTCTCCTTTCTTTGCATTGTAAATATAAAATATTTACAACTATTTATGTAAAATACTGCTGCTTTTTTTGAGTCAGAAAATCTACTCTCTATGCTATAAAGTTGCTTTCAATGCTGTCACTCTAGTTGCAACTGTCCAGCAGTTTGCAAGACACTACATCTGGCTCTACTTATCTTTTTAGTAGATTACACTAAAGTGAATCCTTAAGGCTAAACCCTCTAATTTACTAAAACACATGCACATAAAATTACAGCTGTCTTACCATGGCTTTCATTGATTTGAACAGAACTGGGATTCATTTAAGTGGTTCTAAAACTTAGATAAGCAAACTTCCTTCAAATCCAGAGAAAAAAAAAAAAACCACAAGTAAAATACCAAAACCAAAACACCCCCAACCTGTCAAACAGCCCTAATTACTGGTTTATTGATTGGCTTATCAGTGTCTTATTCTTTATCTCTGACACCATGTCTCCCAGATCCCTTGGCTCCCATGCCAGCTAGGTGTGCTTTCCATTATCATGACAGTATCATGTTTCCCGTGATTAAAGCACAGTTTCGTTCTTGAAGGTAACTATATACATTGTGTAAGATTTGTCTCTCTGAAACTTAGTCATCTAAAAATCAGACACCTGACTTCAGCTGATGGCAGGGCAATCACCGATTGCCCGTAAAGTACAAAGAGAATGTAGATGGAGACCTTAAGACACATGGCTAATTTTTAGGCAGCTTAAGTTAGGTGGGAGGTTGTTTCCTCCCTGCAGGATTTCTACCACCACAAGACCCCGCTGTGACTTTCTGCACACACTTTGAAGCGACGTATTTTCCCTTAAAGGTCTATGGGGATATTTTGAAGATGTACAGGAGATGTAGGAACACCCCCTCTGGGGGGACTGATGTAAATCTACCCAGCTCCACATAGCCTCACTACATGGAAGTGCCAATAGTTTTACACCAGGTGTGGAGCCTCCTCAGCATCCTAGATTATAACTCACAGGAATGTGGGGTTCAAGAGGAAACATGCAGGAAAAAAATAAATGCAAAACACTGAGGAAAAGGGAAGTAAGTTTTCTTTAAAGACTCAGTCAGAAGCTGTTCAATTACCTTCCCAGGAACTAACACCCCCATTTTGTATAGTAACTCTCATTGCCCAGTTATGTCACCCAGCTTAGTGCTGCAGAGTATTCAGGCCTCGCTGCTGCTGGGTGTTAGGGAAGACACCAGAATCCAGTTGAAAAAAAGACAAAAAAACCCAACACAACAAACCGACAGCAATATTAGAAACAAAGTACTGGTTTTAAAGAGAGAGTGGTTACCGAAGTTGGCCTAGAAACATGCTGTATCTCCCGCTGCCACCCCTCTCTCTGCTGATGGGCCCTATTTGCATTTCCAAATTATATCTGTCAGTTCAGGCAGCAGTTACAAATTTGATGAAAGAATTAGTGGAAAAAACTTTCCAGCTCATGTGATAAACAGAGACGATCATAATCCATAATCAAACCCTCTCTACTCTCACTTTTCCCCTGGGAGAGAGGAAAAGAGAACAGCACATGGCAGATGTTAGTTACTTTGCTTAATACAGTGTTTCACATCTTGGGTATACTCATCTGCATGGCCAGCAGGTGCAGGAGCCTGCCTGTCGCTAATTCCTTCCTGTGCTTCCACCGATAGCACCGGAGAAAGTTGATTATTTCAGTGAAAATGGTTGAGAAGACATATTTTACACTGGATGGTTGTGGAATTATGTACTGCTGTAGTGTCGAAAAGTGGAGTTTTTCCAAGGCTTCCTAACAGTGTGTGCAAAATTGAATTGTCCGTTGCCAGCGCTGCTGGGTGCGAGTTGGCTGTTCCTGTTATGGGAAGTGAAATCGGAGCTGGGGGGCGAATGGGGAGGCAGCAAGATGCATTGCTACTCCTTTTGCTCTCCGGACGGGGGGGTGTGAGGAAACAACTACTGGTTCTGAGACAAGTCATCCTGCAAACTTTCTTCAGCCTTACCTCCTGCCCCGTTCATGCTTTCTTTGCTTCAGTGGTTGCCCCAGGCTGTGGGTTTGGGGCTTGCGGGGGCCAGAAGGGTCAGAGACAGTTTGCTGACCTGAAATTCTGCTCTGATTTGCTTTGATATATGGCTGTTCTAACTTAAAGATTGAAGCGCGTTCTTACTAATATATAAGAAAGATATACAAGCTCTGGACCTGACAGTGCATCATCTAATTATGTACTGCAGGAGGTGTGTTTGCCTGTATACCTGTACCCGTACGTGCATACAAGTACGTACACCCATAGGGTGCTGGCAGCAGTCATTTGGGCAAACGTGCATATGGTGTGTGCCACACAGACAGGGAGCCAGGTGTGCAGTCTCACCTGCCCCTGGGAGCTGGTGTGGCTTCTGCAGGGCTCGAGGGTGACGAGCTGAATTTACACCTGTGTAGGAGAGACCTGGCCCTTTTGTGCCCCTGTTGTTTGGGAGCTCCGTTTTTTCTCTCCCCTTGTTTTGTCATTTCTCCTTTTTCACAGAATAAAGGCTCAAAAGCAGCCAAAGGACTCGGGAGCCCCAAAGGTTGTTGGCAGGCTGAGCTAGGTTCTGTGATCCTGCCCGGTCTCTAAACCGTGTTGGAAATGCCACGGGCGTGTTCCGGGAACTGGACCGGTGATCTTGCAATGGCATTTGAGGCCCTGCTTCAGCAAAAAATGTTTGAGGATTTATTCAAGTACTGAGTACTTAAGCATGTATTTAAGTGCTTTGCTGATGCAGAGCATATTTAGCTTTGGAGGGGTTTGGGTTTTATACATTTATTTTATTTATTTATTAGCTTTTTGTAAGTAAATTTGTTAAATTTCAGTAATTTCATCTATGTCTCTTCTGGACAGCTTGGGTTCTTTTAAAATAGCCTTAGGGATGTTGGTCTAAAGTTTGCTGTCTACCTCAGAAATGTTTGGGAAAACTACTGAAATCATGAAGAGAAAATCGATCCAATAGTTTTCTAAAGAGATGGAACTTGTTGGCAGAAGGTGGTGCTGTTACCTGATATTGCAGCAGATAAGTAACTCCCATGCCAGCGAACAACTGCTAAACAAAATCCCTGAGCAGAAGAGATTTTCTTTTTCTCCCCCGTCACAGATGCGATACATGGATAGATGCAGATGAGGTTTCCCAGTCACTGAGATATAATAGTCGTCTTAATTAGAAGGCAGACAGCCATGCCAACGTTTTTTCCGATGTAAAGTAGAATATCAGGTGAAATTTGTATTTAGACGAATAAGCGCAGCATTAAACCCCAAAACATTTTAGACAAAAAAGCGTATGCATTTTAAATGGAGTGGCTGATTTCACTGAGAAGAACATGTGGACTGGGTTACACAAAAAATGATTGATATAAGGGACAGCTGAAAGTTTTTAAAGTTGTTTTGGTTTTTTTCATGAGCAGCATGCTGTCACACTTGGTGATATCAGAAGTCATGAGAGAAAATTTGGAAAAAAACAGGGGGTTTGGTAGGGAAAAGCTCTTTTAAGTTCTATCTTGTGCAGTGATAGAACAGTTGGTATGCTCAAGCTGACAGGTGACGCATGGCGGCGGGTTGGGTGTACGGAGCAATGCACATGTGTAACACATAAATCATTTCCCAGCTCTTCAGAATGATTTCAAGTCTCCAGAAACATTTAACACCTTCTTGAAAAGAAAGGATAAAATATGATATAATAGATAACAAATCTCATTTCTGAGCCTTTCAGAATATACAGAGGTTGTATTTTCAATCTTTACATGATACACATAAAAGTTAGAAAATTCTTTTGTATTTAAGAAAAGATGATTTTTTTTTTTTCCTACCTAATCCTATGCCTGTGGGACTTAATGGTACTGGAGCAATGCAGAGGTGTAAATAGAAATAGTTACTGTGTTGTTTCTCATATAAGATGTTAGTTGAGGGGTTAGGAATTGTGTAAATGGAATGTTCTACCTATTTCTGGATTAGAATACTCAGAAATTATTGTAATATTACTCCACTTACAGTTCCAGATTTAGGAAATATTAGAATGTGAGAAAGGCTTTTCCTGAAATAGCTCACTGGTAACCAGTGGCAGAAATATCAATTTGTGATCCAAAGCATTTTGATAGATTTTCATAATCAAGAGATTTGGAAAATTTACATACACATCCAACTTTTTATCCTGAAGGGGGGCCAAATTTCAAACCTTTGAGAATCTCTTTGCCTGTTGCTAATCCTTCGGTAATTTATTTTTAATACAAGTCTCTATAAAAGAGCAGAATACTTCACATGTGTAAGGAGAGAAGATTAAACAGTGAAAAAGAAAGTCCAAATCATGAAATAAATCTTTCAGTATTTGTGCTATCTGCTAATCTGAATCAGCAAAAAAAGCACTGGTGGATTAGGAAGGGTGAGAAATATTTGTGCTCCTATGAAATAATATCCCTTTGGGGATGGCAGATGTAGATAGTGGCTTGTGATACCATAAATGTTCAGAGCTGGGCAGCAGCTCTGAGGGACTGCATGGACTCTGAATTTCAGAGATGAATTTGTACAGTTGCCACGTGCATTTTGGGCCGTATTTTAAAAATTCAGAAAGCTTGGCTTTGATCCTTTTGTTAGAACAGCTCCATGGATGTACAAATAGGCAATAAATAGCTGCACTTTGATGGGTGTGTGTGTGTGCCTGGCTTTGAAAATCTGGCGTTTAGAGACAAGGCACTATGCCATACCTTCAGAGAAGAGAAACAAAACTGGTCAGATGCCATTTAAGATACAATTGAGTCTGAGACTGAAAGGCTTTTGCAGGATTTTCAGACCTGGAGCATAAGGCAGCTTTTTCTTTTTTTTTTTTTTTTTTTGTTTCCAATTGGATTTCACAGTTGAAACTTGGTGTAAGAATCCTGAGACTAGGGAGCAAATAGCTTTTTATGGAGATTTGAATTACATTTTACACTTGAAAAATCAGTCTAAGGAGCGAGTGAAATGGCCTGGCATTTTGTCTCTGTGCCAGTCCTCTGCTGCTCTTTTCCTGGCCAGAGCAAGTTACACTTACAGGGCATCTCGAGTGGTCTGTGGCTGTGGCAGAGCAGGGTACAAGTGGCTAAATGGAAAGAAAACATTAAGAACTGATGCTTCCTCCTCCATTCAAGCCCTCTTTAAAACCCATTTTAAAAGACTATGAGGATTTTAGCTCTCATTTACCCTGGCTTGGCCAAGTGATACAACAAAGAGATGTGGGCTTCCTTACTGCTTTCTGCTGCCAATTTCTCAGCATGAGGTGTGGTATCAGTCCAGCACCATTTCATTCACTGTGGCTGAAGTCTCCTCTGCTGGACAAATGTCATCGCTGCTTTAGTGGACTACTTGAAGTCTGTGTCTAGTGATTCTTGCTGTTCATCTGATCACCATCACATGGACCATTTCCCTTCTGTATGTGAAAATCCAGCGGTTTTCCATAGCTGATGTTGGGTTTGGAAACACAAGTAGAGCAGGACTTCAGGTAGTCCTGAATTCACCTGCAGTGCTCAGCACTGACATTGGAATAAATCACTGAATTCACTACAGTTTTCTATAGTGTCTGTTAAGAGATGTATCTTTGATTCCATTTTTGTTGAGACTTATCTACTGCACAGATTAGCAAACTTCACTGCCAACCAGTTTATGAACTGAGGAGTTCATAAGGCTGATACTTATTTCCTATTGTTTTGTGAATTTTGATGCATCTCTGGAAAAATCAGTGACTTCACTGTTATTTTGCCTCAGAGCATAACTGTACTTCAGGGCCTTAAATGAAATACTGTAAGCACAGAGCTCCAAAACCTGAATTCTCACTTGTCAATGGGGGAAAAAAACCATCAGCCTGATGGTGGCACAGTCCACCCCTGTAAATGACATTTACTCAGGTCAGTTATCCTGGTCCTGTGGAAAGCAGTTTTATGTCAGCTATGATCATCTGTTTTCCATTTGTTTTGTGTGAGTTGCTGAAAAGCAAACCTTTCCCACAACTAATTGTATTTGCTAATTACCTGTGAAAAAGCAATTATCTCCAGGTGATGCAGTTCTTTGGAAAGGCTTTTTTAATTGGCAAAGGTGGGGAAAGAATCTCTTCTATGGATGTTATTTTCAGAAAAAAATCTACCCAAATATTGTATCTGATGTATCACATTAGACACATCAGATTGGGTTGCATCAGCAATGTTGCATTACATCACATCACCAAGGTAATGTGCTGTGACAGACTTGCAATGCAATGTGTCAGCTGGAAAATGGGGAAAGATGTGATTTCCTGAACAAAATGCTTCTTAAGCTTTATGGTATTTTCCCCTCCTCCAACTAAAGAATTGGCTGTTTTGGGGTATTTCTTAAAAGACTCAATTGCCTTTTGAAGAATTCTAAGCTTTTGGTTTGTTTGTTTGTTCCCAGGTACTCCATGGGTAATTAACAGGTCTAGAAATAAAGATATTTTTTGCTGCTTACATTTCAATACACAGATTATAATGTATCTGGTTTTTACTCAAACTTTCAGTAAACTAAGAAAACATTATCCTAGGAGAAGGAAAGTTTGTGCCATTTGTATAGCTCTCTGTCCCCAGCCTGATCTTTGACCTTAACTTGTGCAGTATGTTGTTCCCTGTGAGGAGTGCCAAGGGGTGAGCTCTATACAAATGAGGTTCAGGATTACAGTGGTGAGGCTGCAAATATATATATATATATATATATATGTATAAAACATGGCAGCAATGTGTGTACAAATCAGAGCTGCAATTAGAAGGTGATTT
This sequence comes from Microhierax caerulescens, assembly GCA_035590215.1. Taxonomy (NCBI): domain Eukaryota; kingdom Metazoa; phylum Chordata; class Aves; order Falconiformes; family Falconidae; genus Microhierax; species Microhierax caerulescens. The sequence continues at coordinate 32,406,007 of JAVJGJ010000047.1, read as the reverse complement.
TATAGTGCATGACTTATAGTGCACATCATCTACAGGGATAGTATTGAAATGCCTTACTTGCCTTCCTTCATGACTATGGCTGCCTCTGCAGGGGTGGTAGCCGGCAGATGCTTGCAGACTGTCTTCTCTATTGGGAAGTCATCCTGCAGTGATGTATAGGAAGACAAAATCTGCATTAGCTGAGGTATTTCTCAAATCCTGGGTAAAGGATGACTTGGCTAGCTCAGGAAAGAGAGGGTAGTGTAACGTTCACTTTGGTTACTAAGAGTGAGATGTGCCCGGCCAGCCTTGCAAGACAAACAGTTGCCATCTGCTCACTGCTCCTTGTTTCTACTCTAATTCAGTTGATGGCATTTAGGCATCTTTGGCGGAAGACTTGGTTGTGGTCCATGTTGGGACTCTACACAGAGCAGAGAAGGTGGGAATAGGTGCACTTCAGCTGTAGCAATGAAGGTAGGGCACACAGAGATGAAACTAGCACAGGTGAAGGAGATAAACTTACAACTATCCAGCTCTTTAGGAAAGGAGTATCTATGAAATCCATGCAACAGCAAAAATCCAAATATTTTTAGTATCTTTTCACAGTCTCCATTGTCAGAAATAATGTACAGTATCAGTTTGCTTCCTTTCCTGGTTGATTTTTTTTTTTATTTGTCCACTTTTTATGAGCTGCTTGGTGTTGTCTAATACTGAGCCTCCTTTGAGGCATACATTATGCTACAAGTAAAACATCAAAACCAATATACAGAGAATTTCTGAGAGGGAAGTGCTATACAATAATGATGAACATATTGTCCTCAAGCTGTGGAGGTCAACAACCCAAAATTGTTTTGGTATTTGTACATACTGAAATAAGAAGAATTTGTATGTTTGCTCTCATTTTAGTGGGCTCTTGTGATTCATTACATCGGCACTTCAGAGTTCAGAATAGTCACTTGTCTCCTGCAAAGCAGCACCCTTAACTGTGTTACTATTTGGTTGCTCATTATTGTCCCAATTCTTTCTTTTTTATTGCTGCACAAATATACTTTGGTTTCACAGTAACTTGCCTAACGCTGCTTTCTGTAGCATTCATTGTTTGAAGGATCAGGGTTCTGGTGTACTCAGACAGAAATCAGCTAAGTAAATCTATAATAGCATTGCTGTTTAAACAGTGCCTTGGATCACTAAAACTATTTGAAAAAAATTATGTACCTATGGATACCTTTCATTTTATGTTTAGTAGTTGGTAGGAGTTTTTTATAAAATGGCAGCATTACTCGCCTTTTTGCTTACTTTGATTTAGTCTTTAAGAACAATACAGTCATTTCACAGTCTGTCCTGTGTAAGGGAAAGTGCATAATTGCTGTGCCCTAGGAACAACCTGGGAAATGAATTATGAGTTGGAAGTCTCTAATCTTGCCCTGCCAACCTACACTCCTGCTTGCCCTAAGCAGGTATTAAGACCATTAAGAACAAAGGTATTTAAAAAGGTATTCGGGTGCCTAAAGATGCAAATAGGTTCACAATGTTTTGGGGTTTGCTTTATTTTTATAAATGAAAGATAGGGCACTTCCATTCATTGAAAACAAGAGGAGCTGTATGCCTATTCCCCTGCAGCCCCATGGAAAAATAATTAATAATAATAATAATAATAATAATAATAATAATAATAATAATAATAATAATAATAATATATGCCTTATTGTGCCCATAAGTTCCTCCAATACTTCTACTAACCAGCGTCCCAGCAGCGTGAGGCCATCCCGTGTCACACACCTGGATGCTTGGGTGTGGATATCTGTGCTAGAGCCGGGCTCCCCAGGGACCTGCGCTGTGCGAGATGAAATGTGTCTTGAAGTGTCTGTTTGGTCTCTACTAACTATACAAGAATTCCTCTGGGGTGACCTCAGAAATGGATGTTTCTAGTCTGGTAGCCACATTTGCTTAGGAGAACCATACTTTTAACAAAAGGACAACCTTGCTGCTCTGTCACTTGTTTTCATCAAAATGAATGTTTTTTACTGCCCAGCATATGTGTAAGTCATTGAGTTCAATGAAAAAACATTCTTAATCTTATCTTTTAACCAAATATTAACCTTGCTTTCTATTTACAAGCTAATAATAACTCACACTAGCCCTTTTTCTGCATTCAGAATTCCTATTCTAAGCCTTTTCTTTAAACCTGTTTTTAATTCTGCCTTTCATGTCTAAACCTGGTACAGCAGCACAATTAACTGCTTTACTTAGCATGCAAGGTTATAAGCAATCTCTGTGATACTGCTGACATTAGAAAGTAAATGGGGTTAAACTGATTCTCATTACAACCTGATCCTTATATAGGCTTTGGTTGGTAGAACCGGCAGCAGACGTGTATTGCAGAATTAATTTGAAGAGAGTTATAAGAACCACTGCTACATGATGGTGATAGCAGGTGAGAATGGAAGAATCCACAGAAGTCTTTAATCTCCCTCAAGCCAAAATATTAACGGTGCTTTATTCTGTAGTTTAAAATAAATCCTTAATCACACTGTCAACATCTGTTTTGTGCTCTTCCTTTACTTCTGATTATAAATATGAAGCAGCTTTTCCTTTAGCAACACTGGGAAGTAGAAAAGTTCAAGCTCATCTGCTCACAATGAGCAAGAGCTACTTTTCCTACTGTAGTAAGAAAACAGTATCTCAGTTCTTTAGCTCCATGGTCTTAGACTTCTTCGATGGTGAGTTCATAGAGAAACAGTGTGTTCAGATGCTTTGTCAGATCTAGCCAGAGGTGTTCCATGATGAGACTGAGAAATAAATCACTCAACGGCTCACAAGTAGAATTAGGGAACAAGGTGGTGATACATGTTGTTAAGTGACTGAAATGGTGCCTTTCCCCTGCCCAACGGGACACAGCTTCATAAAAGTAAAGCAGATAAAAAGGTAAGTCAGCTAATTCTGTGATTCACTTTGTGAAGAGCAGGAATTTAACACAATTTTAAAAGAAGTAGTAGTGGTTGAGACAGCAAATGACTAATGGATGACTAAGGTTTCTACAGAAGTTGTCAGGTGAAGGTAATGCTCAATTCTGGCTAGATTTGTAAAGTCTGTGATCAGCAGGTATGCCAAAATGGAGCTATGACTTTCAAAAAGCTTGAGAATAAGGCTGAATTCCAGGGTTTCAGGGCAGATACCATATCTGAGTAAGATTTGTAATAGCAATGCCGTGACAGAAAAAAAACCACCACTCAAACCACCCACTCTTCTTCAGGCAGATTTCTTCTTTTGAAACTGTATGCAGTAGGCACTCAGGAAAGCACTGAAAGACTCCAGCACACAGAATAGTTGCTGAGGAAGCTGCAAGAAATCACCTTTAGAGGAGCAAGACTGAAACTAGGAGTGAGACATCTCTGGATGGGGAAAGGAGGATGAAAAGATGAGAGAAAATGAAAAGTTTCCACCTGCTTTGAAAATATTAATGTGAAGAACAGCACAGCAGTGCCTTGTGAGCACCTTCTTTAGCACCCTTTTCAGTAGGTTGCTGGAGATTTGCATTGCTAATTTCCTTACTTGAAAGTTATCCCAGGCGTCCAGGGAAAAGAGGTAGATATATCTTTTCAGGGCAAGGCAATAAGGTGTTTGAGTAATTTTACCTCTGTGTCCTAAACTGTGGATGTACTGAGTGTGAAGCCTTGGGATTCCTGGGAAGAAAACACCTAAACTTAACATTCATTAAAGAAAGCTAGTTTCGAACCACTGTATCCTTGATAAGTAGCGCATCAGTAGGAGGGCAAAATAACAATTGCTCTAGGCTTGGAGAAGCTTTTGCATTACTGCTACTCCATTTTTTTTTTCCTTTTTTACACATGTTCAGCAATCTCTTGCCTCTAATTGCCGTACTGCAGCTATTAGATACAGCCACTAGGCTTTTAACAAGCCATCGTTACTTGCACTTGCTATCTTACAATTTAACAACGTCTTTGAGAGCAGTGTAACATTCCTCCTTTACAATGAACCCACAGACTTGTGTATGGGCACATGCATGTAGAAGCTAGTTGCAGTTGTAGACTTGCTAAGGAACAGTGAAGAAGCCAAGGGTAGAGGTGCAGAAGGTGGAAGCTGATGCATGCTATGGTCCTGATTTGAAGATTCTAGTTAAAAGTTATTTGTAATATCTCTGTTGAGCAAATTTTTTCTTCTACTTGAGAAATAGTGGCTGAGGATGCTGTTCCAGTAAAACAGCTCTAATGTTGGGAAGATCATTGCCAAACTGGAAAGCGTATAGATACCTGAAGGCCTCTGAGGTCTTCTATTGATGTCAGATATGAGGACAGCTATGTATCGGCTGTCCTCGAACACCTACAGCAGTGGGGAAGGCAGGTTAAGGAGGTTTGCCTTCTCCTAGCTGTCCCTCTGCCTGGCAATTGCTTTCCTGTACTCTGTACTCTTGTAGTGGCGCTGAATACTAAGAAGAGGTAATTTTGTGTACACCCAGGCAAGCAGGAGCATGGTGGGCCAGGTTACCTGATTAGCTGGTGGATTTTCTATGCTAACCCCAGGTGGCCAGGCAGAGCAGGCATTTAAAAACTCATCCATCTCTTGTCTTACTATCTTTGAATTTGCATAATTAAAAGTGAATTACTTGCTATATTTTTAATATAGGCAGTGAAAATGCATGAAAAGCTAAAAAATTACAGCAATCCAGTAATTCATGTCATGTCCCATTCAGAATTACAGCTTTTCAGTGCCAGCTCAAATACCGAGGATTCCCTGCCACTGTAAAGCTATAATTGCTGAATTAATAACAGCAGGTTTTGGAGAGTGACTGCACAGACTCTCTGACCCAGGTAATAGAAATACTTACGTTAAAGTGAAGTTGATACATGTGACTTAATCTATTTCATATTGGGCTCAAGTAGTGAAGATCATTGCTTTCCTTGCCGTAGGATGTTATGAGAGCTGCAGCAAGGTGTTACTTTTCAGATTGAGCTTAAACCAGCTGCGTTGGTTAGCCATCAGGGATTAGAAAATAAATTTTCAGGGACCAGCTAGGCTAGTTTTTCTTCTACCAGAGGACTTGTATCCCAAATCTGCTAGTCTGCTCAGCACTTCTGGGAGGTGGAATTCTCCATCCAGCTGCAAAGACATGGAGAACAGGATATAAAGAGAGATGGTGAAAGGCTTCTGCTAACGTTTCATTACTCCGGAATTTTATTAACAACTGAAAAACCAATCTTTCCCCCTTGCCTTCCAACTTGGGAACAAATTCTGCAGCTGCTTCTGTTCATAAAACCTGATGCCTTGTGGCCCCACAGCTATGGCACTCATAAGGACTGGGATAAAGTAACTGTTTCTGAATGGAATGATAGCAAGTTAAGCAAAATAGCATGATCTGAAAGGTTACTCTCTCTATATATTTTTTTATTTATTTTATTTTATTTTAATTTAAGGGCTACTTTGGTATATAGGGGAACTGGTAATCCATTTGCAGTGATTTCCTGGGTTTGGGACCCTGATGCAGTGGTCGTTTAAACCTGTGGGACTCTACGTTTATTTCAGTAGGTTTTGTGATTCTTGGTCGTGACTGTAAGCTGACTCAGGTCATTAAAAATCAAGTGGCCCCTGTCAAAGGATCTTCTTGTACCAAGGAATTTAGTGAACAATTGTTCATGCTGCAAAGCTCAGCTGCAGCAAAAGCCAGGAAGCATGGCCAGCCAGACACTGGACTTCTCAGCTCAGGATAATGCCCCGTGCTAGGGAGCTCTGCAATAGTCTCATTGTGATTGTATGTACATTGTGGATAAAAAGAACTGGCAGTTTCCAGGGCTAGCAATCTGGTTCCTTTCGTAAGAATTACCATCATTAATTAAAATCTCTTTTTCTGTCTAATTATTTCAGCTCTAATTCTCTTGTAGGTTCATAAATAGTAACATCCTGTTGTCCTGGAAAAAGTTCATTTTTTCTCCTTTTCATTCTCTTTGTCGTTGCCCTCATTCTGTGCCCTCTCAATAGCTTAAGGTAATTAAACTTCCAAAGTCTGGTCACCTGTCTGAAATATTTAAACATAATCAAAGAGATTTTCCACGATTCTTTGGCCTGCAAAGCTCAATGAGAGTTTCAAATGCAAAGGCTGTGCTTTTTGCTTCTGCAAATAACTGCAGGAGAGGGGCCAGGCCCAGTAAGGGATCAGTTCTTTCCACTCTGGTTCACTATCACCCAGACCCTGTGCTACCGAGTTACAATTCTAAGAGCAAACATTTCAAGCCTTATAGCTTGCTTGCAGGCATTGTGAAAGGTATTTAACTTAATCTTTGTAATTACCTCTTTGCCATTTATCACTAAGATTACAGCATTTACTGTTGGATGTTGATAATTCTCTCAGCTGAACTTTTGCATCCAGCAGATGATTTTTGCAGAATATTCTCATGGAAGATACTCTCTGAAATTTGTACATGCATGAATGCATGCATGCAGGGTAGCTTGGGCTAACTATTGTTAATGGAGAGGAGAAAAAAATCTTCCCAAAGCCAGATACATTCAGCACTATTACCCGAAAAAGCTGAATAAAAGACCTGGGTATTTTGAGAAGTAATCAGTATATAACTGTGGCGTTAAGGCAGAAGGAGATCCTGCTTTAAGTAACGTGAGAGTGAAGTAGGGGGGATCTTTCTAGGTTGTCAACAAGGCAATCATTTTAATCAGTTTGCTGTGAAATCTGCCTTTCCTTTGCAGATATTTAGCTTGCTGGCTGATGGTTCTTGAAATTTCCTTTATTAAGTGTCAAGTTTTGGTACCAGAAAATATCAAACACAGCTAAAGGTCAAAGTAAATCATGAATGAAATTACACAAACTGATATACAGTGAAGGATAAAACAGAATGCCAGAGGCTAGTTTACATAAATGTTATCCCTACATCAGAGGCCATCCATGGCCACCCAGAGAAGCCCCTGTGCTTGCACCTTGGAGATGCAGGTCTAACAATCTTATTGATGAAAGGTTTAGGGTACAACTGGGATGCCTGATACTTTCACCACATGAAATAGCAGCTGGTGCCTGAATTATCATAAGAATTTGGGGAACTTCACTGAATGCTTTTATTTTGAGGGGAAAAAAAATTACAACTTTTTCCTCCAAAAACCTGGAGATGCTAGTGGTGCGAGGTATCTGTGGAGGTCACTCTTCCACAGCAGCTTGGCTGAGAAAGAATAGAACAAAGGTTGCTGCTCCGGCTGTTTTCATGCTTGTTAGGTTACGTGATGTGGAGAGACAAAATCAAGCTCTGCTGCCCATTGTAAGCACAGAAGTAGCATCTACGGGACAACTCATGGGCTGGGATGATCTGTCAGGTCTACCCTTCGATTCAGCACCACATGCCAGTATTGGATTCTTGCCTTGGTCCAGTGTGCAAAGTCTTTCTGCTTTCCAAAGATGGTCAATACAGTTTGAGCCGAAGCTTGCTGTTTATGGTGCGTTTACAAGCAAGACTTCCAACAGCAACACTTGTAATGGCTGTTAGGCCCTCAGACAGTGGTGTCTATCAAACCGATTGAATTCTGCTTAGAAGCAATTAGTTCTGTGAGCCACAAAGACAACAGGATTTCTAGTCCCTGTGTCCTGCATTTATCTCTGGGTAAATGGAGAGCTCGTTTGTCTAGTTACTGAGGTGCCTATTTCATAAAATTTGTAGGAATGCTAATGCCTTGACTACACACAGATATACGTATTCAGAGGGGCTTTGTGATCATATAAAACTTAAGAAAGCATAAAAGAAAACAGTTTTTCTGGATATTTGCGGTGCTGCCTGTACCAGAAAGGAGTGGCAGAGCTGGAGTGAAGGAAAAATGCATGTCCACAGATCACAGGCAGGAAAGTAGGTATTTTGAAATACTTTGATGGTAACAAGAATGTTGTCTCCTCTCCAATGTCAGGGTTTTTTTTAAAGCTCAGTAGGCAGCAAAATGAAATGTTTTACAGTTTTATCAAGTGCAGCAAAGTCACTGCTATTATACTTGCAATTTCATGACCTGGTAAACAGATACCTTTGTGCTTAAGGATCTGAGTGTCAGTGGTGTAGAAAACTGATGATTATGCTGCTTTGTGAAATGGAAGCTTCTTCATAAGAAATGTATCATACCTGAAGCAGCATCACTTGATATTTGCCCTTGTAGAGTATGACCCTGTGGCCAGTGTTTTTAGTGAGATCAAGAATGAAGAAAACTGGTGGGACAGTTGATCTGGATATATGTTTATATAGTTCAGCACGGGCTGTATGGGATATATATTGCCTCTTCAGATACAGTGATTCAGCACTACATGCCAGTACTGGATTCCTGCCTTGGCCCAGGGTACAAACTTTCTGGTTTCCTAAAGACAGTCAACACAGTTTGAGCCAAAGCTTGCCGTTTATGGGGCGTTTACAAGAAAGACTTCAAAGAACACCGCTTTTAGTGGCTGTTAGGCCCTGAAACTGTGGTGTCTAACAAACCCGTTGAAGACTTGTGCTTTCTTGGTGAGGGCCTGCAGTCATCTGTAAGTCCTTTCCTGTAGATCTGGTGTAGTTGATGTTATAAATTAATCGGTGATATGAGAGAAATCTGATTGCAGAAGGGACCCCCTGGCTGTGAGTTTCCACAGAAATCTTTTTGATTTCACCAGTGAATAGTAGCTTTGTGCTATTCTCGCTGTGTCTTATCTAATGCGTTATTGACGCTATTGCATTTGCTTTCAAACACAGTCATTAGAACATTTAATTTGCAGCAGCTGTAATTTATATTTGTAATTTTGTCTAAGATCAATAAAGGAAACTGAAGAGATTTATAGTCCTAGTTTCAACTAAGATAAATTGAAACAGGCTTTATTTCCCTGAAAAGCTTTATTTAAACAGCATTTTAAAAGAACAAAATGAATTAGATGAGATATTTGCATGCAAGCATGGGTAAATAATCCCTTGTGTCTGGAAGAGATATTGGAAAGTGTGAACACGGTCAGTGTGTTCTTCTCTGAAATACAAATAAATTCCTGGGAAATGTTACCTTAATATAGGATCTAATGGGAGTGAAGTAACCATTTCAAAATGTTTCTTAACAGCAGCAGTCAATAAATATCCTTGAGTTCTGTTGTGTTAATATTCCATAATAAGACTGTAGCTGCATTTTTTAAATACTGTCAGGATCCGTCTGAGAGTGGAAAGCAAGACCCTGAAAACATGACTCTTCCTTATTTTACAGCAATCCTTGAACATGGATTGCAGAGATGTGTTAATAATTTTTGAAAAGTCTGTATTCATTTATGAAATATTCATGTTCCAAGCATTGCCTCATGCATGGGGAAGAGGTGCCTCTCCCATACAGCAATTAGCTGAGGGATTATGCTGGGCAGAAGAGACATGAGTACAGTCAGGCCAGCTCAAGGCTGTAATACAGTTTCAAGATAAGGGAAGGAAGAAATGCAATAACGAACCTTTCTCCTCTGGCACAGCAGTAGGATACTGAGTCAGTACCCATTAGAGCTTAAAGCTGGGGATGAGGGGATATCGTTGCAGCTGGCCCAGGATAGGGCACAGTTTAGCAACTTGTAGGCATGTTCTGAAGCCTTTCTGACATGGCGACCTTGGGGAAAGGAGTATATTCTTTCACTACTCTCTATTAATTTGACTTAAGCCTAATCCATCTCCCTTTTGCAGTAGATTGCTGGTATTGCTGTGCTAGGGCACATATTACTGTACCCTGTGATGTAGCCAGGCTTGGAATTCCTGCTGTTTTGGATAAAGTTCCACTTCCTACTGTTGTGTGATAACATGAAAATGGCAGATCTCATACTGAAAAAAAGTATGAACATGACGTGAACAAGGAAAGTCCACAGCGAAACCTTGACCTCCTCCATCAGGCAGTTGTTTTTTTGAATTGGATTTTCAATATTATGGTGTTCTCACTTGGAGTTTTTTCAAACTGCTGCACCCTTTTCTGGGTTCATTCAGCTCAGAGCTTACATCCTGACTCCCCACTTGTATCAGAGCTCCTGGAACAGAGTGGTTTGAAGACATTTGAGAGACTTCTTAAAATGTAGTTGTACAATTTCCTAATCCCAGTCCCAT
>JAVJGJ010000047.1:32374549-32392256 GCA_035590215.1 Microhierax caerulescens | reverse complement strand
GAAATTAGGAAAAATGTCCTCCCCGAAGGGGCTGCCAAGCACTGGAACAGGCTGCCCGGGGAGGTGGTGGAGTCACCGTCCCTAGAGGTGTTCCAAAAACATGTGTAGATGTGACACTTAGGGCTATGGTTTAGTGGTGGGTTTGGCAGTGTTGGGTTATTGGTTGGGCTTGATTATCTTAAAAGTCTTTTCCAGCCTAAAAGATTCTGCGATTAATCGACATACCTGGTATCTGCTGGTCCAGAGATAACTCATATCTTCTATCCTTAAGCAGTCAAAAATGTTGGTGATCCTACTGTTATTATTTTAGAGACACAAAGAAAGGGAGACCTTGTAACAGAAAAATACTTTCCTAACCTTGCATGTTGGTTTTAAATGTGGTCCTAACATATGACTGTATCGCATCTTGCAAAATACCTTCTAAAAGCAGAATTCATAGAAGCTCCTAGTTAGTTACCAACAGCCTATAAGGAGTAACATTGAAAGGCATTTTTATTTACTCATTTTCTTTTGTAAAAAGAAGGTGATTCTAGGGGGAAAACCTGAATTTAAGCAAAAGCTGAATTTTCATCTCTTTTACATTCCTTTAACAACCATTTAAGTGGGCAGCATCCTCCAGCCTTACTGGTCTCTGAAATCCCAGAGAGAAGGAAGCTTCCATTTAATCTGAGGAAAGGTAGTAGCTTTGGCCCAGTGTTTATTCTGCTATAGTGTTCTACAGGAATGGCTACAGGGCATCTACTCGAGAAATGTGAAATGCAGATTTATTTTAATTACATCAATTTATGTTCATTAAAAAGCCTTCTCAATAAGTAAACCTGGTATTGAATTGTTTTGTATCTCTTCCTAATGCACTCAGACAATGTTTATTTCATTTAATTGACAGTAAGAGTGAATTTATAGGACTGTAATTCACACTTCTAGTGAAACGAAAAAACCAACATGAAACTATATTATTTGCTGCAAAAATGAAGTAGGTGAATTCATCAGAGCAAACTGTATATTCAATGTTAATAGTTTTCCTTCATCAGAGTCTCTTAATGGGGCTTATTTTGCAATCACTCTAAGGCGTTTAAAGCTGCCCATTGTGAGAACTTGCCAATAACCACTGAACTAAATCCAAATGTTAGAGGGGTTTTAGCAGCGTAACCTGTTCACTCCCTGCTCTCTTTGATAGAGCTTTTTCTGAAGTAAAACATACCGAGTTTCCAAAAGATCTCCATTCTCTGCCCCCATCCCCCACCTTTTTTTTTTTTTTTTTTTAAATCAGAACCTTTCCTTCACTATTTCAGCACAAGTTTTATTTTTGGAATGGACAATCAGACCACTTGTGTTTCCTGAAGAACCTGTCTGGATCACAAGTAAGAAAGGCGCCTAGAACTAAGCCGTTGATAATTCTTGCTCAGCCTTTCTATGCTTAGGTCTATGGGAAATAAAGTCTTCAAATAACTTGATCAAAAAGAAAAAAGAAAAAAAAAAAGCCCTATCATAACCCCACCAGCCTTCCTATTTTAGGAGGCTTTGATGCGTGAAGGTGTTATGTCCAGGTGATAAAGGAAGACTGGTTTTGTCAGACCCCACATGGTACCTCTGAGAAGCCTTGTGAGGCTGAAACCAGTGCTGCCTCCCTCCGCTGAAGGGCAGCAGCTGTCTCCCCACAGCTCTCTTGTGGGTGGGCTTCTGTGAGCCAGGAGGCAACTGGTCCCTGCCCACTTTATTCCTCGGAGCAGCCACCCTCACCGTCTGGTGGGCTCATCCCAAGGTGCCCACCACATGCGTGGTAGGTCTGGCAGTGGGTTGAGTGGGACACCTTCCTCCTGCTCCGTCCTTGGGGAATGTGGAAAATTCCCCCAAAACCATCATCTAAAAAAGCTTAGTGAGCATGAGACAGCCGTGTGTAACCTTTCGCTTGTTTCTGTTAAAATGCCCCACATCATGAGGTCCTTTCCTGAAGTCTGTGCTTCCATGGAGTGTGTAGCAAAGAGTTAAACCTGGAAGTCAGTGTTTCAAAGTGGATCTGATCTTTACAAGGATCAAGCAATCAACTGCCACAAAGTCAGAGCAGTTTGTGGACTTACGGGATGGAGGTGGGAAGCAGAAGGTGTTTCTGTGGGGCAGGGAATTACGTTAAGGAGTGCGGTGGGATCTGACCACACCACCTACCCGCTGGAGGGGAAGCAGGCTGTATTTACGGGTTTTAAGAAATTGCTCTGTTGCAAGCCAAGTATAATACCTTTGAGATGACCAGATTTCTTCTTGTGTTATAATAAATAAAGGTAATTATGATGCTAAGAATTAATAAATGGAGTTTATTTGTCCAGACAATCACCTTTCAGTATAGAAATCAAAGGCACTGATGAACTTTGGCCTTACTGTGTGAAGCTTTTACAATGCAGTGATTATTATCAGATCTCAATAACTTCCAGTAATGTGTAAGTAGCATCAGCAACAGCTATCGCACAATTTCATTGGGCTTTCAGATAAGTATCTAGAAGTAGAACCAGGTTTTAGAGGTATAAAGAATGCAATTACCATTTTAATATCCCTGCACAGGGAACAGGAAGATTAATTTTTGTAGGTCTATTTTTGTGATTTTTCACAGGTCAGGGGAGATATGCAAAAAGCTGGCAACAACACTAGAAATAAATTAAGTGCTGCTGATAGCTAATTAAAGGAGCACAACTAGATAGCAGAATTATTGGAAAAATCTAAATATCTTGTACTTTAAAATCATGCTGTACTTTTGATTGGGTTTCCAAAAAGAGAAGAAACATTGAGATTGTCGGCTTTTGCTTCTTAATGAAGGCTAAACCAGCATTTTCAAAGCAAGACTATGTCTCAGAAGTCCAGAGAATAGAAAAAAAAGTACTTTTCTACCCCTTTAGGATATATTTATAATACTTGTGAGTATATTTATTGTTACCTGTCAATTCCTGTATTCTAATACACGGAGTTAGTGTGTTTTATAGCTTCATTTCCAGCTCATTCACTGCTTCCTGGTGAGACTTTTAGAGTTGGTCCAATAGAAAATGAACTTGGTTTCTAAATGGTGCAGATACGTGACTGCTTTATTGAGATCCAGTTTAAGAAAAGAGGTATGAGCTGGCAAATCTACCGGAGAGCTGAACTTATTCTGGGGAAAAGCAGTAGTGTTTTGGCACAAAATCAGCAGATTTGCTGCAAGCGGCTGGTGACCTTCTCTTTTTCCTTTAAATCTTGATCTCAGCTGAGCATTTGTAGCTGTGCTACATCTGGAGGGTGGAGGGAGGGATGTTGTACTGTCTACAGTCTGCACAGCGGTGTGCAGCATCATGTCAAAATCAAGATGGACTTGATAACTCTAATTAGCATTATCTCCCCATAGCATGCTGCCAGGGATGTTGGTAAGATGCTGTGTGGTTTGGCAAGGTGGCAAAATAACAAATGACAATTGGCAAGAAAAATAGGAACAACCCCTTTAAAGGGCACGTTCCACGTTTTTCCTGTGTCTCAAGCATTAGAGATATTGAGCTTATATTTTAGACTGGAGATAAAGCATGGAAAATCCATGACACTTAGATCTTGCTACAAATTAATCTATTCACCAGGCAGAAAGTTTTAAAGTGAGTTCAGGCTTGAGGTGTCATACTGATCTCTGCAAGCAAGAACAAAGTCACGGCGGCTGTACTGTCACATGCAGCCCATCGCGCCTCTGACAGCTCACTGCAACAGGAACAGATAGGTGGCAAATTTTAATGACCTGTTAATATAACTGGCCACATTTATATAAATGCTAGGAACATTGATGTCTTCTGCAGCATGTTCCTGAGGTGTCTGGGCTTTTGTACCAAGTGTGTTGTTAGAGGTGTTGCATGGTATTTTCTGGTTTGGGGGGTGTGCAGAGGGAGGGAAAAGGAAGGATGCAAGATAAATGTACTGGGGAAACTCTAGAATATTTAGCTGTGTTTGCCTGGACTGGACTTGTCTTAGGGGTAATATGAAGGCCATAAACTTCTTGCCACAATAACCTTAAAACTATAAAGTCACACGGTTGAATGAAGTCCTTTAATGCATCTGTATGCAAAAGACCTCTGTGAGTTTAAACCAGCCTTACTCCACTGTCTCTCTTTGAGAAGTTATGGTTAGATATATGGCCACTCCATTGACACCTGTTTTAATGACAAAAGTGTAATTTAATGACATAAAATTAATTTTAGCTAGTAGGAGAAAGTAAGGATTTTCCTGACCTATTTTCCTTTTAGTGAAGAGGATAGCACCAGGAGGGATCCCCCCCTCCCCAAGTATTGCCAGTGACACTTCAGAAATATGATTTCTTTTAAATGCATGTATGTGAGCTTTCCAGAAGTTTATTCCATAGCAGCTGCGTCCAGGGGTTAAGAGACCTCCTGTGAGAGACACAGAGAGTCCAGAATTATGAAACACAAAGTTTCTGAGAAGGGTTAAGGCCCTGGTTGCTCACCACCCACGCCTGCATCACCATGCATGGTGCCCCACAGTCCTCTGGCATAAAACCGGTTGGGAGCCCACTTGCCATGCCTCAGCTGTGCCAGCAAGGAGCTTGTTTACCATCTACCCACCAGGATGACTTGTGTGGGATGCTTTCTCCATGAAATGTCCTAACTCTGCCTGTGGGTTGTCACCCTGCCTTGACATTTTAAAGTGTTTTAGCTCTGCTGTCTCACAGTGAATTCCTCTTTCTGCTGGTGCTGTTGACAAGCTGCCTTCTGCACAACTCTGCATCTCCATAAATCTTTTTAGGAGTCAGATTTAGCGATCAGTAACAGCTCCCTAGCAAAGCTGACTGCCACTGGCTCCTTGCAGAGCCCACATTTACCCTGTGCACTGGGCGTAGAAGCTGCCACGACACTGCAGGGCAGAGAGGGACCAGTAAGAACCTCAGATGTCGGTGTGACTTCGGGTACGTCCCTTGCCAGCCCTCCCTGTCAGCTGGAAAATAGAAATAATGCTGGTGCCATACAGAGGTTTTCTGAGAAATGTCTCTTCTTTTCAGAAAGTATTTGAGGTTTGCTTAGTCTTATTAATAAGATTAGCTAAAGTGGATAGACAAAAGCTAACGGGTATCCCTGGTATGAATAGAATTATGTGTTTTGGTGATGCTGAGCACTCAGCAGCTCAGTCCAATCACTTGCATAGAATAAAAAGGGCTGATCTTAACTGTTACACCACAGCTAGAGAAACAGATACTGGATATGGTCAGGAAGTCTTTAAAAAAACCAAACCAAAACAAAAACCCAGGAAAGTTAGGAAAGCTCTAAATACAAGAGAAGTATGCCTGTAATTTCTGCTTAAACAAACTTTTTATTTCCTTCCCGTTACTGGTATTAGGGGTTTTAATAATGACACGGATCAGCATTGTAGTCACTGGCGATTTCCAGCTGGCACTTGTCCCATGGGGATCTCAATGTCCTCTCCATCTTCCTAACCTGTGGTACATGGCTGCAGTACCAACGCAGCTGGTGGGAGCTGCAGCTGCAGTGCCTGAATTGCTCTGCTAGAAAAGTCTATATAGTGGGATGGCAGCTGTACAGCCCTCCACCTACTCTGCCCATATGCTGTTAAGGTGCGTTTGCTCCCATCGTGTTTGTAAATCAGGCTGATGGTATTTATAGGGCAGTATCTAACAAGGTACTTTCCAAAGCAGGAACTGAAAGTAAGCATATGGTAACCTGTAAGTATAAATTTATTCTCTATTTGGAAAGGGGCAATAGTCTTAAAAGACTGACAGAAAGAGAAAGGGTTTTCTTCCAGAAGAAAAGGCCTTGGTTGTTTGGGGGTTTTTTTTTGAAGGATGAGGACCAAAAGGAAAAGAATAGATCCTCTTTCATGTGTGTTTTCTTATAGAAGGGGGAAATGCTGACATTCAACAGAAAAGTCAGAATTTTATGCCCAAACCCAGTGCTTTTTTCAGTTTATTTATTTACTGAAAACAATAGCTATACATCAAAAAATACTCTTGGTAGAAATGTGTCTTCGGGTATCATCTCACAGGAGACATAGGAGATACAAATGAAAAATTCTTTTACCAACTGCCTTTTATTTTTTAACTTCATAGGAGGCTGTGCTTTAAAGAGAGCTTTGACTGGTACTAAAACAGAAAATGTTTTCGTTTAACACACAAAAAAAATATGTGAGAGTGAAAAAAAACCCAAACCCTTAGAAAACTCCTTAAAAATAAAAGATTACTTTCTTTTTGATGGTTTCTGTGGACCCGTTTCATGTCCATGTCCTTTGGACATTTCAGCAGAGTGAGGCTGGCATGGAGGCTGGGAAAGATCAGTTCATGGTTGCGTCTCGCATCGCACAGTGCTGTACTGTGAATCACATGTGAGTGAGGCTGGCGAGGTTCATCACTGGGCTAATCAGCAGAGAAAAGTGCCACACAGCTGAGATAAATAAGCATGGCAGAGCAAATTTTGACAGTTACGCCAAAGTAATTTGAATTAGGCAAACCTTTGATGTCTACAAAGCTGTACTTGATATCCCGGTGGGAGCAGGTTTTCCCATTATATGTTCATTTAATAATTTTTTACTCTAGGTTGGGCAGAAAAAACACAATAATGGCTTTTTGACAGACTCATATGCTTGCTTCTGAACTCCCAGGGAATGCCGAGATCTAACCAGACAAACCCCTGAAGAACAATTGACACTGAACTGTGACTCTTCCTTGCTTACTTCTTTATCACTTAGGTGTGGGTTTGTGTGAAAAAGGTTCATGTTTGAAAAGTTATTCCATATCCTTACTCAAGTTGCAATCCATAATAAATACAACTTATAAAATGCGGTGTAAATCTTCAAATGATGCTAGGCATTCACTGCTTTGAACGGATGGAAGAGATGTAAGTGCAAATAATAATCTGTGAGGAAGGTCAACACAGAGGAGGCGAAGTACATTTTTAATTTACACACTTATATAGCTTGTGGCAGGTGTTGAAACCAGCATCACTGGTGAAGGGAAAACACGAAAGATACAGGAAGATGTCTGGCTTTATCAGTTTTAAGTCACGCACTTGAAAACGATACCATGTGAAATGAAGAGACATAATGTAGAGAATTTCATACTTCAGCAAGAATGCTCCTACCCTGCTGATTAGCTGACATTTGCGGTCAATTATTTCCCAAAGGTAATGGCAGTTTTATAATTAGGCCCTCAGTTAGCGATGCCTTTCTGCTCATGCCTCGCCCCGTACGGATTTGCAGCGTGGAGGTTTGTGGTTGTGGGTGTGCTGTTTGACACACACCGACCACCAGTGACCGGAGTAAAGGCAGAACTGGGATTAGTCCCAGTGTGTTTGTTTAGCACCAAGGATTTTTTGAATCAAGCTTCCACTTCAGTGAATTCTTCAGGGTCATGAAGTGTTCATTAGATGAATGGGAATATTTATATCTGCAAGAAGACCTTTGTCGCCCTGGGATAAAGCATGATCATGTTGCCTGGGGACACAACGGGAATGGCCTCGTGCCTCCTGGCTTTCCCGCTGTGCTGAGCGCTCACTGGGAGCAGCAAGAAGTGCTGGCCAAGAAATGCTTTTCTCATCAGTCAACATTTTCATAATTTCAGATGTTTTCCTGACAGCAAATTCCTTTTGCGGAGCAAAACCTTGCTTTCCAGTGCCACTAAACAGAAATGGGTTGGGAGGTCTTAAGTGCAGGGTGCCTGGCACCACGGTGCTCCTCTCCGACGCCGAGTCACTAGTGGCAGCGTAACATGGAGCTCACCAAAGGGACTTTTCCCCCTGGTTGCCCTTACAAATGCTGTTGCCTGCCAGAGTCCCGTTCTCAGTATCTTCTTCAATAAAAATAGGAATAGCTTAGTGAAGTTTTCTGCGGGATATTTCTTACTGTGCCCAAGTAAGACTCTTTCCCCTAGCTAGGGCATGCCATCACTGCACAGCGGGAGTCTGTGCTTCATAAGCTGCGGTGGCAGGGATGCTGCTGGGACTCCACTGACCAACATCAGAAGCGGGGTCTTAAATGCAGTATCACACAATGCCATCCTGGTGAAGCTCATGATAAGTGGAAAAACATCAAAGAGGGAAATAGTGAATAATTTCCTTTGTTTTCATCCCATAGTAGATTTTCAGAAAAACCCAAACAAAATATGGTTGGTTGGTTGATTATTTTTTTTTTTTTCTCAAATGGTTTGTCAAGGTATGGCAAAAATATGAGTATGCAGAGATAAATTATTGGGACATTTTCTCTACATGTGTATGTATAGATATACGTGTAGTTATACATATAAATGTGTATAAGTGTATTTCTGCACATGCATGCAAATTTATAGATATATCTGTATGTGCTTGTGTGGATATATACACGCATATGTATGTTCATGCATACACCCAAGAAAATAAATTCCCATTGCCTTTCTCTTGTTTAATGATAATACTGAAATACTGGCATTCAACAATCTAAATCCTCAAACGTGTTGAAAAAAGGTAGATTTTAATGGTGTTAAATGAACCATTTAGCACAGAGGGCCTCTCACCTTCAGTGGCACACTCTCAAAATGAAATCCAATGTTCAGATACAATAATAAAAAGAAGAAAAACAATATTACCTGTTTAAAGAGAATATAAAAATCCAATTAAGTTCTGAATTTTAATTTTCTTGCAAGCATGGGTTTGTTGCTCTGTGAAAAGAATGAAAATGTATATGACATTCTGTGTGTTATCTACATAATCCAGAGGCTAGAATATCCTATCATGCTTATTTTGTCTAGTGATGATAAAACTAAACAGTTTTAACTGAATTTCCTGTAAATGAGCAAATAATCAAAAATGAACATCTTTATATTCTGATCTTTCATTAATTTATGTATAAATGCTGTTATAAAGAGATTAGCTCTTATGAAAGGGAATGAATTTTGCCTGGATTCTGACAGCAGTGATGGGCTGTAGCAAATGAAGTGCTGTGGGTGGAAGAAAGCTGGAGCGGTCACTCACTTCTGAATTGTGAATTCAACAAAAGACAAGAAAGGAAGCTCTGCAAGCAAGATGCCCAGTGGCACCAGCCACTGATGTGCAGACGCAGAGCATTGTGCCCAAGTGTCACTACCCTCTTGTCCCTAAATGCGACGGATCAGTCATGGCCATTTGTTAAGCTGTGTGTCATACATGGATTGGTAGCATGTTGGAGGGTGGCAGAATGAAAAGGTGGTGGCTGCGGGTGCAGGAGAGAGCCAGTGGGGCAGGAGACTGCACAAGTGAATTTGCTTCTGTTCCAGCCATGGCTTGGGCAATAATGTCAGAGCAGTAAATTCTTGCTTCTTTTTGCCACTGACTAATCCTGCCTTTCCTTCTTTCCTTAGATATGCTTTATTTGGACTAAACAAGAGAGAAAAACACCTGTACCTGGACTGTGAGTATCCAAATCAGCAATTATATTTGTACCTACATAAGACTGTCACCCACCAGCCTTGCTTAGCAAAGAGAATGTCCTTGTCCTACGGATAAAGCAATAGCAAAATGTACCTCACTGCCGTTGTGCCTCTGCAGCCTGGCGTTGTCCAGCCATGCCACACTCTGTATCTGTGCTCTTGCCCTCCAAGGAGCATTGTCTCTTCCAGAGTGAACCAGCAGATATTTGGCTGACTTGGTAACCGGGTAGAACAGAATATGCCTGGGTAAGTGCAGAGGAGTAGACAGTATATCCAGGCTGGCGTAAATCAGGTTACTCTCAGACAGTAACTTTTTGTATGGTTTATAAAGATAATTTAAAACAGGCAAAGGCAAAATGTCCAAACCCACATTATTTTAACAGACCTTTGTGCCTAATGGTGCAATTAAGGACTCAAACAAAGGAGTCTATTGGGTATTGAGAAAGACTGGAAATTCTTGCTGTCTGATTTTTTACATACCAGTCTCTGTAACGGTGGGTACCCAGTCTGAAGAGTATCCAGCCTTCCAATGTTTGGGAAATCTGTTCCTTCTGCAATAGTCAGAGAGGCTGTTTACACAATCTCCAGGTTTTCATATTAGATCCAGAAGAAATTATTAAATTGTTCATGTGACCAAAAATTGTAGAGAAAACAGGGCTGTAAAGCACCAGATTTGCCCATTGACAGGAAGCAGCTTTATCTGGTTTTCCATGTTTTTACAAGCTATATGTACTGCTCCTGGCCTTTAATCTCACCACAGATTGGCACAGAATCATAGAATCACGTAGGTTGGAAAAGGCCTTTGAGATTATGAAGTCCAACAATTAACCCAGCACTGCCAAGCCCACCACTAAACCATGTCCCTAAGCATTTCCTAAACACCTCCAGGGGTGGTGACTCCACTGCCTCCCTGGGTGGCTTCTTCCAATGCTTGATTGTTTGAACTGTTCATTACGTTTCCAGCACTACAGCAGGGATGGGAACAGCATTGCCGACATCCAGATTCTTCTGTGCTTCACAAAGTCACTCACCCTGTTCTGCATTTCTGCACATTCAGAAAGGTGGCAACTTCTATGCCTCTTCATGTCATGTAAAATAATTAAAGGACAGCCAGGTAAGTTATAGATGAAAGTAAAAACTAATCTTCTAGTTATTTTTATGTGTCCAGGATTATTTTTATATTATTTAAATTGTCAGTATTGTGGTCCTACAGCAGGTTTCTTGTTCAAGGTCTTGTTGCCTGTAAAAATAAAAAGAATGAATTATAAGTGTTTGCAGACATATAATACAAAACACGTTTAACATGACAAAGCTAACACTATGATTTTAACCTTGTTTCATTCAAAGCCTCAAAAACAATCTCGGGGCCCCGTCCCAGTTTCTCACAGGCAGTTTGTTATGCCAGAAACATCACCTTCAGTGTCTTATATTAGACCACCAGGTGTTGTTCAGCCCTTTCATATTAACCTTCTTCATGTCTTTTCAAATTTGGCCCAGTGTCCACCTCAAGGCAGCATGTGAAAGTTAGCCACACATGTTTATAAACGTACTATAAATCTGTTTTCATATTCATAAAACTAAAGATAAGGGAAGTCTGAAAAGCTGTGATGAAGCGGGTACCATTTCCCCCAATACTTCAGAGCTTTTGTTTCCTGCACACACTCTTGTCCCTCAGAGTGATGCGTCACAGCAAACCCAACTGGTGCAGTCAGTAAGCGAAGCTGCTTTGCAAGCACTTCCCTGATGCTTATGCTGCTGGAATTTAAGGGCTTGATCGTGCCCTCATTGTAAAAGCCAAACACTGAATTCAATCACCAAAAGATTAAGCAGTGCCAGTGCTTTCTGATACTGCTAAAAAAAAATAAATAATCAATCATCGCATATGAATTATTTGTGTTTGAATATTGAATCCCAGAGGGGTGGTAGCTATTTTTTGTAATTCTGTGGAGATGGAGTAAATGGTTATGAATAGCACAGTGGCAGAATGGGAATGATTACTAAACTCCAGTCTGTTAAAAACACCTCAGTTCGCCAAAAGGTCTTGCAGCAGGACTTGTCTATGTACCCTCTTCCTTTTAAGCCCAAACTCAAGTACGGCACTGAAACAAAAAGGCCTGGAAGGATTTCAGAAGAGCTGTCCGCTGTGTACTGCCTCACATACTGTTTTTGCTGCAGAGACTGCAAGTCCCTCTCCGCTGTTTGTGACACCGTTTGTACAAATGGCATCTCATCCCGAGCCCTTGCTCTGCAATCTTAATGGTCCTTTCCAAGAAAGAGCTCTAATAGTTCATTGAAATTGTGTTTAGTCTGCAGGCCCCCTGGAGCTATTATGAATGTAATTAACGTCTGCAGATCGGGACAAAAATGGGAAGGACTCTATGCTGTATTGACTTAATATATCATAATGGCTCTGTCTGGGCCTGAACGGGCTATTAGTCATCCAAGGGGGTTGGTGCATGCCACAGTTGCACAGTGCAGCTTTTGACGTGGCTGGAGGTCCTGTGGGAAGGACAGGCTTGTGATGTGCCTCCTAGAACCAGAAACAGGAGGCTGACCCCAGCCAACAGTGCTGGAAACTGTGGCTCCATTTCCCTGTAAACCTTTGTGGGTTCCTGGGTTTAAAAGCCATATGGGAAATCTGTGGGCAAAACCAGCTCATGGTGTGCTGCCAGCTCTGTTCATTTGCTGGTCCTGGTCTACCCATTCCTTGCTGGCTCCTGGACCCATCACTGCCCACAGGGAGAGATTTCTGTTGTTTCTACAGATGCTCACAGATGCCATGCAGAAGGCAAAGACTCAGGGTGAGGCAGACCTGCTGGCATCTCAGCCCTCCTGGTATGGGCCCAAGCTAGTTGTTTGGGATCTCCCTATAATAGTCTGGCACCCGTGGAGTACTTTATCCTCACCTCAGACCCTTGGAACCAGCTGCTGAGATGTACATTTCGCTGCTGATGGAGGAGCTGTTTCACTGTGTCCTGGTTTCAGCTGGGATAGAGTTAATTTTCTTCCTAGTAGCTGGTATAATGCTGTGTTTTAGATTTAGCACGAGGACAATGTTGATAACACACTGATGTTTTAGCTGTTACTATTTACCCTGAGTCAAGGACTTCCCAGTTTCCTGTACGCTGCCAGTGAGCAGGTGCCCGAGAAGCTGGGAGGGAGCAGAGCCAGGACAGCTGACCAGAGCTAGCCAGAGGGGTGTTCCATACCATGGGGTGTCATGTGCTGGACATGAGCTGGGGGGAGATGGCTGGGAGGAGCTGATCACTGCTCTGGGACTGGCTGGGTATCGGCAGCAGGGGGTGAGCAGTTGTGTTGTGCATCACTTGTTTTTCTTGGGTTTTATTCCTCTTTCTCTCTCTTTGTTATTTCCATTTACTTCATTATTATTAGTAGTATTGGTATTGTTGTTGTTGTTTTACTCTATTTACATTATTAAGCTTTCTTATCTCAGCCCATGGGTTTTGCCTTTTTCTGCTTCTCTCCTCAACCCGCCGGGGCAGGGGGAGTGGGTCAGCAGCTCCCTGGTACCCAGTTGCTGGCTGGGGTTAAACTACGACACACTGTCATGTGTTTTGATTTCATGCTGTGCAGTAAATGCAGGACACTTCAGGAACTGTGATTATTTTCAACCAGGGAAGCCTGATTTCAATCATGTATTTTCCTGATTTTACACAATGAACACTGAAGCAAACAGATAAGCAAATATATGTTTTATTTTACAGACTCTCCCAAGCGCCTGAGGCAGTTTCAGGTCCAGTGGCTGAGGTTAGGCTAGATTAAGCACTGCTGAAATGCAGAGTAGGCAGGGAACAGCTTCCCTTCTGAAGCAACTGGCTGTGCAAGGGGAAATCCTTTTAAATGTCAGAGAAATCTTTTCCTTTGAAAGCTCCATCATCTGTGTTATCTGCTCCTTTAACCTCTCTATCCATTCATTCAGCACTGGAGTTTCAGTGTCACAGAATGTTCTCCCAGTCTGGTTCAGGTGTCAGATTTTAAATATCACCTTCTAAGTTCTGCTATTGTTTGTTAGTTGCCTTTTTTCTTAAAAAAAAAAAAATCAAACTGGCATTAGATGCATGTAAACTGCAATGTGTTCATATGTAGTACAAGAACAAGAAAAATAAGAGAGGTTCATTCAATGAATTGTCTTTTACAGATGACCTGTCTCTAATCATGGTGCTGCTTTTGATATGAAAATGCATATGTAACTGAAACATTGGTACAGCTGCACTTCAAAGAAAAATGAGGCAATCTGAGGTCTTTGGTGCTCTTCAGATTTACACTATTTCAGGACCAAGTGCTATAAACATCTGTTTATATGGAGATAGAGTGTGATTACAGAAGAAATCTTTTCCACGTGAGTATATGCTTTTTTAATGTCACTGCAATGTATTTTCACTTTAATGATATCATTCCACTATTTAGGCAGAAATTCTGGAATTTATTTCAAATGGGTCACATAACTACATGATCCTAACATACCTAAAAATATATTTGTAACACTCAGCTTAGTGTGCAACTTCAATCCTAGCATTAAGCTAACGTGTCTCAGAGCTCGGCACATCCCTAGGTGAGTGCAAAGTGACACATTTTTAACTTTTGTGAAGAACCCTTATTTTTCCTTACCAAATACAGAGGCAGGCTTCCCACAGAAGTTGTGATCAGAAATGGATGTGTCAGCTGTTATCTCAAACTTGCACAGTTGTAATCACAACTGCTTGTGCGTGCCAGAAGAGATCGGAATATTTACAGCTTTTCAGTGCAGCCGGAAGGAAACAATTACAAGTGAATACAAACATATGGAAAACATACATACAAATATATGGAAAAAACACAAATAACATGCACATTCTCTCTTACAGATAAACAAGATGCCAACAGGAGCAAGCACAAAATGTGTTTGCAAGTAGAAAGCATTACCAAAGAAGCAGAATATAAAACTATATAGAAGCAGAGGGCAAGGCAAGTGTCTCGAGCAGAAGCCATGGTAGCAGCTTTTCTGTTCCAGGACTGATGTGTCAAATTTGTGAAGGTGAGTCCACTCAAACAGTTCTGGCTCTGGGCTGGGAGGAAGCTGTATTAACCCTGTGTGCGTGGCACTTTATCACTGAGACAGATAAAGCCAGGAAGAAGGTTTTGTTTTGAAGGAGAAATACACCACAGCTTTTTGCGAAGTCTAATAGGAATATGTTCAATTAAATTGATGCTGCAAGCAGATGAATGGGTCTAAATGGAGGCAAAATTTTACTTTTAAGGTTATGATACCAGGTGTGGGGGTGATCTGTAGGTTTTGGGACTCCTTGTCACCATCCTGCAGTTCCTATATCCTTTTCTCCTTGTTCCTGAAATTGTGCTATTGAGTGCATCATCATATGGCCTGACCAGGTCGTATTCCTTCATGAGCAGAGTAAATACCTGCATTTCTTCTTACAAAGTCTGGTTTGTTTAGTTTTATTCTTGCTAGGTTTTCTTTGTCTGTATGCTTCTTGGGAAATCAATGCTCAAAGGAGCAACCTGTGTATCTTTGACTTACACACAGTTCCAGCTGAACGACGCTAGGCTTCTAGCAGAGGGATTGAAAGAACAAAGAAAAAAGGTTCATTTAATTTACCTTGAGGGATAGTTCAGTTTTCAAATAGAGACAATTTGAAAAACGCAAAGTACTATGCCAATATCTTAGTCACTCTCAAAAATAAAATTAAGTCTTTCTTGGTAGGAAAATAAATGTCAATGCTATGTACATTTGCATCCAGCAGCAATTCTGCAGCTAATTTTGTAGTAATTGATACGCTGCTTTATTATGAGTGTTGAAGCATTAAATATTCAGGTCCAAGCCAGACTTGGCCTAACACCAAAGTGGGCATTTGCCACATATTAGCAGGCTGACCAGTAGACAACAATAGTCAGGGCTGGCACAGAGCTTAAACATTGATGTCCACTGCTGGCCTGAATACAGTTCAGAATATTATGGGCCAGAAATACTAGCTTACAGAGGGCTGCTTAATGAAATGAAGAACTGACCTGAACAATATAAAAGAGATTAGAAAAGAAGCTGCCCTCCAACCAAGAGGCCATTAAGTAGTTGATAAATGGATGTTTCTATGAGTAGGATTTCAGGATGCTAAATTCAAACCAATGTCTTTTTTTGGGTGATGCTGGTAAGTATCTTTGTTATGTATGAAAGTGACTGTGAGAGTAACTTGTGAAAGGTGCATAATAGGTTATCTGTCTATTAAAAGGACATATCTAGGTAGGCTTCATTCAGACATATGTGATAATTCTTTTTAAAATGCAGAACCACACCATCAGCTGGGGTAAAGAGGATTATTTTCAATGTCTGTCCTAATATACATGCACCGAACATTGCTGTTGTGCTGCAGGGGTGCACAGTAGGCAGTACAGTTGTGGCCACAGCTCCAGGAATCACTCACTCTAAAATGAGAAAACAACAGTACTTCTGGCATGACTCTAAAGATATTTTAGATATTTATTTAGCGTTTGCTCTTCTGGATAAGCTGTATTCAGGCATATTTATATTTAAGCAAACAGCTAGTTATTATAATGACTCTTTCACATGTGGAAACTGCCTGCCCTGCATAGACTTTTCCAGACTAGAGCTCCTGGGCACTGCTGCTGTAGTGGCTGGTCAGAACAGACTTTCTGTGTGCCCTGCTGCTCTAGTGGTTCTTTGTTGGTGTGCTCTGTACCTGTTACCTGGTTGTGCAACGCTATCTCTGCCTGTAGTATTTGCTCTGTCCACTTGTGGCTCCTACAAGGCAATTCACATGTTTATTCCTGTTTGTACTGCTGGGAATGAGGACTAATTGCTATCAGAGGATCTCATTACTCTCTCCAGAGCACATCAGCTGGACATCCCAGACTCCATTACCTAATGAAACCACCTGCTGATGAACTAATCTTTTTATGTTAACAAGATGGCTTTATAGTGACACTCCTACTGCAATTACAGTGACAGGCTTGGTGTGTTTCATGTTGGGATTGGAACAGCACTGGGGCACTTGCTGGTCTTTCCTCAAGGAAGCACAAAGTGAAGGGCAGCGAGGTATTTTCCTTGCAGGACAGAGGAGGACACAGGAAGGGTGACGTGTGCTTTGGGCACAGGGGGGTTCTTGACTCCAGCTAGGCTTGGCAGAGGGGACCACTTGGCCAGGCACCACTCAAAACACTTCCACTTGATTCCTGCTCTGAACCGATCCAGGGTAGAGGCTGTTTCTTCCCCCAGACTGCAGGTGAGGCTTCCATGCCCCAACGCTTTTGGGAACCTTCCTTGTGATCTCTGGCTTCAGCAACAGGGATTTTGTGGCTAAAAAATTACATCCATGGAACCTCCCTGAAACCTGGACCAACATAAGGATGGCCCATGGCATTTTGCTTCACTTGAAATGTGTTCTTCGCCAATTCACGTAATTTCCCCTTTTTAACTTAGCAGATCCTCTTTGGCTTTCTGCAGCAAGCAGGTGTTTCTCCATATTTCCAGTCTGTGAACTTAAAGAAATTCTAAAATAATTTGTCATTTTATAAATAAGTTATACAAGCTGTCACCACAAATCTGTCACCATGCAGACAGGTGCAAACATGCGCAGTATGCAGAGAGAGACACTGACACAGAGATCAGAATAAAGGCCATCTAAAAGCAATTACATTTCCAGGTATTAAGCAAACACAATTATTTAAATTGCTAGTAAAAAATTGTTGATAAAATAGATAATTAAAAAAGATTGACCTGAAAGCTGATTTTAAATTATTCTGTAACGTGCATATAACTCATAAAATTGCTCTCTCATGACCCAGCCTCCATTAAAAAGAAATTTCACCTAGGAAAAAAATTACATATGCAGCACACAGTGATTAAAATAAATACATATTCTCTCAAATGCTGGAAATGATGTGAGGAACTGTATTAAAAACTGGGAATGCATTAGACCTACATTGCAAACTGTAGTGTGGTCTGTCATTTTAATAAATCACACTCAAGAGGCACTAAAATAGAGAGTATGACAATACCTTAGACCACAAAAATAGTAGATCACCTATCGTATGTAGATATATAAAAATTAAGCTGAAAAAATACTGGAAAAGATCATAGAATAGTTCAGGTTGGAAAAGACTTTTAAGATCAAGTCCAATCGTCAACCCAACGCTACCAAGCCCACCACTAAACCATGGCCCTAAGTGCCACATCTACAGGTCTTTTAAATACCTCCGGGGTGGTGACTCCACCACCTCCCCGGGCAGCCTGTTCCAGTGCTTGGCAGCCCCTTCGGGGAGGACATTTTTCCTAATTTC
>JAVJGJ010000047.1:32359436-32374172 GCA_035590215.1 Microhierax caerulescens | reverse complement strand
AGGATGCTGCTGGCCACCTTGGCCACCTGGGCACACGGCCGGCTCCTGTCCAGCGGCTGTTGACCAGCCCCCCCAGGCCCTTTCCCTCTGGGCAGCTTCCCAGCCCCCTGCCCCAGCCCGCAGCGCTGTGGGGGCTGCTGTGACCCACGGGCAGGAGCTGACACTTCTTCTTGTTGAACTTCATACAGTTGGCCTTGTCCCATTGATCCATCCTACCCAAGGTAGTGTAGATGCTAATATAGCGGGGAAATTTGTTTTTCTCATTCTGATTACAGCGGCTCCTAAATAACAATGAGGGTCCTATCATGCCAGGAGCACATAGCTCAAGAGATAGCAGCTGCTGTGGTGAGTTTGCATTTACACTAGAGTAGACAGAAAAGAGGCAAAGAGAAAAAGGGCAAGTATTGCAGCACAGACAATTTAAAGGCCAGATTTCCAAATATATTCAGTGTATCTTGGCGAGGGAGGTGGAAACCTTGAACAAAGGGTGTCTCAGGTGCCCTTTGTGACCTGCCAAGGTCACGTGAGTGTCATGCAAAGATGAGAAGCAGATGTTGGAGACCTGAGGCCAAATTTTGTGTCCCTAGCACTGGGAGACCGGTGGACGTTTGGCCACCTGACTGAGCTGGACACATCTGGTATCAGTAGTAATTGCTGGAAAAGAAAAGCAGCTCTTTGGCTTTGCAGTTGGCACCGCTCTCTGCTTCTGTGGCAGGCCAGCTCGCGGATGGCTCACAAGGACGGTTTGTTTGTGCCATGCTCTCCTCAGGAAGGAAATCTCTCAGTGCCTCTGTTGTAGGATGTTGCTTCTAAGTTAGCTTTTAATGGCCCGATGCTCAGCTGGAGTAAAGCAACTTCACTCTTGAGACAGTGGAACTATGGCCATTTGTGCCCAGTTCTATCGCTCCTCATCTTCTTGGTCGTGGTTGATGTTTTTTTCAGTACCTATGGTCAAATATATGCATTGGCAACACCACCACCAAATAAAAAAATAAATGTATTTTGACCTTTGACTATCCTTATATACAAAATTCAGAGAAACTGGTTGAAGAGATGGATAGCACCAAAGGACATTTTTTTTAAGCAAATCTTTCAAGACTCCAGTTTTAATAACGTGTAGCTCTGCCAGTCTCATTGCAGAAACATGAGAGCACCCACTTTCAATTTAAAGTGCTCTTCTCCACACATAGTACTTCTCTGAACCTGTCACTTCTCAGGAGGCTCTTTCTCAGGCAGTCTGCATTTTAAATCAAGCAGTTATGACACTTTTCAGTGCAAAAGGGGACAAATTAGTGAAAGCAGCATATATAGAAACTTGGTTAGGATAACCAGTGAACAACAGTAAGCAGTGTTCCTGGGAAATAACTAACTGCCTCAGATTTTTGCAGTGACCATCCATAGAAAAAAGAAAGTCATGTAGGACTGAAACAGCCCACTGGCTTTGGTGCCTACAGTAATGAGTCACAAAATGGTGCAGACTGAGATCATTAATCCTGGATTTATTGACAAGTTTGAAAGCCCCAGGTAGACCTTCTTTAGAAATTCAGCTGAGACTGCAATCTGCTCCCATGTCTATAATACTCTTGAAGACCTCTGCAATTTCAGATGTGTTTGTTTTCTTGTGATGACTTTCAGACAGAGCGATAGGAGTAATCCCATTTTTGTCAACGGGATGTTGAAGCTCAGAGGTAGCTATGCTGAATTACGGCTTGAAGCCAAATTTTCACCACTTCACCTGCACGTTCCTTCTTTCCTCCGTGCAGAAAACTGGACTTGCAGACTGGACACTGCTAATTTTGTGTTGCAGGTTTTTTAGATGAGTTCAGGCAGAGCCTGTGACTTACGGAGCAGCAGTGGAATGGAGTGGTTAGGAAGGAGCATTTTTACTGATCTGGCCTCAGAGTCCAATTTTCACGTCTGAGTCTTACGATAGGAGATGGAAGTCCCTCATTAGGGGACTGAATGCAATATTTAATATGCTTAATGTCCACTACATATGCTACAAGATAGCCTGGTTTCTGCAAAAAACAACATCCAAGCTCCTTTTGGCACCTAATGAAGGGACAGAATGAGTGTTTTTAAGACTTCATTTTCTACGCCATTACATGGTAGTGAAGCAGGACTGACTTCAGTAGTTACACTGTCATACAATCAGCCTGTCAAAAGCAGGATCAGTCTCCTATACTTTACATGAGGGGATACAGGAATATCCTTATTAATGCATCTGTCTTTCAAAAACTATCCTGTGATATCCTGCACTATCATCTTTGAAACATCTTGGACTTGGGGAATGTCAAAACTTAGGATATGAGCGTGCACTATTACTCTGCAAGTTGCATGGGAACTGATTAACCTATCAATCTCTATTATTCAGCTCCTAGAAATGAGACACATACTTCTCCTGGGGATTTACCTGGAGTGAGATCAAAAGGAAACTGCTTTCTCTCTTCCCTGCCTGAAGATTCAAAATTTGTTTTGACTAGTGATGTTAAAAATAAATAAATATCTGAAGTGACCTGAATAACTTGAGCAATTCCCTGGTGATTAAGGCGGGAAGCGTTTGAAACATGAAAAGTTGCACCCATGTTCAAATGAGAGAAGTCCTAGTTAATTATTTAAAGCAGCCGAAAGCTCATCAAAAATTTAACCAAGATTTATTTCTCCTTGATTGTGCAGGCACCACAATGTGTAGAAATGGAGGCTTTAACTCTGTTAAATGAAACTCTTGAGTTTTCACCTCCCAGTGTGGCAGTGCTGGCTCGGTGGGACCAGTGCAGCCTTTTCTCCTGTCCCCCCTCTTCCCCAAGCACCTACTGAAAATTGCCTTTGACTGCTGGTGATGCACGTTAGTGAGGTGGATTTAAATAGCATCTCCAGGCAGTTAAATAGCTTACAGCAGCTGGACTGCTGCTGTGGGGGAGCTGTGTTGGCCCACAGCAGACTGGAGCTGTGGCTTTTCAAGGCTACCAGCACCCATCCATTATACTGGGATAGGGGCTGCACCAAGTGGCACCTCTTTTTCACTCCATTTCTCCTCTTGGGACTTCATTTGTTTTTGGTTTCTTCCACTGACCCTCAGTTCCCAGACCTGAGAAGTCAGAGCCTTGCAGCACACAGACTATTTAAAATCCCATGGTGCCTGAAGCATCCCCGGCCAGAGGTGTGCAGCGCTGCGGGGGGCTCTGCAGCCCGCACTGGTGAGCACCCACAGACTGCAGGTCTGCACTCCCTTAAATTACCAGTGCTGCAAACTGGGAGCTGTTTTTAAGCAATTTAGCTCACATCTCACCAATTTTGTGCACGCTGCCTCAGAGCTAGGTCTGGGCCATTGCCCTTTTCTTTGAAGTCCATTGCATCTGTGGTTTTCTTTGATCATTGCTGTGGAAATGACTGAAGTATTTTTCTCATAGGTTTGTATGCACACAGGCAGAAGAGGGCTGAGAACCTCAGTAGAGGTGAAGCATCTGACCTTATCTTGACTTGTTAGGATTAAAGTAACATTAAATAGGACAAAATTATGTTCTAACTATCTTAAGAGACTAATGAGGAGGGAG
Organism: Microhierax caerulescens; assembly: GCA_035590215.1. Lineage (NCBI taxonomy): Eukaryota > Metazoa > Chordata > Aves > Falconiformes > Falconidae > Microhierax > Microhierax caerulescens. The sequence continues at coordinate 32,370,618 of JAVJGJ010000047.1, read as the reverse complement.
CGATATTATTCAACTGCTTTTACCAATACACTCAATACGTTAAATGGCTGTGAAAGAGCTTTGCCAGTAAGCTTAGTGGGTGTGCAGGGATCTAAAAATGCCAGGCAGCACCTTAGGATATCTAAGGCACCTTCTTCTTTCACTGCGTTTCCAGTGGTGGCGTTCCATGCCTAATATCGCAGTCCCTGAAAAAGATAAAAAATGAATCTGCTCTTTTCCCACCATCTCTGAGCCAAAAGGTCACAAAGAAGGGGAAGCTGGGTTTCCTGGAGATGCCATGGTATTGCTGAATTCTCCCTGATTTCTGGAGCTTCCCAGAACTGCTCTGTGCATTAAGCCACGAGACAGAAAGAAACAACTTTCTGCCCTGTGTTCCTGCGCTGGTTTAGCTGGTATCTTAGTCTACGTGGTTTCATTATAAAAACTTATTTAGGAAGTAGATCTCTGAATTATTGCATATAGTTCTTGCAAAAGCCATTCAAAGTTCAGAGGTGATCAACTAAGTAAACAGTGCTAGGAAGAATGAGGAAAGTGCTGAAGAATAATGGTATTTCTTAGTTTTGATTATATCAGTCTGTGGTGTACAAGCTTGCAGATCCCATTTGTGATCATTTTTTCTGAAAAAGGCTAGAAGGCAACAAGAAAGGATGGAGAGCAGGAAAACAAGGGGGGTCTGGAAGGAAGAAATGGTCCGTATAAGGTGAACTGAAAGACCATTAGACCCATTGGATATCCTACTGGGCTTTCAAATCACAAACAAGATTGAGAACATAAACAGGGTGTAATTATTCATACCTTCTCACAATACATGAAATACTTCTTATGCTGAAAAGATTTTTGGTGAATAGCTAAAATAAGCTCCCAAAATCTGGCTGAATATTCTTATGCTTTGTAAATGGTAACTAGGGAAAGAAACTGTATAAGGTTTACATTTTTATTTGAAGTATTACTGTATATTTTGATTCATTTGGCTCAGTTCATGATATAATGGAGCATAACTGATGTAACTGGGCTTGATGTGTCTCCTTGTTACACATACTGGAACAATATCTGCAGAAACATTTGAAATTACACGTTTTTTCAGACATCTATTTTAAGGATCAGTAACTTCAAACAAGCAGAACACTTAGGCATATTTTAAAGGCTTATTTCCTGCAATCACGCACGGGTCATGGCTTAATCCTCATCAGAAAGCACACACTTTGGGATCCTGATTGCAGGAAGGGGTAGTGAAGGAAGGACACAGAAAGAAAAGGAACCTGATAACGTTTTCAAAAAAGATTCCTGAGAACTTGCACCCAACTGGTAAATATTTGATGCTTATTTAGAAGAGAGATGATTTTTTTTAAATTCTGAAGGAGAAACCCAAGAGGCGAAACAAAGCTGATGAGTCAAAATATCTGTTAGGAGAATTTGTGGCACTGCTCGGCACTGTGTGTGTCCATGTGTGATACAAAGGACAGGCTTTGGAAGAGTCAGCTGTCCCAGCAGGGAACACACAGCCTAATGGGAGAGGCAACTAAATCCAGTATTTCTTACTGAATTTCTTAGTACTCTGTAATAAGGTTTTTAACAGAAAGGCCAGCCTATGAATTATTTTTGAGTGAGAAGGAGTAGGGTGGCTTTGCTTGGCCATACGCACAGCTTCTGTCAAATGAGGTAGGGTGGCAAAAGGATCCTGGTGTTTTACCTGAGAGAGTTAGAAATACAACAGCTTTCTGCAGCAGATAAGAACTGGATTCTGGCCTACTTTGAACAAGTTAAGCAAATAATTACCTGTGAATAAATTACTTGGGAAGAAAAATGCTAAATATATTTATTAATACAAACCATATGTTTTTTGCAACTTCGTAACAGAAGGCTCTTAAAAGTACTCAGCTACATTCAAGGTTCCCCAGTCACACACATTTTCTGCATATACTTTATACACTCACCACTTCATAGCCAGAATATTCATTTAGTGAGTATTTTAAAAACTTACAACCATCCCTTCAAGGTCTGTGAATATACAGTAGAAGTCTGTTAATTCCTTTCAGTCACACATAGATGAAGTGTCAAACTTCCAAATTTCTTAAGTAATTTAATTTAAGAATTTTGGATATTTGACAGTTGAACAGGAAGTTTTCACATTTTTGAAAATGAGGAAAAGAATTTCCTATGCCATCAGTTTCCTTTCTGGAGGACAGGATTTTTGAAGATACTCTGTTATTACAATTTTTTTTATATATATATAAGAATTCTTCCAAATGTCCTGAGACAGGTGCTCTTGCTCATTAGTGGAAGTGTTCGCCTCTCTTCATAGCTTTCTGTTTAAAGTTTTTTTTGCTAACTGATGTGCTTTACAGAAGCCTCCAGGCTGCTTTCGTTTGTGCTAGCAGAGTGACCTCGAAGTGATGAGGCAAAAAAATGAAGGAAGCAGAAATCATGCCAATATTCATCTTCCTTCCCACCTTTTATATTCCAGTCATTGTCCCCTACCTCCCCAGAGACTACTCCAGCAATTGGGTTATAGTTGTCCCCCCCTTCACATTTTCACCTGATACCTGGTACTGTCCAGAGCAATGCCCAGGGGTTTCAGCTGCACAGGCATAGGCTCTGCCTAATTGGCTCTGGTTCAGGTATATGAAGTGTGGCAAGCAGAGGCAGGATTTTAAGGTCTATTTAATCAGCCCAGTAATTCAAAATCTGATTTGAGCTTGAGTTGTTTATGTACAAGAGAGAAGTCTGCTTCTGGAGGGATCCTGGCCTCTCTGCACGCTGCGTACATCAATTATTGGAGAACCATGTCCCGAGCAACAGCAGTAAGAATAGCGTAAGAAAGATAAACTTTTCCCAGCGCTGTAAAAATTAGAGAAGATTTTAGGAGACATTTCAGCTGTCTTGCAGGGGAGTAGTGAGTAACCAAGCACATGAGATTGGGAAGAAATGCTCTTGCTGCAATGTGGTGAGAACCATTGGCTTCACGTGCATTTCTGCATGTGCTGAGGTGCATGCTGCTTCGGCTGCTCCTCTGGCACTAACCAAACTGTATAGCTTTAACCCGCGGTGCAAGCTTTTGTGACCCACTATGGCACGAGTATTTCTACTGCAAATCCTGTAGGAAAGACCCGAGATCTTTTCTCTCAGAACATCGCTGTGCTTTGCCCAAGTTAGGCAGCACGGGAGGCTGCGTAGGAGCCTGGGTACTGTTAAGGTGCTGTGTTCTCTGAACTCCAACGTGATGTAAGTCCAGGTGTGGTGACTGAGTCTTGTCTCACTGTGCAGCTGGTAATAAGGGTGTTTTCAAGCCTTCCATAAGTGGAGAGAAAGCAAAAAAACCCAAAAAGGACAGATTGCACATTTGATAAAACTGATTTGTAAATTCCCAATTCAAACATTGTGATTTTTAAGCTCAAATTTAATCTCACTTCTGTGAAAAGCCTGTTTCTCCCTACCTGTTACACTCAGAAGCACTTCTGCAGATGAAAACCAGCTTTCCATCCTGCAACCTCCCACAGACATATGCACACACATTATGTCCCATGTTTAATTGCCTTTCAAAACTGTCTTATCTTGGCATGAACTTGTCATTGGTTTATCTCTGCTCGGGATAAATGCATACCTAATCTTATTACTGGATGCACTCAGAGCAGGCAATCTCATTAATAGCTACCCTTAAGGGATTTTTTTATCCATGGATCAATTTTGTAATTGGAACGCAGCTACATAATATATAAATATATCCCTTCAATGGCACAGCCGTTCTCATGCTGTTCAGTCTTGCACATCTCAAAAGGAAAAAAAAAAAAAAAAAGAATCCAGAAAGAAAGAATGTATTTTTAAACCAGAGATCCTTCTTGGAAGCTTGTTAGGTTTTCAGATCACACCACAGGCTTACAAGCTTGATTTGTCAGGTTCATGATTGTTACTGGATATGTGCGTTCTATCATTTTTAGCCTGGATAGTCACTAAGAATAGTTTTCCCTATTCTTAGTGGCAGTGCACCGAATTCTTATGCTCTTTGTTGTAGTATATAGAAGTCTATAATGGGAAAACCCTAACTCGTAGCTACATATAATTTTCAAAAGCAGCAGGAGCTATATAGCTTTCAAGAATTAAATGATGTTCATTTATTCAGTGACTGCAAAATATCCTACTAAGAATGTAATAGCTTAAAGGCTTCCTAATCAACTTTACTTCATCATTAAATAATTATGCTTTGTGTATCTGAACTACACTTTTGTCACATCTCATGCACAGGGTAGTTAGTGAATATGAGTCATTACCGAGGTTGAGTGAACCGTTCATAATTAAACCTGAACCAAGGAAAACTGTCTGGTTTCAACTTGTCTAAAGCTTTCAGTGAGTCTGGGCTAAGTTTCGAACAAACTTTGATTGAATTATATCCCAGCCCCAGCAAGCATTACTCAGGTTGGAGTTCAGTGGACTCCCCTTGCCCCCCACCACCCCCCCACCCTTCTGTCAGGATCATTACACCTCTGATCAAAAGGGATTAATTTTTCTTCTTCCTCCCACTCTGTAGGCAGACAGTGAGGATGGGCATCACCGCGGCTCTCGGAACACATACATGAGGAATTAGTGAGCAAGTATTTTACGGTTATACGTATTTGTAGCTGCAAGCCATGCAGTTGTGCACACAGTTTTCACAATTGACACCACTGGGCATCGCTAGCCAGCTAGAGAGAAAGTACTGCTATAATTCAAACAGTGAATAGCTGTAGTAGTGATAAAGGTGATATATTTAAAGACAGCCAGAGTGTACGCTTACTGTGTTTGATTATCAGCAGATCCCAAATCACTCAAAAAATCAAATATCCTTGTCAGCTGCCCATAGTCATCTTACCCGAGGCTGCCAACAGCAAAACATTGTCTCTGCCAGCATGATGGGAAATAGGCTGCATCCAAAATGCAGGCGTGCCTGGGTGTGTGTGCTCACTGCAGGTGGCATGGGACTTTGCTGCAGGGGTGCAGGACAGGCTGCACCATGGTCAGGCACGAGGCAGCTCTCGCCAGGAGCTGCAATGCAGGGGTGCAAGCAGCTGTGGAGCAGGGGACACCTCTGCTCGGTGGGGAGACAAAAGCCCAGAGTGTGTCAGCTCGTCTGAGGCTGCGTAGATCGCTCTGTCACTGGGGAGCTGTCCTGTAACAGGACGAGCTCCACCAGGGCCAAGAATGGGAAAATAAAACGGCTTCGCATATTAGTAGTAAGACAGCCAGTTTGAGTTGCGATGGCAGTTCACTATCAGACCTGCTTCCTTAAGGACCTGATGGGTTATCTGCTGCTTGCGGGCCTCCAATCTTTCCAAGCTACATCTCAAATAAATGCAGGGAAGATGGAAGGGTCGGGAAGGCAACTGATTGATAAGGAGATTTCTTTGGAGCATGCCATTCAATTGCTTCATTTATATTTCATTAAGCATGAAATTATGTTTATAATTGCATTAGACAACTGTGTGAGAGATACTAGCTCATAAGCCCAGACTGAATTAAAACAATTATTAATTAATTATTATTATGGTTTTTTTCATTTTTAATGGAATTATGCTTCTGAATTCAAAGTGATAGTGAAGATGTGGTTTTTTAATTCATAAAAATACTGTTCTGATGGTCTAGAGAGAATAGGAGTAGCTGTTATTTAATGCAAACACCATATCACCCAAGAATGCACTTTGCATAAGTTATCTGGAGAAAGGAGACTCCAGAAAGGGCAAGAGAAAAAAAAACCCATCCTGTCTGAGGGTTGTGCTGCAGGGAGACAGTGCAGCAGCCTCTACAACAGGGGTGGCCATGCAGCATAAAGGAAGCCAGTGGTGAGGAGGTGAAAAATGTAGGAAGAATTAAAAATAAAATATAAGTTAAAAAATTATGGAAAGCAGAAAACAATATGCAGCTGCGGAAGGTGTAAGAAATTAGCACAAAGCGCCACACACTGAAGCAGCAGGCAGGTATTCCCTGACAGCCTGAATATGCACTTCTGTGCTGGGCAGTGGTGCTGAGCCCCGTACAACAATTCCCTGCTTTGCCATGGCTTCAGCCAACGTGGTCAGACCTTGCCATGGTGTCGCGGTGCCAAGAGTGACACAAATGGCCAGGCAGCTGCCAATCCTTCCTGCTGGGATCTGGCCTCATCTGTGAACCCCTGCATGGTGGAAGGGGAGTGAGAGCTCGGAGCAAAATGGGACCTTCTCTGTAGTTCATCCATACAGAGAAATCAGAGCTGAGAGGCATTTTTTTCATCTAGTATCGATCAGACAGGGTTATGGCTCCCTATTACGCTTTTCTACTTCATCCTGTGGTATTAATACATAAGCAAAAACCACTTGGATTTCAAAAGGGCACACTCGGCTGGTGTAAGAGCTGCAGGATATTTCCTGAGGTGTGCAGGCATGGACAGTTTTCATAAAAAAAGCTCATTTTTTTAAGCCAGTGCTGTGGCACACAAAAAGTTCTTCAGTTCACCTTCACGTATTTTTCAATCGCTTTCCAGCTCTCACACTTACTCTGTTAACGATAAAGGATCTCAAGCACTTGAAAAACAAAGCTTTTCACATTTAGATACTTTTTCAGTCTGTGTGAGAAGAGCAGGCTCCTCGCTGGCATTTATCTTACAATGTGCTCTCTGGCACCCCGACCAAAAATATTTGGAACACGTTCCTTTTCATCTTGAAGCTTTGTGAGTGCCAGGTAAACCACTTTTTTTTATTTATTTTTAAAGGTTGAATTTTTATAGCTTCTCCTTTTCTGATTTCTTTTCCTCTGTATACAGCTGACCACATGGTTTCATTCACCGAAACAGCCGATTACAAAATTAGACAAATACTTTGACTTTGCCCCTGGCTTTCGTGGTTGCTGTACCTCTGAAGACTCCATTCACCTCTAATTACAGGTCCCTCGAAATCATGCGGAGAAGGAACAGTGTAAGTCATTAGCCCTCCTAAATGAATGTGCGGCTGAGTAGCTAACAAAGGGATTAACACTTGACAGCAAAAGCGTTGCATGCTGAAGGAGCGGGTCACTGGGTGGCTGCCTATTACACAGAAATAATTGCCACCCGATGCTGAGAGAAACTGATGTCCACAGGCTGTGTTTACTGCAGAGATGCATTTTCTCTCAGCTCTTACCCCTCTGCTTAATCTGCCTTTCCACAAAGTGAGGCAGAGAGACGTTACTGGGCAGGGGACGGTGGAGAGCTGAGAGCTCGGGCAGCCGGTGTGGACTGGCTGGAGAGCATGAAAATGGGTTATGGAAATATAAAGGTGGTTTGAAGCCAAAGGGCGTTCAGTAAGAACTGTCCTGCTGAACATAGGGCTTCCACCCCTGAACAAAGCATGTACTTTTAAATGTTTAAAAATAGTGCTTTGCTTAATCCTCCATTGCTGTAGTATGGCATGGAGCTTTATACAAAAGGTTGTTTGTTTTGAGGTTATTTTTTCTTTAGATGTGTGTGTATATACATGTGTGTGTGTATATATATATAGACATAGTACAAATATTTGTTTTCTTCCCCTACCTAGCCTTTTCTTATTTAAAAGCACTTTATGAGTCAGGACAGTATCCACACTCCAATGAGCCTTTCATAGATTAAGTTGTCCCCAGACAGCTAATATTTTACCTTTTGAGAATACAGTTCTTACTCACGGAGCTTAACAGATCTGTTAATTCTGTGGCCACTAAGAAAAAGTATCTATGGAGGATTTCAAAATGCAGTAAAAATTACTAGATACAATAGGAGGCTGGGTTAGGGGATAGCGGTCATTGCTGTCACCATGGTGCTGTTGACAAATTACTGAATTGTGCTTGCTAAGACACGCCACCACATTAGCATAATGCAATATGGAAGAACCTCTTTAGAAGTAAGAGTGATCTGACAGTTAGGAAAGGTTTCGGTTAAGACTTCCTGCTGGAATAAATGCTCATCACTATTGAAGTCATTGCAGCTGTTATGATTCAAATGAGCCGAGATTTGTTCCTTTGTCTTGAAGCAGATAAGGACAAAGTAACAGCTACAGTGATTGGGGAGCATTCAGCACGTGTTTGGAGTTGAGCAGAAAGGGGCTTTATGTTGTTCTGAGCAGGATGCATTTTTCTTTTGTGCTCTGCCCTGAACTAGTTGCAGGGCAAAACTTGTGTCCCAGTGCATGGCTGAAATAATTCCCAGGCAAGATCATAGGATTTCCAGGTAAGCAGGGACTGGGGCTGGCTTCTGTTTGGCTGTTTTAACCTTGCCAACAATGCATACATGGTGGAAAACCTTTTGGCCTATTTTGCAAGAAAAGGTGCCGTTTTTTATAGCGAGTTGGCTCAGGCAAAGTAATTTGACTGGACTACATACAGATAAGCTTTGACATCTTTAGACCAATTTAAAGACAGCAGATTTTAGTGCAGGCATTTTAAGTTATCTGATCAGCCACTGAGATGAAATACCATAAAGGTACATAACGACGGCTGAGAAAAGGCACAGTAGCAGTGGGGTGGTGTTGTACACTGTGAAAAGGATGTTTATATGCAAACATCACACGCACAGTTGAGCGTGAATTCAAATTAGATCAACTTGAGCTTCAAACATACATTTATTAGATATGGGTAGAAACAACTATTTTTCAGTAGAAGAGTACTAATATCACAAAGGTTTTCATCTGGTGAAACACATTAACTTCTAAAAACGTAACCATGGCTAATATTTCAAAAAGGTTGTTGTACAACAACATCTGAGCACAGGTGATGATGCCTAGTTATCTCTGTTATTATCAGTCTCTTATTTGGCTTTATTTCTTTCTGCATCCTTAGTGGCATGTCAGTTGTGCCATGACACGCCCTGTAAAGATTTGTAACGAGCGAGGCTGACAGCTGAGTCGTTCATTGCGGTGCATGGGCAGAGCAGCTGGGGTGAGCGCAGGTGCACAGCCACCACCTCCTCAGGGCATGGCCACTGGGCCAGCTGAACGACTGGTCCTTATGCAAACAGGAGCTCGTTCCACTGACTGCAGTGGAGGTATTTGTGCTACTCATGAGCAAAGGCAGGGGGAAAGGCCACAGAAGAAGTGATTATAGGAATAAAAGGAAATTTATGCATGAGACAATGGGCATTCCACAGACCATCTTCCATTCACTATGGAATAGTCTTTCCTCTTGTCTGATAAAATGACATCTGGTTAGTATATTTGCCTCGTTATTTAGTTCTCTGCATCACTTGGAGCAACATAATCTCTCTAATTGGTATACAGAATTTTTTTCCAGCATGGTTAAAACAGCAGATTCTGTATTGAGATTCCTTCATGGGTGTTTTTGCTATCAGCTTCAGAAATCATGCAAAAGGAGTCTAATTTTGTATTTATTCATTCCAAGAGTTACCATATTTGCAGCCTTAGAAACAGTATTTAGGTCTACATAAGAAGGAAATAAAATGCCCTAATTAATTTTCTGCATTGCTGGAATGGAGCTTCCATCAAATGGGAAAGGCAGGTATTGTGGAAGTCAAAGCAAGCCACCCCAGAACCAGCCCTCCAGCGCTATTTGGGAGCAAAAGGTAAAATGAGACAGTAGATGATGTGAAAATGCAAATCGTAAGAGGGGCTTGGATGAGATATGAAAATTTCCTTCTAATCTCAGATAAATCTGAAGATTTCTTGTTTTGTTCTCACCCCATCCCAAGTCATCATGCATTTTGTTTCTGAAAATAACTCTGTCTGTTTTGAGGCTTCAGGTAATAATAATCTGGCTGAAAAGACTCTTCTTGGTCCTTATTTTTTAAAACCCTTAAGGTTATTTCCTGAAGATAAAAGGGTGGTCCCTGCCTTCACAACGGCACTGATTATTTTTTATATATATAAACCCGACCTGATCTATTTGGTCTGGAGTAATTTTTAAAGGCTAGTTAGTAATAATCTCCTCAAAGATGTCCCTGTCTTTCAGAGCTGGACCTACAAATCCATTACTTGTCTGGAAAGGCTCTTGGTCAGAACATGCTCCCAAAAGGGAGGCTTGGACATTAAGTGATAAGGCAAGCTTGCTAGAGGTAAAATAAGCAGGATTATGTGATCGTTGGGTTTTTGTGGGTTTGGTTGGTTTTGTTTTTTTTTTCTTTTTCTTTTTGCTATAAGCAGCTGTTTTAAAGTAGGGATACTACTGACAAGATCAGTATTTCTCAACAGATTGCATTAGCAGTATTAGACTTCCTCATACTCTAACTACTTCAAATTCCTCAGGAGGCTTTTATCCCAGTAGGTATAAAAGGTTTAGCAGCATTCATTAAGCATCATGACACCCCAGTTATTCCCTAAGAGCTTTCGATGCCTATAACATAGGGGTCATCCTGAAATACATCTAGTTGGTGAGAAAGGGACAGAAAGGGCTAAAGCACTAAAGTATCCTTGGTTCTAGGAAAGCAACAGGCATTATAGAGAAGTTAAGAAAAAAAAATCTTTTTCATAAAGATAAGACTGAAAGCAGTGAATCTGTAGAGCTTTGAAATAACAAGATATAATAATGGTTTCTGATTCTTAAAATGTGTGCAAAGAAGATGCTTATAAAATATTATCTTTGTCACCAAAGGGGCAACAAAAGTGCCTGGCTTCACATGCAGCAAAGGTTTAAATTAGAGATTTGGAAAGGTTTCCTAATGAAAGGTGCTTAATCAATGAACCTGCCTGCTAAGCAAAGCTGTACAATCTAAGTTATGAAGGACCAATTAGACTAACACCTGTCTGGAATGGGCACAGCAGATCCTGCTTCCATGCAGTGGACTTAAAGCCACTCTCATACTGTGGTGCTTTTTTTTTTTTTGCCCCAGAACTCCAGTCAGGACTAGAGATTTCATATTTGCTACACACATATACATTCCAAGATTATATGCAAGTCCTCCAAGCTTGGCTGTGAGTGCTTTCGGTCTGTTTCACTTCCACAGTGCTAGCCAGTCTGGAAAAAAAAAAAAAATCATAAACTTAAATTATGTGAGATCAAAGTCCTCTCATAAGGAAGTCATGTGGATTAAAACTGATTTAACTACTCTGAGTAGAGCAACCTTCCCTCGGGAAAGAGGTGTCGTCTTGACTCTGTTGAGCTGGTACCTCAGGTACCTCAGCTGACCTCAGTTAGGGAAGACTCTACCCCATAACCATCATCTTTTTTTTTTTTTTTTTTTTTTTTTGGGGGGGGGGCGGGGCGGTGGGTTTGAAGGGTGGGG
>JAVJGJ010000047.1:32342147-32359336 GCA_035590215.1 Microhierax caerulescens | reverse complement strand
CTGGGGAGGTGGGTTTCAAGGGTGAGGATCCTTGAGGAGAGAAGATATTTCCCTACAGTCCTCAGTGAGGTAATCAAAGATTCTTCTGTTTTCCCACGGGTGCTGTGAGTGCACTAACTTTGGATGGTTCCCAGCTCTGACAGATTTGGTTTCCTGGTGCAGGGTATGAGAAGTTGGACATGCTGTTCACGGCTCTGGGTTCCCCTCTGAAAGCCAGGATCCTTCATGCCAAAGCCAGAGCTGCTTCCTAAGGTTCTAAATCCTTGAATTTAGTCTTAGTCATGAGTTGCAAGAATGATATCCAGCACTGTAAGTCACCAGTATCCCCCAAATAAGATGGTAGAGCAGCTGTGTTGGCTCTAGAGCAGCTTAACTTCAGGCTTCTGAGTATGACGAATTATTGTTTAAGGAGATGTATTCATAAGTCTGTTCCTTCCAAGCAGGTGGTTGATATTTTGAGATCCCTGCTGTATCAGCACTATGTATATTTGGCACAGAAACTGCATGAATATTATAAATTCTATATTTAATTGGGTCTCATAAAGAAATCCTGTAAATCATAGTCATCCCATCAAACAAAACAGGAAATTGATATGGTGAGGTATTCAGTAACATTACTTCTTTTTTTTCCCTAAAGGTTAGACAAAACTTTGTTGTTTCCTTAGGAAGGAGAAAAATGATGATAGAGCCAGGTATCTTTGATGTAGCTCTGTTTATCTGAAAACAACATAAAATCCTAATTCTTAGTGCAGAAATCAAGTAATATGAAAAAGTACTTTTATATACAACACCAAGCTTCCCCGAGCCAGCACTCAGCCAAAAAAGCTTTCCATTTAGGCTTTCAGCAAGACCACAATGTCACTATTTATTCAGGTTGCGTCCTAAGCTTTCCTGCTTCTTTATATCTTCCTTGAAATATTTCTTCCTGTTCCTCTGTCGCATGTATTTTGGGAGATAATATTACAGTATCTTTTGCTATACAGTAGGTGGTTAAACTCCTTCATTTACTTTTGTGAATGTTAGGTGGCATTAAATGCAGGGGGGTGGTGGGGTGGTGAGAGCTACTCTTGTTTCACCTACCAGGGCTGCAAAAATCCTAATGTGTTCTGCTTTTCCTGAATGAGAGAGAGTCCAGTAGTTCTTTCCCTAAAGATAAACTCTGAGGCTATGGTAAAGGAATTAAGTCACAATAAATAGAAGTGAGACAGTTCAAACAGGTGTCTTACCTAATAAATACGGGCAAAATACACATACCAACACAAGCAAAAGGAGATTTATATCTAGTTTCCTTAAGCAGGTTGGAATCTGTACGTGACTGAAGCTGCTTTCATTATTAGCATATTAATTTGAGTTCTCCATGCCACTGGATTACAATGAAGTACTATTTGCACCTATTTTATCTATAGTACATCTAGTACATTAAATCAAAGAAGAGGTAAGAGAGACTTGTACGAAATGAATGCCATTCGTTATTTAGCTGTATCTGGCAAACTGAATAAAGGGAGCAGGGGTTGATTTTGGCACATGACCAGCTTTGGCATCTTTCGCCTGCAGAGTGCTCGTTGTGGGAGAGAATAGTTTGCTACAAGGAGCAACAGACAGGCCAGTGAGCCTTCTGAAACTCATGTATGACCACATTTTCTTGACAGGCTGCTTCAAGTGTTCTCTAGAGTTATTTGATCTGGTGCTCCAAACCCTATTCACTCTGCTCTTACTGTGGAATTCATCACAGGCTATTTTATCTGGGTGAGAGCCGAGCGTACACATGGGTTTGAGTCCATGCAGTGCATCTACAAATAGATTGCTGTACAAGGTCCCTGGCCTTGCTTATCAGAGTGGAACGGCTGGGGACTGGCCTTCTTGAGAGGCCAAGGTGATCGTGAAGCATCACACCCCAGGAGATTGCAAGTCTCAGCATGCAATAGGCAAGACGTGCACTTGCTTGTCACAGGTCAGGGAAAGGTCCCATTTGAGATTGTTTGCAGATCTGTGTTGAAAAGCCTCTTTGATATGAGTGGATTGTCCAGGTATGGCAAGAATGGTACTCGTGATAACATTTGAACATGACAGCAGTGTTGCACAGTACAACGGGGATGCTAAAGAAAGCCACTCACGTTAGCAGCTCCTGAGCTGAGTGTAAGGAAAACAACAGAGCTAAGGGTGATCTTCACTCCACCCGCTGAGGTAAATGCTTGTCACTGCCTCGGTTTTTACTCTCTACTGCAAATTAAAGCCAGTGACAAGGTGTGGTCATGTTCTTTCAGAGATGCCTTTCTCTCCTGTTCAGCAGCAAAGTGTACCTCATATCCATAAAACTGCAGCAGCTTCAAGGAGAAAAAAGCAGTTGTGGAAGATAAAAAGGAAGCTGGTGAGAGCATGAGCAGAGGAAATGGTGGCTGCTGCTGGTTTCCAGTTTGCTTAGGGAAGTGGGAGATGGCTAGCACAAGCTAAGAGATTAACATAGTTACAATAATATATGTTGTTTACTGTTTTTTTCCCTCTGGTCTAAAATGATCCAAGACAAAAATTGGCCAACAGCTCACTATGGGGGAGCAGGAGTGGTGTTACATGTACCAAGGAGTTCACTGCACGTATGAATAACTGTGGAATTAAGTAATTGTGAATAGGATCCTTTGGGCATGAACAAGAGTTAAGGAGGGCTGAAGTATACTGGAAAGTCAACTGTGCTCAAATTCAATTTCACGTTTTTCTGTTGCACAAAGAAAAATGTATGCTGCTCACCAGAAAAGAGCCTGAGCTTTACCATTATAGAAGTCAAGAAGCAACTCTGCCGAAGTCATTAATATATGCTAATGAGGTGTGAACATACTTTCATATACTAAACAATACCTGCACGAGGGTTACTGGTCATTTCAGGGGGACTATTTGTACAGCAAATTACTGCACTGTATGAGCAAGTCTACAAGCATCCATGTTTCTGCTAAAATAAGATTACATGTCTATTAGTCTACCCAGAAGCTGCACACTGCAATATACTGCATTACCATGCACTGAAGATAGGTCCTTGGAAATTACTCAATAGAAATTTGTAGGAGACCAATTTCCTCAGTAACAGCAAATCTCTCAAGCACTGCAGTTTAGGTGACGATTCAGCTCTTGGAGTAGAATCCATTTAACTTTGGATTTGGAAAGGACAGTGCTGGAAGTTAGGGAGCAGCAGATTTATGTGTCGCTGGATTGCAACATGGAGGCTATTTTGCAAATAAGCTGCCCTCTGAAACTGCTGACTGTAAGATGCTTAAGGAATATTGACATTTTTCCACAAGTACAGAAAGCTCACAGTTAATTCTTATGATCAGGTGACTTACCAACACTTTCCACTTCCATATATGAAGCAATCCCCTGTCCTCATAACAATTATGAGAACATCTTTCAGTCGTTGCGCTACACTGCAGCAAGGAGAAGGGTATTGATCTAGGCCTATGCTCCATTTACAAACCATATCTGTATCATGACTTGCTGAGAGCTTTTCTGGGGAGAAAACAGAGGGTATGACATACTCTTCAACATTAAGCAAACAGCTTCATCTCAAAGAAAAAACATCCTTTGAAGAAAAGTAAAATGTTCAAAATGCCTTAAGAACAAGGAAACACTATTTCAGATTGCTGTCATCACAGGAGCTCAATCTAGGGACAATCTCCCTTAAGAAAAACAAAACAAAAAAAATCATGGGAGGTCACTCCTACTCCAAAGAGGTTTGTGTGTTTTGTGCATGGGGAACTCAACAGAGAGAGGCTGAGTTCTTCCCCTGTGAGTCACAGAGCCCTTGCTGGCATCGGGAACTGACTCAAGATTTCCACAGTCTCTATTCAGTCCTGCCCTCCTTTCTTCAACAGCTAGGTCCAACAGGGGATCTGAAATGATGGTCTAGTCTCTATGCCATTGATTTGGTAACTTTTCCAGTGCTGTAAAGCATTTACTCCTGACTTTGCCTCTTTGAAGGTAAGAGACCAACTAACAGGCAGTGCATCATCCCCTGGGAGACCATCCTCTCTATTTTCTTTTCAGCCTTGCTGAAATCACAGCCAATTCTATTGGTATTGGATGGAAAGAACTGGCTATAAGCAGGGACAATGCTGTTGCAGGTGAATTTAAAGAAGGGGAAAAAAAGTTTCACAGTGGGAAGTACTGCTGAGAAACCTGAGATCTGATACTACTTTTACAGACCTCACACCAACGTCCTTTTGAAATACTGCAAAGTACATGCTGCTCTGCAGCCACCAGCTCCATCAATGGCAAGTGGGCAGCCACGGAGAACACAAAGTGCTGCCTTCCTTTTCTCAAAGGGTGATTTGTTCCACGAATCCAGAACATTTCAGTATTTTTATATTTGGTTTCTGTCTTGTCTTTTCATGGATGCAGCTATCAACGTGCAATCTGGGCTCTTTAACATCTCAGAGGTGTTTTAGTCTTATTGTTATTCTCTGTATCACTGAATCTTAAAATCACAGTTTCATTTGTTGCAGCATTTATTGCATTCAGTTGTCCTCTTTTTCTGAGCTTTAGAGAGTTGCTTTATTTCCTGAAACTCAGAGACAAAATCTACTCGGAAGGCCAGAGTCGTCCCTTGTGTTCTAAATACATAGGCAAAAAATATCAGCTAATTAGTGCTAAATTAAAATGCAAAAAGAATATCCATTATTTTTAGGTTATATGTATACACCACTTACTTCCTTTACTATTTCTGAAGAAAGATCAGCCACAGCATGCTGTTAGTACCACTGAGAATACTGAAAAAGCTGTCACAAAATGATGTCTTGATAAAACAAGATGACCTTTAAAGTTGAAGCTGTGGAAGCAAACCAGATAAAAAATGTTTTCAAAATGCACACAAAAAGCTCTGCAATGAAAAGAAACTGATTACTCTCACATTCTTAATTATTTTAAAAGATTGATACAATTAAACTCTGTATTATTTTAAAACGGCGGGATTTCATACCATATTGGCTACATTATTCATTTTTAAATGGACATTGATTTTCTTCCATTTAAGAAGCAATGCTGATTTTTTTTATGCACATTTTTCATTTTACCATACATTCTGTAAAGCTAGGATAAAAATTTTCGCAGCAGGCGTTGATTACTAACTGGTCACTTTAAACCATGTGGTCTTCCTTCCTTGTAATTAATGAGTGACTCTATATTCTTATCCATTTAAAAGGTTTCTAACAGCAGATAACAGCTGGGATGATTCTTATTGCTCTTGAGTAATCTTGTTTGATAAAAATATCAGAATTAGCAAAGGAGCCATCCACTATCTCAAGGTTTCTGTACACAGAAGCTCTTATGCATGAAAAAAAGAAATAATCAGGAAAATTCAAACCCATCTGCTAGCATCAATTGTATTTTGTTCTCTTCAGATTCTGGTCCTGATTTTACAATTACATAGAAGCAGACTCAAGGAGTTTGAGCCAGGGTCAAAGTTGTGCTATATTTTTGCATAATGCCTTACGGAACAAATTCCTAATCCCTGATTCTGACTGGGTGGGTCATCTGCCCTAAATATAACAAATAATATTTAAATTAAAGCTTTGCTGATGCCAAAAAGAAATGAGAGACCGTGAGGATGAACAGAGTTGGGAGGGTGGTGGTGGTGGTGGTGTGACCTTTCCCAGTAATCCCAGTTTGGATCCATAGATTAAATCTATTCATTGAACAAATACATTATGGTAAAGAAACAAAATCAGCCAGAAAATCCACAACATCAGCATTACAGGGTTAAGTTTGAATTAGGTTGTGGAAAAAAAAAATAAAAATCAGTGGGAGAGGGTCTATTATTAATTGAACTGAAATCCTGCTCATAGCTGCAGATCTTGTGAAACATCCAGCTATGCTTTAAAAGTTAGTCACATTCAACAAGGCTTTCCTGGCTCGTATCAATTTTAAAGGCGGGGACGGGTAATGAAGTGATTGAAATGTGAAGTTAAGACCCACATCTGTTGACAACTGCAGAATTTTTGTGGCCAGGGAACTGAAGCAGGAAAAACTTACCCAGCATGTGCCATGGCAGGAAACAAATATGGTTTCATGTGCACCCTACATTAGTTACTTTTGAAAGAAACTGGGAATGAATCACAAGTAATTTACCAGTCAAATATAGCCAGTATATCCTACCTTCAAGTTCCATACTGCTGGCATGGAGATTTTCCTGGAAAAAATGTCATTTTGATATGCTTCAGATGATCTGCTGCAGAACTCAATCACCATATGCTTTCCAGATTCAAGGAACTCCTTGGATGAAGTCCTGGTGCTTACTTTCTTTTTCCTGGAAGGATTCCTTCCCCTTTTCCTCCCTCTGAGCCCCATGGTACACCTTAAACTCCTGCTTCGCCAAATGAAGCTCACCAATGGGATTGCAAGAGGGAGAAAGAGAGGTTGTTTATCTGAAAAAAAAAAAAACCAAACAAACCAAACTTAAGAAATGAGTAGGAAAATCCTGGTTTCTCTGCTGCAGGGCAGGAGGGAAAAGACACGGTTTTTTTCCTCCCATAAAACAGAACAAAAGTTTCCGTCTTACCTGGACAGGAAAGGATCCCTGGTCCCTGGAGTCTATTTCTGCTGGGGTTTCTGTTTCTCAGGGCCACGTACAAAGTCCTTTCCTCGCCTGTCCAGGAGACTGAAGGTTAGAGCAAACTTCCCACGCAAGCGGGGTCTGCATGCGATGCCATCTATTTTCCTCAAAAAAGGGGATTTGAGATTTCTAGCCCCAAAGTCTCAGTGGTTCCCACAGCCCTTTGAGTATGGACAGTGGCAGCCTTGCAGGTAAACAAAATTTAATCTTTCTTGAAAGGCCGGATTTTCCAGCTTGGATTGCTTTCTTCGCCCCATTCTACTTCTGTCTGTGTTTACTAGCAAAGGAAAAACAAAAAGAGAGTGCTATCTGGAGAATTTGATATTGGGTTATTTTTTTTTTGCAGTCTTCAGGTTAGTCAATTAAAGACATCAATGTTAAAAACAGGGAAAAATCTTTGGTGAATGCACACAGGTTTCCAAAGCAAACGTCTCAAGTACAATCCCAGATATTTTACAGAGGGTCTAATTTTGAGAGGTATGGCAAGCTCTTCATATCCCTTTCCAATACAAGTTTAAAGCGAAGGAGTCTAATGAGTAACACTGAGATAAGATTAACTCTTTGATGTTAAAACTCTGATTAACTCTTCCTGCGTAGGGAAGTACAGTTTATGTTGTCATAGAGAAAAGTAAGTAATGTTAAGAAGATAATTGTTCTTAACATCATTACCAGGGAGCTCTAGAAATACTTCACAAGAAATGTTTCTTGACATGGATGCTGTTTTGAATTAATAAACCAGGAAAAGACTTTCATAGGCATTTACTGACACACAGTCTCACTGAAACACCCTCAGACTTCTTTGATAGCTATAACCCATATAAATAAGTAATACATATTTTCTTAATCTCAAAGCTGATTGTGTATTGCACACAAATCATCCTGGAAACTAGACTGGTACCTACTCGGATAAATGTATTTTTTGATCTATGTACCTTAGTGGTTCATACAGCTCAATATCCTTTACAAAACTATCATTCATTTAGCTGAAGTAACAGCTTCTTCTCTTTTGACATCACTGCCTGTTCACTGTGTTATCCTATCAAACTGACAGATGAGCGCAGTCTCTTGGTCTTATATATTGGAAGAAAATAAATGGTTGCCTATGCATAAAGAAGGAAAGGAAATGTTCTGCTTGAGGGTTATTTTTTCCTGGTTGAATAACCATCCACTTTTAAGGTGTGCTTACAAGTAAGCGCAGCCTGTGCTTTGCAGAGTTTGTAGGGTTTGGTCTGCCATGGACGCAGGAAGAGGCAACGGCTATGTGCCACCTGGCAGCACTCATTTCCCATTGCAGCTTCGTTCAAAGGCAGCACTGCATCTCCCAGCATAGCCCAAGTCAAGCAGGTTAGTGAGCAATGTGGCTGGATTTTAAACTCTGAACACCTCCCTCCAGCAATAAACCACTGCTGTTCATCATAAATGTATAGATTATATTAAACATAAATATATATGCTCTTCCTACAAAACAGACATGTCTTCCTATCTCTGCCAATCTGAGCACATTGCCCGGGTGCTGTGGCTCTCCGTGTATTCAGTTAGTGGTGGTGGTGGTGCGTTTCTGTGTTTGGACTGTATGGCTAAATTTCAGCCCATATGTTACAACAATGCCATTGAAGGCAATTTGGAAAGACACCCTAATTAAACAGCACAGTTGGCTAGCTAGGAAATTCAGCATTGTGACTTAATATCACAGCATGAGCCAATCTGGAAAGGTGGTTTTGTCTGGGGGAGCTCAAGATGTGTTTGATTTTGATAGCTGAGTTAAGCATGTAAAATGTAGAACCCGTATGCATAGGGTCATGTTTAAAAGAACTTACCTGTAGGAGGCAAATTTCAGTTTTGGTTGCAGGCCATCCACAGATATGTTCTAAAGGAAGACATTATATGTCTGCACATAATTACATATGGGAAACCTGATGAGATCATTGATGTGAATTCCAATTCACATCACCTTGGATCACTCAAATAGAAAACCCAAAAGAACAGCTTCCAGTCCAATTTGCTGGTGAACGTACATCAGGTAATGCATAAACTGGCTGAAATGAGGCCAAAAGTTTATGGAAGATTTATATCTTTGACATTCTGGTTCAACATAGGTGGCAGAGTAATCCAGAGAAACGCTGCAATGCAATCTCTCTTCATTGCTGAGGACCTGCAGAAAAGGAACAAACAAATGTAAACTACAATCCTAACTACACTACCGCTTCTCTTAGGATTGCAATAATTAGGCCAGTCCAGGTCATGAATGAAAGCTGTAAACCATCTTCTGCAAAATAATGGGTCATCAGGTCAAGCCCAATAAGCATTAATGCACAGCAATTTTCTACTGCCCCAAATCCAAATGAAGATGATGGCTGAATTGCAACTGCAATTCAGAGGAATAGAGAAAACAAACCATTCCCTCACTGACAATGAAAGGAAAGAAAAACTGTGCAAAAACACAGGGGGCACTGACTTTGCAAAAATATGGTTGTTCTTGTCAGCTTCATTCGACTTAATCTTTTGCCCTCATCTTCACAATGAGTGTTTAGAATCGGCACCCACTCGCACTCCCTGGCAGTGGTGCTCAGCCTTCGTTTGGGCTCTCTCTTATTGCAGTCACCGAGCAATACCTTAGTTCCGTTAAATGCTTTCATTCGTTCAAAGGGAAAAGAAAAGCACAATAGGGACTATTACAGAAGTATCCTGGAGTGATTTTTTATCCTACTTCTGTCATGAGCTGAGAGGCAAAAGAACAAGAAAAAAGAGAAATGAGCCATAAAAAAATGAGCAAAAGATGACACTTGGATCATTGCATGTCAGAAATGCCATGCGGGACCAGAATATTGTCTTCAGTCAGCAATGACATCGGTATGTCAATGTCTTCACCGTTGTTTTACTGGGTCCATCAGAGCTAACTGGACACAAGCACTACTCAGCCATCACCTGTCAATCACATTCTAAAAATAAAGTTCACCTGTCAGCCAGTTATTGGAATTCTTGACTATTTTATATGCTGGCCGCCCTGTCACCTTAATCCCCTGCATCACTCCTATGTGAGACAAGGATTTCGGGTAAGATGCAATGTGAGATGTATTGAACCCCAGGGACCGGATAACCCAGGGAGTTTTGGTAATAACTGTAACAAATACACAGTGAAAGAGTGGAAAGGAAGATTTAACCAGCACACGCTAACATGGGTTTTTTCTATACTGGTTTCCTGCTTTGACATGTCCTTTACCAAAATCCTCTTGTGTTTTGCAGAATATGTTCTCAACATTTTTACTCCATCCTTCTAGATTCCAGCTGGAATCAAACACCGCGGTTCTCAATGTAGCAGTCTCACATATAAAAACTTGCCAGTTTCTGAAAATAAAAAACAACAACAAAACAAAATCACAAAAAAAAAACAAAAAACAAAAAACCCAACAACAACAAAACCCCCACAGTCTGGATAAGTTTCGTTTTTTTCTTTTCCTTTTCTGTGTTAATAGCTATTATCAACCTGTAGCAAGAGAGAAATTGTATTTATATTGTACCATGACTTTGGTATCTGACACTGGCTTGCAAAATCCTGATGAGTTGATGGGAACTTATCAAGAGATATCGGACTTGGGGAGCAAAGGTGGAAGCTGAGAGTAGCTGAAAGGGAAAAAGCTCCTCTTTGAAGCTTGCAGCAGCTCCATGGAGGAGAGAGTTATGGATGACTATTTGCATTATTTTTTGGGAATTCCCTTGGGATTTTGGTTGTATGGAGCTGGTTGAAATGGTGCCGGCTTGCTCCCTTCTCATTCCTTCCTTTTGGAGGAACCAACCTCAGCTGACTCCTACTGGAACTCAAGTCCCACAGCAGTTTGTCACAAACCCCAAAGCACCCACGGACTCCTGCAGAAAAGACACTTGTTATAACCAGCCAAAGGCAAATAGCGTAGATAATCTTGCCAGAAGCAAAGTTCTTGCTAATTCTCCTATTTCACTCCACACGTTATTAAACATAAAATAACAGCACATCACAAAGCTCACAAAAGAACAACACAACACTTTTCTAAGATGCTGGGGAAAAAAGGCTTTAGGTTCACTTAAATTACTCAATTCCTGACGGAGATGCAGCATGTATTTCTGTCTCTCTGCGTACTTATGTTCTTTCTATCTCTTGTGCCCTTGGTGAGGTATTCAAGCAAGGTAGCAGAAGGTTCATCTGAAAGGCACGGAAGTTTTGCATTCAAATTTTCCTTCAATATAAATTTGTGAGACAGTCTTTGAACACACCCAGTTGCCTGGTTTTATTATTTTTTTATTTATTTATTTTTAACTCTGATGTGTTGCTTTCTTCTTTATCTTTGCTACAGCAGCTGGCAGTAATACTGCCAGATGCCACCAAAGTCTACAGAGCATTAAAAACAGGCTAGCCCTAACCCTGGGCTTGAAAGAGTGATGATGTCTCAGCACCCAGAGGACACAGAGGAAATGAATGAGACAGAAGGATCTTGTCAGAGAGTTACAACTTCAAACTAACAAAATGACAAACCTGAGTTTCAAAACGTAGCTTGGTAGCTCCAACAACAAGCAGATGCACGGACAAATTTTTTTTTAGTTAGTGGTCTTTGGTGGCAATTAATTTTCTTAAACAATTCTTGGACTTCACACATGACTTTGCAGAATATGTCTGAATTGTATAGGCAAGGAAGAAAATGGGTCTGGAGGTGTCATGCACAGACAAATCCTTTCCTGAAGTCAGTCCTGAAGTCAGGTACAGGCACAATTCCTAATGGTCAAAGGCAAAAGGGTGTTATTTTGTTGAAGAATCCAGCCTGGCAGACACCCATTTCCACACTGGATACCTCTCACCTGTCTGGTGAGGTTAAAGCGTGCTGGTCCTACAGCCAGTAACATCCAGGGTGATGCAGATGCACAGGTATGTCCTCTTTTAATCATCCACCTCCATGACTATGCACCCGTACGCCTTCTCTGCTTCATCAAAAGCTGGTGTGCTTACACCTGTTTGTGGCAACAATATGATGCAGCAGATTTTCCAGCAGTTGATTCACAGTGATGGTTCATTTGTACTCCAGAAGTTTCTGGAAACTTCCACAGGCTTGTGGTGGAATTACTCTTTTTGATCCCCTCTCTGAGCTGCATCTCGTGGTGCACCATTGAAGCCAAGTGGCCTGAAAGTTAGCAGAGGATTATTTCCAGGGTCTTGGCTACTCATGGAGAGCTGAAGCTGAGGCAGTGGCTACCGAGAAGCCAGCTGGAACAGGTAATGGCAAGGAGCTAAAGCCAAAGCAGTCCGAGCCAATAGGTTCGCTAAAAGCCAGCGAGAGCAGTCTCTGAGGACTGCCCTACTGCACATCAGTTTGGAGCTCAAAACAGAAGAGGATCTCAAGGGACATGAATCAGACTAGCTGAGCTGGGAACTCAAACACTGCTGCAAAGCCAAACTTCTTTGCCTTATCATATCCAAAGCTTATTAAAGCAACATACTGCAAAATGGCAGAGAAACAAAGTCTGATCCAAATCAATATTTAGAAGAAACAGTCGACAAAGAGCATAATATATACGCCAAGCATCCTCTTAGGAGCAGAGTAATTTTGTGCAGACATTCCTGAATAGGAGATACATTCATACACATGTCTTGTTACGGGGTTTCAGAACAGCATGGGAACTCCTTACTGAATTAGTTTCCAGGCACAACTGAACCCTCTCCTTTCTCTCCTTCTCCCCCTATGCCCAGGTAAGAGCAGCCAAACCTCCTCGGTCTCTTCACAGGGGTTAATTCATTCATCAGTGTTAATGAAGACACTGGGATTGCCCTGAGAGTTTCTGAGGTAGAAAGAGAAAGTGGAAATAAAAAGCAGCTCCTTGCATGATTTGTGAAACATGCAAAATACTATAGCAATAAAAATAGTAATGAGCTCATTACAATAGAAATTGTCTCATTAGCAGTGCAAATGCCAATCATACACGTGGCCAGGTTCCTGATGGTGCAGGGAGTCCTTTAAACACTGTCCTTCCCTGCTCCAGCAATGTAAGTCCTATTTAAAACCATGTAATCATCCCAGTCCTTGGCCTCCTGTCCCTCCCCTTGCTCCCCCAAAGGTCCCCGAGTGGTATATAGTGCCCGGCTGAGCTGGCACAGATCCCGTGCACCGCTGCGGCCGGGGATCGGTCCCTCCTGCCCAGGCTTTCCCTGCCGCAGGAGGGGGAGGAGGAGGGCTCCATTTGCTGGCCAGAAATGTCTCTAGCATACAATGGGAAAAGGACTTTGGAAATATTTTAAGTGGGAGGGAGACAGTTTTCATCAACATGCTGCTGATGAATTCAGGGCATTTGCAGACGAGCAGTGAGAGTGGGGGTTGCAGCTTCAGAGGTTTTTGGCCAATGCATTGGAGCACAGCACACAGACAGCGCATGTCCTGTTGCTTGAGACATACCTCTCAGGAAAATGCAACAATGGCATCTGCCTGTGGCTGGAGCACAGCTCCATCTCTCCTCTTCACTACAGCCAGGTGGTGTGGTTTCTTTGCTTCGAAAGTTTCAGGCAGAAAGATCACCTTAGCTGAGAACGTGCTGGCCAGTGGCCACACTGGGTGAGAAAGAGCAGCTCGTGAGAAGACAGGAGCAGGCGCTGAGAAAAGGAGTGGGAATGGCATCACTCGGGGGGCCTGGGAGCCTCCTGCAGAGGAAATGCAGTCACTCCAGTTCTGGTTACTCCTGGGTTCCGTATTGAGCAGGGAAGGAGCATGCTCAAGCTCTGCAAAACATCCTGTGTGGATATTAATCAGAAAGAAAGAGTCCATTTAAGTCTTTTTCTATTAAGCATCTACCTATACATCACCTGAAAAATAGAGCTGATCTCCTTGTATTTACCTGCATACATGAGAAGATGCTTACTATCTTCATTTTGTAGATCAGAAATTGTAGCACAAAAAATGCAGAGCAAAATCAACAACAGGACTCAGTGGGCTCTCGGCTGGAGGTCCCAGAAGGAGTTCCACGCCTTTCTCTGGGCAGCAACGAGGCTGACACACAGCCTTTTCTGCTGGCTAACCTCCACGGTTCTTAGTCTTACTAATAGCCTCTCATGGCTCACTCTTTCTCAGCACATATTTATATGCCTTAGGGATCAGACTCCATAGGACCTAGATTTTAGGGGACCTCAAGCAGCAGATGCTGCAGCACTACAGCCCCTCTGCACAAGAACATCTCTGGCATCCCCACCACCATGCAAAAGCCTGCAGCAGAGCAGGGAGTTAAGCCTTTGCCCCTGCAGGCCAGGCTGTGCTGTAATTGCCAACCAGTACCCCCGTATATAAAATTCTTTTTTCATTTGTAATCTAGGCTACCAGAAACGTACAACTCCATCAAGATCTGCAAGGTAATAATGAACCACCCTCTTCAAATCTGTACTTAAGGTTGGAAGTGATTAAAGATGCTCTAGCCTGCAATTACCTATTACTCACTGGTGCTCTAAATGGTTCATTTTTCACATCGTTCCAGGAAGTTGTAACTTCTTAAAGCAATGTTTCTGGTAATTATGGGAAAGCAGCAACAGCAGCCACTGAGCATTATCTAACGCTGCAGCAGTCAGAAATGCTGCCTTCTGCAGATGATATAACGTGTGCAGGGATGTGGCAAAGAGAGACTGCTCGGCACCTCATTGCTTAGGACTGCTGACCACTCACCAGGACTTCATTTCGGAGAAAAGCTGGACTTGGGAAGGCTTAACCCTGCTTGGTCCATGTTTCTGAGACCAGCTCTGGAATCAGGACAAGGGAGCTCCTGGTACAGTTCAGAAACAAGGCACTCCCTTTTGCCGGGTCTGGGTTAAAATCCTGCCTCTCCAAAGCTGGCCTAGGAATAAGAAAAGGCTTTTAGCAATGTATTTTTAGGATCTTTACTTTTTAGTTTTGAAATGTGGTTAAAGTAGCTATGACAGACACATCTGACCACTAAACCTCAACAATCTCCCTTCACCTTCGTGGCCTTTACTCCGTTAATGTTTTTTATTTACCAGTTTTAGTTTTCAGGCATTTAAATGAGACCTGGTTTTCTTATTGCAAAAGTAGTGCCACTTTGGTCTGATAAATGTATTGGAGAGATACCACAATGCTTTAATAAAACCAGAAATATAAATAAATAATAATAAAAAAATATCCCAGGCACTTGAGACAACCACTCCCTACCAGACGCTGTAATTGCAGGATCAAACGCTGTGGTGCCTGGCTGCCTGCGTGCGTAACCCAGGGCAGGGAACGAACCCTAATGATGACTGTATCGAGCTCAACAGTTTGTGACAGTGAAGAACAACTGTCATGGGCTCCTCTGGCTGGAAAGTGCCTCGCTTTAAAGACATACCTATGATATACAGAGCATTGGGTTTATGCTTGCTCTGGTGAGCCAACAGCGTTTTCACTTTTGCTTCCCGTTGTGCTGCGCAGCTTATCACCGGGATGTCCTCTCCCCACTGCTCCTCAGGCTGCTGTCAGCTCTGGCACAGCGTGGTGGGGCCATACCTCCTGAAACAAGAAAGAGGAGGAGAGAAAAAGGAGCAGTGCTAGCAGACCAAAGGTGGGCTGGTGCGCCAGGGCTCCAGGCTCTGCTCGCTGCGCCTGCGTGCAGCTGGGCTGCGACATGAAGACAACCCTGTGCTTCATCAAGACAGCTGTCACACATGGCCATTTGGCGCCTTTCGCTACTTTGATTATGAAGTTGAAAGCATGGAAAGAAATTAATTATTTACTGCTGGTTCTGCTACACATTTTGACTTGGAAAGAAAAACGTTCAGACACGTTCCCATTGCATGTCCAGACTCAGCACCAAGCTCCAGCTCACTCCTCCTTGTATCGCCTCCTGTGGTGTTTTCTCACTCATTCATTCTCCCTCCATTATACTTCCCAAATACGATGTGATCAAGTGTGCTTCCAGGTCCGGATAAGGGACTGTTTGCACTCCATGTGGCCAGGGCACATGCACCCAAGCAGAAAGACAGAAAATTAATTTTATTGCCTATAGTATTTCCTTCCCACGTTATACTCCCATTTCACTCTCCTGAAGAAGTTACAAAACTCCAGCATTGTCTCAAAACACTGGAGACCAGCAGGATTTTAAGGCCTGATTCCGAATTCACAAGAACATCAAAGGAGAAGCTGCGGTTCTTTCTCTCATCTTTACGTTTGGGGTCTGGTCACAGCTGATTTTCTGATAGCAAAATACGCTCAGCCCAAGCAGGCTGACTTCGGTGGCATCCTATTGGGCTGAAGCAGAAAGACTTGCACAACTTCTTCTAATGACTCATATTTTAGGGAGGAGGAACAACACCTCTAGGAATTGAGATTTATTGGATACTCTAATCCAGAAGAGATAAAAGCACTTACTAATTACTGCTGGGTTTTGTTTCTTTGAAGAATTGGGTTAAATCTCTTTTGAAAGTAGATGGCTGTTTGTGCTCGTTAGATGTATAATTTAATTTGTTTAGGACTTTTTCCTGTTTTAGGGTTTTGTTTTAATGACATCCATTTTTCCTCCTCTTCTTCCCCTCTCTTTTCTCCCCAAAGTTATGAACTTTTGATTCACTTTAGATTTCTTTTCTCTAAGTTAACAATGAACATCCCCAAGTTGACACATCTTCTTAGGGGCCTTCTATTTTCCTCTGTTTTCCCCCACTTGAAAATTCATTCCCTTAAAGAACAAAAAAAAAAAAAAAAAAAAGTGGTGGTGGTGCTTCTCTTGCTTGCTTGTTTGATAATTCTGAGATTTATTTGTTCATAGATGTTTCCTGACTGAAATCTATACTCATGCTACACTGGAGGGGGAACTCAAAACATCTACGTTAGAAAAGAAAAAAATTAAAATTGTAATATTATAATTTATCTGCCAACCACTACTATGCAACATTACAGTAGCAGAGGAAATTGGGCTGTCGTTTAATTCATACTTCTTCCCCAAGTCAGGAAAAACCCTGCCTACATCATTCCTGACAGATGTTTTTCTAACCTGTTCTTAAAAACCTCCAGTGACATCAGATGCACAACCTCCCATGGCATTTCTATTAATATTCAACTGTCCCCACTGTTGGAAAGTTTTTCCTGATGTTTAACCTGAATTTCCTGGGAGGCAGTTTAAGCCTGTGACTCCTCATCCTGTTCACATATATTTACTCTTGTTAAGTCTATCCAGCTGAGGGAAATGGTCCAGCTCAACTCCCAGGAGCTTTCTGCACTTGTGTTCCTCTGCAAATATAAACTAATTTTGAAAACCCCATCCGCTGAGCACTGTGCCCAAAATTCAAATAGGGACCAGCTGTATGCCCTGCCCATGCCTGACATCTGTTGAGATTTTTGCTGTAGGCAGGCACTTATAAATCACACACTGCACTTATTTGTGCAACTCCATTCCCCTTCTGTGCCACCACGTAGCACAGCAATGTCCCTTGCTCCTGCTCTGGGTCACACACTGAGGTATTTCAGTATTGACCGGTTGCTTTTGCATTGAGCACACTAATACTTGGATGATGTATTATATTATGAAGGGTGGTATTATATGATGTATTATCTTACCCCCACCCTGAAAACACCACCCAAAACTAAGCAATACCTCTAGTTTGATCTACAAATAA
>JAVJGJ010000047.1:32315678-32342047 GCA_035590215.1 Microhierax caerulescens | reverse complement strand
GTTTGCTCTACAAATAAAGAAACGCTTTGATTAACTCTCCTGTTTCTTATCCATAGGATGGGAATATACACACTGCCAGTGATTCATAGGTGCTCTCATGGCTCTATAAATGAAGACTAATGTCACAGTCAGCTTTGCCACTGGCCTGGTAGACTCATTCGGGTCAGCCAATTAACCCTTCTTTTACCTGGCTTCTTACGTTAAAGGGAATGATTTAAAGAAAGATATTTGCGAGACGTATGCCTGAGCTCTGCTCTGCTTTATTATTCTCAGGTCTAGATTACCGTGTGAGTCTATAAAACTCCTCAGTGCAAAACACTGCATAAGTGGTAGCAGCTCAAGGCTTCACAGACAAGTAGCCAAAACAGTTTCTTACCTAAGGCAAGAGGGCTTACACTTCTGGCAGCCACTGGTGCCCCTGAGCCAGTGCCCCCCAGTCTCTTTCTCTCGGAAGCTGGAGCCGCGGCCGCGTAGGCTTTCCAGGGCTCTTCCACAGGCAAAGCAGAAATCTGCTCACCGGGGCAGAAAGCAGCTGGGTCACAGCTATTTTGCTGCTCCCAGCAGTTGCTGTAATTTTGCCTGCCCCTAGCACTGGCCCTGTCTGGTTATTAATATTTTTTTCATCATTATTATTATTATTATTTCTACTACTGTTCTAAATAACAATGGAAAAAATTCCTTCTCGGAGAATTTTTTTTTTTTTAAAGTTACTACATCCTGCAGCAATGCAAAGAGAAATATTCTTATTGTATTAGTGGGTGAGATTCCTTCATTCTGGATGATGGGGGCATGAGGAACTATGGTCGGAACAAATTGGGTGTTGGAGTCAGACAGCACAGGGAGCCACTGCCTCGGGCGCCTGGAAAGGCTGGCTTCTCCAGTCCTACAGCAGTTGTAGCCTGGAAGGCACAAGCCCTGAAAACGTGGAGGTCCCACAGAGTGACAGACCAAGCTGGTAGGAAAGCAGGGAGGATCTATCAAACCACAAATGAGCAAAGAATTGAAAGCATTTTTTTTTTTTTATTTTCAATTGATGCCAAATGATTGTGTTGCTGGCCTCTGGAAAATGCAATACTGAGCAACACAACACCATCATTTGGGGCCAATCAAAGATTCCTTGCTCAGTCCCAAGCTGAAACACTTTAGGTTTGTTTGATCCCCTGGCGAAAAAAAAAAATAATCGCAGACACATTTAAAAATGAGGTATTTTGGACTGGAAAAAGAAGGAGGACTAAAATACTTTGTTTTCTTCTCCAAGTTTTGACCAGCTTTCTTGTGTGAAACTTTCGCAAATTTGCCTCAAATAGGTTTTGTCCAAGAAAAAAAAAATACAATCGCAGCATCTCTTGCTTTAACTCAAACTATTTTTTTTCTTTGGCATCACATCGTAAACACAATGCAAGGACTGCATTTCCATCAGACACTTCACTTCCAGTGAAGCAGGCGCAGATATCAAGAAGCTGCTGCGTTTGGCTCAGCGCTCCCTGCACCTGGGAGTGGAGTGCAGCGTCCCTGGCTGAGGGGACCATCAGCCTCTGTTGGAGGACGTTTCTGAGGACAGCTCTCTGACTGGAGCCGTGCAGACACAGCTGGGCAGGCCTCTAGGCATGGCTCCACTGACCTCTGGCTGAGACTTGCAACCCCGCGATCCCCTGGTTATTTGGGTGATGGCTCAGGTCCCCCGTGCAGAGTGAGATCTTGCCGCACCCAGGGACACGGACAAGTAACAAAAGAACTCCTGGCCCTACGGAGCTCACATGGTGCTTTCACTGCCTGTTGAAAGGCACTAACGAGCTTTGGCCTGGAAATGCTGAGACTCTTCTCCAAAAAGATGTTAAATGTTGCCTTTCTGCAGAAGACATAACTGCAGCAGATGCTGTGCTGAGGCTAGAGAGCCAGAAAGATCTCGACTAGTGAGAAGGATAGCTTATCACTTCTCCCCTAAGTGACAGATCGATAAAGGCTCTTCAAAGTTAGCCCCGTAGGTCGCACTGCATCAACAAGTCTGTAAGCATAGTCGTGGCTCTCTATCTCACAAGGCAGGGCAAGGGGCCCGATGCCACAATACAAAACCTCAGAAGCACACAGCCAAGAAAAGCAGCGTAACACCAAGAAACACGCAGTAATCTCCACAGAAACCATTTAAAAACATATCAACGCTTTTTTTGTGTGTTCCTTTGTGTCATCCTCCTGTAAATCAGAGAGTGGAGTCTGCAACAAAATAACCCCAAATACACCGGCAAAATCTCTTACCTTACGCACCAACAGCCTCCACCACTACTCAGCTTGCAGCCCACCCCTGAAGCAGGAGCTCCTAATTTACAGATAGAAAACAAACCCACAGTTTCTAGAAGGTAGCAGGTCCCGAGTGTGCACTGCACAGCTGCCGGCAGCTGCTCTCCTCCAGGTGGGCTGACAGCTACAGGCAGATCACAGCGACTGGCTAAAGAGCAGCTTCAGAAACAAGGCGCCTTTGCAGACAAAGGATCTTAGGTAGCTGTACCTGAGCTTTGAGCATGTCAGGGGCCACCTGAGCACGTTTAAGAGCCTGATTAACTCCCCTGAGGAGGCTGACCAAGTCCCTGGTTCACACCTGAGTCAGGCTCTTCTCTCCCACCCACTCGGCTGAGCCCCACTCATGGCATCACCCCAAGCAAGCTGGCTACCCTGGCTTTCCTGAAGTTAAAGTGTTTAGCAACCTCTTGTAAATACTGAAGCAGATCTAATTATTCACATGATGAAGGGGAGAAGACCCCCTTACTGCCCTTTCCCAAAAAGCAGGCAAAGTGTCTTGTTGCAACAACGCAGGAGAGGAAGGCATGTGCCACCCCAATCCCATATGAGGTACGTGCAGCAAATCTCTCACTCTGCAGCCTGTTGCCAGCCCCACATGCCTCTTTTCGGAAATGCTTGTGCAGCACAGAAGAAAATTGAAGATTTTTTTTGCTACTCAATCAAACAAGCCCAAGCCACTGAATTCTCCAAATCCAAATGGTACTCATGCAGAGCAACCCAGCCATAACCTCTTCCATCAGCTGCCTTAGAGGAGGGTAAAGTTGCTTCACTCCTCTGGAGTTCATGGAGCCGAAAATAGGAGTGATGGCAGCATGAGTGGCATTGCTGTGTGTGCTGTGGCTTCCCAGCAGCTCACTTAGGCAGTAATGAATGGAAAGTGAAAGCTCCTTGAGCTGACAACCTCACACGTGAAGTGTGGAGCTGCAGGTCTCTTGTTACCTATTAGAGGACAGAGTGCAAAGACGTTGCTTTTCAGCACCTGGTGTGCTACCGGATCCCCTCTAACTTAACGGGGAAGATGGGTGTCTGGGTCACCTGCTCCTGACAGCACTGCCATTGCTTCTCCCGCCACGAGCTTCCTTTCTCAGTTTTGTTTCTCATTATTTGACTTTCTCCTTTCTCCCTGCTGCTGTTTTCGCACCAGGGTGCTGTGGCCTCCCGGCCCCCCAGCATGCAGGGACAAGCTCTACGTCGATGCAGCACACCCCCTTCCCAAGGGAGCAGCATGTCCCTGTCCCCAGGGAACCCCTTCCAGCCTGCTGGGTGGGGGGCAGGGGGGATTAGGAGAGCCATGTCATTTTTTTTTCCTTTCCCCCTCCTTAATGAATTCCCTTTTCCAGCCCTTGGGTGGCACAGGCTATTGAAGAACCTCTCGCCATTCCCTGCTGGTGTTTTGTTTTGCCCATCCTTGCGTGTGGCTGAGTGCCATCCCTCCCACCTGAGCCTTCATGCCCACAGGTACTCCCATGCCTGCGGGTCCTGGGCTGCTCCCTGGGTCAGGCAGAGCAGAGGGAAAAGAAAGCACAAATCCTGAAACGTGCCATCAGCCAGGACCACGAGGCGGGAGGGGATTCCCCAAGCAGGTTACGGTGCTGTGCACCAGCAGTTAGACTGAGGTGGGAGGCAATAAAGATGTGAAACTCTCCTTTTCCAGCTACAGTGTGAGTCAGCTTGGTCACGTCAAGGAGGAATGGTGGAGCAGTTCCAGCAGCAGGAAGCACAGACAGCGGACTTGCCTCTATAGCAGTTGCATTAACCCCTTTATAGATTGTTTTCAAGGCCAGAAATAATCAATGAAAGCTATGGAACATACTGAAACGTGTTTTGCTTATTTTTCTAAAATTATGTACAACTTTATGAGCTTGTTGTCAACAGCAACTGCCAGAAAGTCAAACTATCGGAGTCAGTAACACTGGCTTCAAGA
Organism: Microhierax caerulescens; assembly: GCA_035590215.1. Lineage (NCBI taxonomy): Eukaryota > Metazoa > Chordata > Aves > Falconiformes > Falconidae > Microhierax > Microhierax caerulescens. Next base: position 32,337,828 of record JAVJGJ010000047.1, on the reverse strand, counting down.
ATTTGACCATCCTCAAATTTCTTTTGAGGTCATGAAATTTTTAAGGCTAACACAGCCTGTGGTTCCTTTAATAGTTTTAAAATTATTATTTCTCAGTTTCTCAGCTATCCATATAGCCCAGTGTCACATTTTCAGGCTTTTCTCTGCAACCGTAAAGGTAAAAACCTTTTTTTTTTTTTTTTCTTTATCGTTACAGCTTTTATTGCATATTCCAGAAAAGGACGCTGTCAGTCAATGTTTGAAAGTTCACAGTAGGTTTGGACAGAGCAATCCTGAATCATCTCTGTTTCTGCAGGAATTCCGACTCTGCTTAGATTACTCCCATCCAGCAAAACAGATGTTGTTATGAGTATGGCCAACTAAAGTCACAGCTGACAGGTGAACATATATTTCAGTCCTTGAATCGGGGCTCGGTACCTGCTGGTCACCAGCCTGGGTGGGTACCATGGGACCACCCTCAGATCAGCTCTGCGCTGTTGCAGCTCACAGATGCACACACATATTTGTCATGGGTTGGATCAGATTCAAGTCTGAGCCAACAACAGTTGCAGGGGAAGGAAAAGCCTTTTCCTGTTGCACACGCAGTGGGAGAGAAGTTGGTGCTGTGGCCCAGATGTAAATCAGTGCTGGGATCTTGAAATTAAGACTTTGCTCCAGCGGTGAGTAATCTCTTTGCATAATTGCTCTCTGGATGTTTTGGATATAGGGACATGTTGTTTCTCCTGTAGCAGCAGATTTTGGAGGGTCTTTCTTACTAATTCACATCAAGTCCAGTTGGGCTGCAAATCTATCTCAGTAAAGTGAAGAAAATTGCTCATATTTAGAGACTTAGACAAACATACAAATGTTTTTAGAAGAATGAGTCTCCCCTTTTTAAAACATATGTGTTTCCTCCTTTGTATCTGTTTTGTCTTTGTTTCTTTTGCAAACTTCTTAGCAAATGCGTTGGCACAAACAATATGTTTCAAGCAAAGAGAGCAAATACTTTCAGAAAACAAAGGTTTTAAAAGTCATAATGGTTGATTCATCGTAGTAAACATCTGATTTATGCATTTAATGTCCCTCCAGTGAGGGTTTTATAGTATTGTCCAAGACTGAAAGGTGCAATAAAGATTATTATAATCAAGTTATAATCTTGAACAAAAAATGCTGTAAATTATCTATGTTCCATAAGCTACAGCCCAAAAACTGTTCACAAAAGAGTTTTCTATGATGACTCATTTCCAGGGAAGTTATCATCTGCTCAGTAGATTTTCAGGTGGCTAGGGAGGTGGGGGGAGGTGTAAAATGAATCAAAGAAAAATTACTAATTATTCACCCTTTTCTGACATCCACAGAGGTGACCCAGCTGGCTGGATACACCTCACTTGTTCCCTATGGGGAGAAAGAAGAGAGGTAAAAGTAGAATAAGACGTCTCTGTTCCTTTGGAGGAACATTTATGTGTACTTTCCAAAACCATCCACCTGCCAGCATAATAGTCACTTACGTCTAAGACTTTCCATCTAAAAGCAGATCTCCTTCAGGAAAAGGGGGCTGAACAGAGCAGCTCATTAGTACAGGAGGGAACAGGGATGATTTCTGAGCCTGTTCTGCACTGGATGCAGCTCCAGTCCGCAGAATCACAGCATGACTGAGGTTGGAAGGGACCTCTGGAGGCCAGCTGGTCCATCCTCCCCGCTCAAGCAGAGCCACCTAGAGTCAGTTGCCCAGGACCGTGTCCAGGTGGCTTTTGAATATTTTTGACGGAGAGTCTACAGCCTCCCTAGGCAGCCCATGGCAGTGCTCGGTCACTCTCACCATCGCACTGCCTCTAGTTCAGATTTGCATCAGCTATGAAAAATAGGTGACAGCAACAGGGCTGTGAGAGGAATTAAATTCACACCTTTGTTCTATCACCTTCCCAGGCTACAGTAATTGGCTGTGGTCAATAAATCAGCAATCGTGAATTTGGGGGTTTTAGTCAATTCCTCTTCTGCAGATTCAAGTCCTCTTGAGAGATTTTCCAGGAAATGCCTCTAGGAATCTTTCCTTTAAAATCCTTAAAGATTTTATCTGACATGGTTTAACAGGCCAGCACAGGGTCTCTGTTGTCAACATCCACTAAAAACGTTGAAAAATAAGGCTTATGTTGTGTTCCAGCCTAAGCTGATCTTTTGCATGGGAGGAAGTTTCCTCCTAAAGCAATTTGTCTGAGTCCCAACTCAACTCCTGTAACTTCTTCCAGCCGGTCCGGTTTCCCCACTCTGTGCTCTGGATCACACAGCTGGCTATGGGCTTGGTGAGTCACAGAATTTCCCTGGACACCGTTCCCTTCCGAAGACCACCACCTCAGCCCTGTTAGAAACTCTGCCATCAGCGGGTTTATTTCCACTGACTGTATGCTCCTGAGCCCCTTTATTACAGGCTTCAAGTTTGGTGTTAAGAGTTAATTACACTGGCAGTGCTGCCTTGCTCTAATTCATTGCAAAACAATTGAACTTCTATTTGATCTCATTTCTTGGAAGTGAAACCAGGCAGTGTGGGTGAGAGGGAGATCTGTAACATGCACTCACGGGTCAGGGGAGTTATGTTCCCTTCGTATCGCCACACGCAAGATGCTGCCCGCATCCATAGGCAGGCACGCCGTGAGCATGCCGGTGGGGGCTGGGCGTCGGGTGGGACTGGAGCAATTTGGCATGAAGGTGTGAGATGGCATCCAGGTCCTGCTTCGGCACCATCCCCTGCAAAGGGTCGGTTAGGGCGAGGAGATATAAATGGGGGAATTCACTTGAGGCTGAAACACCGACCCGGCAAAATCCTGTTCAAGAGTTATTTGAGCTCTTAATTGGAATCAGGAAGAAAAGCTGGTTTGGGCACTGGCGGGTTATTGTTGATTTTTTTTATAGTGTTTAAAATCACAGAACTCAAGATTCCTTTTTAGTATTTTTGTGCATGAAAAAAAAAATATTCTTAAACTGCATAGCAAGAGATCATAAAGAGAGAGACACAGATCAGGTTCTCAGGAATTATCTGTTCTCCGCTAACGTGGGCACGTTGGTGCTGTTGTAAAATCACAGCTTGACTGAGCATGGTGGGGTCACTGTGCTTAACTCGCAGCATCCATATCTGTGGCTCCATGCAAATTTCTTTTGAAGTGAGCTGGTATTTCGACTCAGTGAGTCAAAGTGAGCTGATACTTGTTTCTCAAAGAACAGAATGACATGAAATCCTTATCATCATATTGAGATAATAGCCAGGTTTGGGCAGGAGACAGTAGTTCTGTTAAAGTCAAGATGCAATTTTATAATGTCAACTCACTTTTGCAAGTAAGAAAAAAATCTGAAAACCAAGAAAAAAAGGAACTTGGTCCATATTTATCAAGAAGTTTCATTTTGTACATAAAAAGCTGCTTGACTTGAATTGAAACTTTCCTTTTAAAAACCCAAACAAATCACTGTCCCTTTTTGCTTATTTTGGTCTCATGCATCCGAGAAAACTTCAGAAGATTTTTCAGGTCGAGAGATCCAGCAGAGAACAGCCTTCTTTCTCAACAGTTTGTGTGAGGCAAGAAAAGTTTTTCAAAAAGCCCTAGCAACTACAAGTAATTACTAATAAAGCACCAACTATCAGCATGATCAAGCCACAGCTCTAACACAGTCTTAGGAAACAATTCTCTGTACTTTTTGTTTAACGAAGCAGCAACAACAATCACAGTCTTTAACTCCATTGAATAAATAACCTCTCTGCTCACATGCTTGGCTACCAACAATGCCAGCCTTTGCTCAGCAAGGGGTCAGGTGTCCGTGGGCACCTGATAAGACCAGGAGTGCCACAGCTCCTACCGCTTAGCTCTTGGATTTTGACCTACCCATTCAGAGACCTCGGCCACCGCTGCTTTGACCGTAGCTACGTGGGGTCCACCTTACATGGTCATATTTGAAACTCAGAGAAGAAATCTACACTATATTAACACGCTAACACTCTGTAATGTTGTTTAACCACTGTCCGTGTTGCAAGAACATCTCTCGGTCCCGAGCACGTTAACGGCCTTTGCTTGTAGCAGTTCTCACCGCACACTGGCCTTGCAGCTTACAGACTTACAGCTTGCAGCCGCAGCGCTACCCTGCCAATTCCGATGACCCCTGAGGCCCAGGGTGTTTAAGGGAAAGTCTTTCACTTTTTACATTCCTGAGCAATTTTGGCCATGGCAGTGCTTCAGCTCAGGGGCTGCAATCTATTCTTGCACCCTTTCAGCAGCTGTAAACCCAGACCATTTACACGGTGCCTAATGCTTCCAACTTCTGCTTTGCTAAGGTCACATTTTTTTCCAAAGAGTTTATTTGTAAGAACTTTCCACTGTACTGTTCACCACCTCTTCTGACTCATTAATGTTTTCCCAATAGCTGAAGATGAGGAGGGCCAAAAAAGAAAAAAAAGCAAAAAAAGCCTGCCTTAGGCTACTGATATAAGATAGTATAAATAAAGTTCTATTTTCACTCTGTACTGGATCCAAACCTAACAATCCATGAAGGTAAAAGTACCTTTACAACTACACTTACTAATATATAGAGTTACTAAACAAATAACTGGAATCTAAGATGACAGGTGCATAAATAATGACTGTGAAGGAAATAGCATAAAAGAATGGTAGTTTTCTGCATTTACATTACCATTTTTCCATGACTAGCTCATCTAGTATTCTAAATGCTATTTCAGTGTCTGGCTGCAAAAGGATTTTCAACCCTATTGCTCTGTAGACTAGATGATTTCTTTCCTTAATATAGCATTCAAGCTGAATTAACTATCTGTATGATCACTTCAGTAACGAATCACTGCCACGACAAATTGCTCAAAACACGCTTTGTTCTCAGGTTATAAACACAGAATTTAAGAGGCAAACCAGGGTTTTCAACCTAACCTCTAGAACGTTGCAGTAAAGGCTCTACCATGATTATAGTGCTGCAAGGCGGTCACATCTCTGAGATGAAGACCCTTAAACCACATCTCTGGTTGGTTGTGGTGTGCCCCCACAAGAAATTCTCCATGTGTTTTAAGAAGCAGTCAAAGAGATCAGGTTATTTTCTTTAATCGTGAAAGCAGATGAAGGCATGTGTCAGAGCTGTGCTCTCCAGATGCCTCCGCTGTGACTGGGATGGTGAGGCTTGCTGGGAGAGAATGATTTTGGCTTTATTGCTTTGCTGAATCAGGGCCTTAGGACTGACTGGTGAAAATGAGTAATTTGAAAAGTACAAGCTCATTTTGTACTTCTGCTAACTGACACAACGCTGTCCTTGCTTAATATGGAAACTCATGATCTCAGGGGTGTCTTTCCTCCTCCATCTGAAAACCAACAGGGATGACTGTTCTTGTGTGCCCTCTATGAACTGGTGACACTGATTTAAATAATCATTTCCACACCTTTATTGTACTTCCTCACACAAACTTTTTCTACAGATGACCTTTTCGAGCTGGAAACTCTGAACATTGTGGAGAGAACATAATTTCCTACCTGCTACTGTAAGGGAGACTTGCAGGGGCAGCCCTGCGCAGTGGCCCGGGCAAATAAAACACGTGAATAGCAAGATCAGGTGAGGAATTATGGTGAAATAAACAATGATCAAAGTAAGCTGAAGAGCTGGATCCTACAGGACAAGAGGAACTAGCGTTCTTCTAACTCAGTTTTTAACTTCTGCTGTTGGGAGCAGAATTTCAAGCACCTTGAAGTCAAGAAGACTAGCAAAAATGGGGAGACACTCTCTCCCAGGCAAGGGAAAAAAGTGAATCTGCTGAAGTCTTCACCACTGCAATAGAACAGGTACTTTGTAATTTGTAAGATATCTCTTAGTAGCCATCACGAAGCACTTGGGTCCAGGTGAGGGAGATCCCAGCCTTTTATGAAGCATTAACACAGAGCGTGTGAGAAGACAGAGGCCTATGGGGAAAAGGTTTAATATTTTGGTTCAGACAGGCACAAGAACTGGAAGACAGCAGCCCACTGCCCGTAAGGGTGACACTCAGCTGCAAGCAGAAGGGGAAGGAACTCCCACGAAGGACAGGGTTAGCGTACCGAGGGCAGGATGGCTTCAGCTAAGGGCAGTGCTGAGCCAGGGGCGTGTGAAAGTATCTGTGGCAGATATTTGGATGTTCCTCAGCAGATCCCCTCCTGCCAGGGCACAGGCTCTGGTGTATAACCTCACTCCTGGCCACGTGGGCTGGGACGAAAGGGTGAGAGGAAAGAACTGTGCTGCTTCGTTAGCGCTTGCTCTCTGAGACTGGTGATGGAGAACACAAGAGGCCAAGCTAAAAAGCTTTGAAAGACAGAGGCAAAAGGGTCGAAGAATCAGCCACTGCCTGCGAACGAATGGCTTTTTGCCATTGTACGGGATGAACAGCACGGTCTGTCTCCACCGACACGATCAGCATAACAGCACGGCAGTGGCACTGCGTGAATTAGGCAGAGATGCTGATGTCCGCTGAGACACCTGACTGCAGTGGGAGGGCTGTTCCTCCCTCTGCCTCGAAGCCTCTTTGAGCACCACACTGGGGATTTCTGCCTTTTGAAAGGCTGCTCTGAAGAGTCGTACCTGAATAAAGAGATCAGATACGTACCACAGATAACTTGGTACGAATGCATGTTAAAAAAACAAAAGATCTCGTGTACTCTCCTGCTGAAATAAATGTATTTTTTCCTTGGGTGGAGTGCCAGAGATGCACATCAGGAGTATTTAGACCCATGAAATCCTGAGAACAGAAAGCCAATGGGTCAGCTGTGGGTCCTGGCACTAAGCGGCAGGGGCTGTACTCTGCTCCCCAGCAGCGGCACCAAGCAGCTTTCCTGCTTAACCCCAGGGAGCTCTGCCTACTTCAGGGCGAAGAGGAAAAAAAGTCTGTTTGTCATCATGGGGGCAAAACAGTGGTAGGCAAATCAATCCATCTCACAAGATTCCTGTTGCCATCTTTTCTACAGCTTTTAGGTTTTCCCCCTTTTCCAGTACATGTGTACAGAGAAGAACAGCAGAGTGATAAAAGATTAAATAAGAATAAGTTGAATGACAAATTCAATGGATATTATATAACAAACACATTCTTCAGAATTGTTTAGGAGCAAGATTTGTCCCGTATAAATAAGATGAAGTATTTCAGCATGGCATGGGACCATTTCTGTCCATCTGGTTTTGCAAAGAAATTATGTGGGGAAGCAGAATTACACTTCAAGCAGTGGGAAAAGGAAGAACTGAAATTATATTGGTAAAACAAACAAACAAAAAAGAATCCTGACTAACGCTATTTAAAAATGTGGAGCTGTTCTAGGAAATTTAAAAAGAAGTGGGAACTGATGGAAATGAAAGAACTAAGCTTTGAATTTAGTAAACGACGCTTACTTGATTACACCCATATGCAGTCACTGATGAGCTCTTGAGCAGAACTGATGAAAAATTGGATTGTTTACATGTATTAAACCAAGCAAATGGGAAGCTGAGTTCAATGCGCCAAAAAACCTTGAGAATAAAAATGCTAGCAATAATTGCTACGTTTTATGTGTCAATGGCATGCCGGCAAGGATTCTGCATCAAATTCTGACCAATGGAAAAAGGTTGGGTGTGTGAAACTGTAATATCACTTATCTACCAAGCAGGCCACCTGATGACTGACAACTTTAATTTTAGCGTGAAATTGGCTGACTAGCTGTTGAAACATCCATCCCTTTTGACAGGGATAGTAGTCTCCGGATATTTACCACTAGAAACTTCCAAAGTCAGCCTCCTGCTCTACTCGTCTTCATTTCAAGCAGCAAAGAAAGCAGCCTTAAGTGAAATTACAGCTTTCCATCGATGAGCAGGGCAGTGATTTTCTCATGCTTTTGTTGGCACATACTGTGCCTGCCTCTATGGAAACATCCATGTGCTCCTGAGAAAATGTAACTACTGGGGGGCTGCGTACCCAGAAAGCAAAGTGCAGTCTTTGAGGTAGGGGTGTGAGTAAAAATTAAAGAGACTTTATTTTGTATGGAACAGATAGGTGGATCAGGAAGGCAGACTTAACCAGAACCCTTTTTGTGTTCACAGCTGAATGCAGGCCCACCAAAAGAAAAGAGCTTGAATTTATTCTTGGGTTCCACGTACGTGATCTTGCATAAGAAAGCTATGAATATAATCTAGTAATGGGGCTACAGCACACAGTATCTTATGGAACTTGCACAGAAAGCTACAATCTGTCTTTTCAAAATAACTAATTGGGAGAGAGAATAGTCAAAATAACCATGACTACTGTACATTTACTGTATTACTAAATACCCTGAGTATTACAGTGCTCTCCTGCCTGGACAGAAGAGATATTTCAGTCTGAAAATAGCTGTGCTTTGGTGAGCTAGGAGAAAAGTGTCTCTCATTTTTAAGCTACAATCTCATAAAGACCTGACATGTTTCTAAAGCCTTTGCATTTGTATGTCTTTGCTTATTTAGGAACTTCATTAGTACTTGCAATCATTTAATTATTCTGATTTTGATATTTGCCATCCAGTCTGGGTTGAGGGAGTGTTTACAGCTAAACAACAATTAAAACACAAGCCAAATAGCAAATTCCCAAATCCTTCCAAATCAGCCTTGAATTGTGAGCTGTGTTCCTCCAGAACTGTTTTCTACCGGAGAAACGACCATCAATTCCAGGGACTTTGCCACAGCACCATGTGCGGATTTTGTTTTCCCTCCAATTCTATATTTAATCATAGTCGGAGTTCTACAGATCACTCCATGCACTTCTAAAATATTTGGTTTCACAGTGAAAAAAGTCCACAGTGGACATCCCTTCATCCACTGCTACAAGGGACTATCCAACAGCCTATGGCCAAGAGATTGAGACAGACATTCCATAGGGATAACATTAAAAAAAAATCAAAAGCCCATAAAAGCATCTGCCAAAATACAAGTATTTCTTACGGATTTCTGGCTATTAGGGTGCTATTTGCCATTTTGCTTCTGCTGTTTTGGCTGCCTGGTGCCCCAGAGTAGTTGTAAACCTTACCTGTGTAGCTCTGGAGTGACTTTGCTGTGCCAAAGCAGGACACAGGATACTAATGGTGTTTAACTTTCCTAAAAATGCCATCTAAACAGTGGCCTAAGGGAACAGTAAAGTACATATGAAGCCTGAATGCTGCATTGACTTTTGGATTGCAATAGAAGGCTTCCACAGAGTTGAAGGATCACTGCTAATTTTTATGCAAAAAGGAAAAATAGAACTGATGAGTATAACTTGTACACATAGAGTAGGCTGAATGCTGCATCAGCCCAGAGACTATTAGCAGATAATTAATTAAAATGGTTTGGCACTTAGGCTTATGCTACTGACACTATGAGGGCTGATGTTGGCCCACTTTCTCTTCTCATTACAATCCATGTCAGTAGGATAGACACATCTGAAACCATTTCCTGCTCTTTGCTACAGTATTTGCCAATAACAGGAGAAATTGCGGCTGTAAAAGTGAAAAAGCATCTCCAGCATTGCAATGGAGGAATAAATTATCCTCCGGTGCAGATTACAATTGCAACGTAATTTGGTGAGAAAAAATTAACTCCTTCTGATGTGGTCAAGGGAATGGTTTCATGGTGCTACAAAACTATGCTTTGATTTGTGGCATTCAGTAATGAAGGATTACCATGAACAGTCTTTAAGACATGCTTGGGTAAGCTTGAGATGCTCTCTCACCCCAGGCTTATGAGTTTACAAGCTTGCCTGTCCTAGGACATGCCCTCGGTGAAGTCATCCATCAGCAAGAAATTGTTCTTTCCAGAATCAGACCTTTCATTAGTGTTTTCTTAAGGACTCATTCCTGAAAAAAAAAAAAAAAAGAAAAAAAGTGAAAAAAGAAGGAAAGGTGTGCAGTCAGCCCTCAGTGCCTGTTTAATAGCAGAGTGACGTGCTCTTGCAGGTGAGCGCCCCAGGCAGCTGCCAGAACTTCTTGCCAGAGCATAGCACCAAGATCAGCCTTGCACAGAGCTGAAGGTCTCCTGCTTTGGAAAACAAAGCAGGAAAGGTAGATGTGTATAATAATGAAACAGAATTAAATAATAATAATAATAAAAAAGTCATATTTTTGTGAACTGCAAGAGAAAAAGTTTCAGCTTGCATTTTTGGGAGATAATTTAGCTCCTTTAAAAAACCCCCGAATCAGAATAGGCTCTCTTTGCCAGAAAATATTTTCTTTGAAATGACTGTCGTCCAAGACTGTAGGAAACCGAAAGGGCTCTTGCTTTCTTAGGTTTAAGGACAAGGACTTGCTCTGACTTTGCACTCAAAGGCAGATCGTCAGTGGGGGTGAGTCCTCCGAGCTCCTTCGACCTCAGCTCAGGCTCAGTCTGCAGCACGATACCGTGGTCTGTGTCGCTGCACAACACTTTCAATGCAACTCTTGAGGATTTATTAGTGTTGCAGTGTCACCATGAGCTGATTAATTATCAAGGATTTCTGCAGAGCAGCTAAAGGGAGAGAAACGTGCTTTGAAGAACAGCATTGTCCGTGCCAGCCTTGTAGCAGAGAGCTAATTATTTCTGCCTGTGTCATTGCTGTTGCCATCAGAGAGGAGAAGCTGGCATTTCTCCAGCTTCTAGTACTTTAAGGTAATAACGAAGAGTGTCTCAGCATGCTGCATGTTAGAAGGAGATTTAACGTGCTTGCTGAATTTTGTATCGAGCTCCTGATTTGTGTCAGCAAGACCTGCTAATTCATAAGGAGAAGTGTCATAGGAACTTATTTTACATACATTTAGACACGGGTAAATTATGCTGGAGAAAGTCTGCCTGTAGGCATTGGTACCTGCCACAGATCCCGTCTGACTCGGAAGGCTGCTAAGGGACCCACCGAGGTGCAGTAGACCCTAGCATGCAGCAGCCTGCTCACATACACCCCTCCAGGACACCTGCCCGTCACCCTGGAGAAAGTCTCATGTATGTCGTTCCTGCTGCTCCTCTCTTTGCAAAGAAACTTCCCAAGACTGTCCCTACCAGCCTGTGCTTCCCATTCCCGGGATCCCTGCACAGGCCTCTGCTCTTCCAGCATCCCCTGGAGCCTCCAGAGGCTTTGCTGATCCCACGGCGCTGCCGGGAGCACTCTCCAATGGCTTTCACAACTCCCCTCACCTCTCCTGTTGTGTTTATAAAACAAGTCCCCTGTTTGCGCAATATGTAGGAACTCCACTGATACAAATACTGTTTTCCCATTTACCACCAAAAAGGAAAACCACTGAAACCCGATGTAGGTGGAACAGCAGCTGGGCTCCTCAGACAACATGGGGCACCCCCTGTGCTGGGACGAAGGGACCCCCCTGCTCTCGGCTGTGGCTGGGTGGGCACTGCAGGTCAGACCGAGGGGAGCAAGTGGCTCGTGGCTCCATACTGGAGTCTCCAAGGCTGCAACATGTATTTTGATACCATGAAATCCCAGAACCCTTCATAAAATATTCATCGCTTTTTTAATGCCACATCTTCTAATTTTAAAATTCAGCCCCTAAATAATTTAGTAGACTTATGAAAAAAAAAACAACAAAACCCCCACAACTCTCCAACAAACAAAACCTCCACTGAGGCTGTGGCACAGTTACCCAATTAAACTGGTCAAAGATTCCCAACTTATTTCTTGTGAGAGATTTATAGCTGTGCCCGCCACCTCCAGGCACGGAGCCTGTTTGCCACCCAAAAGCCAGCAGTTAGCAGCGATGCCCTGGTCCTGCCAAAGGCTGGGTCATGCCTATGGGATGTGCAACAACACATTTGCAGGTTCGTGAAAAAGCAGCGGGTGAGACTCAGCCACAGCCCTGCCATCACCCTCTGTCCCAGGTCCCACCTTCTCAAGCTGCCACAAAGTCCATAGCTTTGCACCATCCATCTCAAAATGTTATTCCTTCCTGGATGTGCCACCTCCCACCCATCCCACATGTCCTGGTCACAGTCCCTGGGGGCCATTTGATCACCCAGTCTGGACTCCTGCATTACAGGTGTGAAGACACTTAGAGATGGAGAGTTCAGATGTTCCCTCAGCACTCTGCTGCGTCACTAAAGCCCCTGATTTGGTCTGAACTGGTGTGCTTTCAGCTGCCAGTTCTTGAGCCTTGTTACAGCTTTTCTGTGCTAAACACAAAAGCCACCATACCCCAAACTTTCTCTTCTTCCTCGTGCAGGAAATGCTATCCCACAGAAACAATCCCAAGTGGGCTTCTCATAGCTATTTATCTATATAGAAAAAGACTGACTAGTCTTAAAGATGAAATTAAAATACAACCCCCGCTAGCTATGTACCTATTTCTCAATAACCAGATTTTGCCTCTGTGGTTTGTTGCTGTTTAGGGATGACTTTGCATAGGCGACTCTTCTGAATCCAAGCTCAATTCACCTCTCACTGCAAAAATACAGTATGTCCCCTGAAATGGTAAATATACCAGCTAGCTTTCCCAATTTAATTAAATTTTCCCCAATGGCCTTGCTTAAATAGACTTCAAAGTTCAAAAGAAAAAAAAAAAAAGAAGAATTGCATTTTAATAATGTGCTCGACAAAAACGGGGGAAAAAGGAGTTTTCATTATTCAGTATTGAAGTCATGGAAACTCCTGTGCCTAGCGGCTGTTTTGCCTTTTATAACATCAATAATTTAAAACTTAATTGTTGTGCATTATTTGGTTAAAGAAGATTATGACTCTAACATTTGCATTTATTTATCAGTAATGGTGAGATAGCTCTTCCTCAGTGAAAATATATTTGGAAATTCATTCACCCTGCAAACAAAACCACAGAGTAGCTCATCTCTAATGCTACTATTTAACCACCAAGAAATTAAGCCTCTCTGTTCTGTTGCATGATGAGGAATATCTGTTTATTACCAAGCCATTTTGGTGACTTTTCTGCAGTGCGCTTGCAAACCATTTAAAAGGCATATTTTGAGGGTAATCTCTGGGAATAACAACCCCATTATATTGTGCTTAAGCTCAGTGAAATTTCTTGGTTGTATCTTCAAAGGGCAGGAGACGTTTCTTAATGCCTTTCATTTATCAGAAGAAATTAAACCTCCCCGGAGCAGTCTGGGTGCAAAGGACAACGCTGTCAACCTTCAGGACAACAACGCATGCAGTCGCAGGCTGTCACTTGTCACATCTTAAAGGACTTTACAGGCTGCGAGGCTGAGGTGCTGCTTTCCATCTGAATTACAGACCACGCAGAGCCCACAGTTCTTTATCTGAACGCGGTGGAGGGCAGGGTAAAAAACTACCGAGTACGGTGAGACTGTCTCAGGACTAAGACAATCGCCACCATGAATCTGCAACCCCCAGAGGGAACTGGCTTGTGCTTCCCAATTGCCCTGGTACAGGCAGTTTGCTCGGGTGGCTTCTGCTTGCCCCCCTGCCCTTCACGACGGCGTGCTTTGTGCCAGCCCTTGCCAGGCAGGCAGCACGCAGCTTGGGCAGCCCTGCACCCGGAGAGTCCTCCCCGATCCTCTCAGCTTTTAAGATTATTGCTGAAAATCCCATCCACCATTAATTATGGGGAATTTTGACGTGTTCACCTCAGAAGAATGCAGGCTTGACTTCACTTCCCAACAATACCACCTGCGGTCCTGGAAAGCCCCAGTAGTTCGCACCCGGTGCTTAGATGGCCACCACAGCAGCAGGAGCGACAGCAGAGATTCAGGAGGGAGGAAGGGTCTTTCAGGATTAGAAAGCAAAGTGTGAACTCTACTGGGATTAAGTGGCACAGAAAATTCAGCTGCTGTTTTAAATCCAGCAATCTTGTAACATGGAGCACTCTTGAGAGCCTAATCGGAGCAAATCACTTTCAACCGTTGATTTAAAAAAGAAAAAAAAAAAAAAAAAGAGGACAGGAGAAAAATGGACTGTAATACCTTCTTTCTTTTACCAAGATGCACAGAAAAACCCAGAGAAGGTGGGAGGTAGAGATTACAAAGAAACTAATTTCAATGCTCAAATCCTGTGGACTATTTCCATACTTATGCCCTTTTTGAACATACCCTCGATGCAGAAAGGCAAGCACTAGGGACCATGACCCTGGCGTATAGATATGTAAATTAGAAAAAAAATTCATAGCTTTGAAAAGTTTACAGGTTCAAGAGGACCACCAATTCTATGACGCATTTGATGAGACTTGAATCTGCAAGTGTTTCCACGCAGAGCATAACATTTTCCACTTCCACATTGCACACAAATCTGTGTTTTGCAGAACTCCGATGAATTCAACTCTGACAGCAATTAGTCTCACCACCTTATCATATACTACAAAAAGTCAAGTCACATGGAGTACAAAACTAAAGGTTGGATTTTCTGAGGTTCCTAATGCCTGTTCAGGCATCTGTGGAGATTTTCAAAATGTGCATTAATGAGACTCCACGGAACACTGAAGTTACTGCAGAAAAAATAACTCCCTGAACTGCAGGTTATGAACCTACAGGGAACGAGTTAGTTTGTGTGTTTTGGGTGGTAGGCGCAGTATCTGCTCTCTGAAAATAGGCAGCCTGAGCAAACCCCGTTAGTTACTGAGCTAGAAGATGGCATGTGGGTTGATTACAAGCATCTGTAATAAAAACTAGAAATCCTCAGGAATAATAAATGCCCATAATAAAACTTGAATCCCCTTCGGGGAAAAGAATAACCAATGACCTTCTGAACACCTCATGTTAGAAATATGTGAAAGGTGGCAGTCTGTCTGCGCGCAGACGGGTGAACTGTGATTAATAGCAGGGACTGTCAGACTGCAAACTCCATTTTGGATGAGGATCTCTCCTGCTGTCTGTTACCTCCGCATAGTGATAATACCCGCAGAGGTGTCAGGAGACGATTTTGCCCCTGGCACAGAGCTAACAAGGATCATTAAACTCTGATGAACGTCCATTTAAATTGATCTTTCTTAGTCAAGAAGCTGGCTCCTGTCCAAGGCAAGCGGTTCCCAACGCTGGACCTGCTGCGCTGGGCGGACGAGGCTGGGCAGGCAGGGCAAGGCAAGGTAAAAACAGACGGCAACCAAAACCAGAGGGAACCTGCGCCCAAGAGATAGCCCAGGTAAAATGTAGTGCGGTCATTGCAACCAACACAGGCATGGTGGTCCCCAGACGCAGCATGGCTGGACCAAAACTCAGCCATCTGGACGTTCCTCTCCAAGGAAAAGGCAGCTGCTCTGCAGCACTCGGGGGGATGGACTGAGAAGTACAGAGATACAGACCGTTAGCAGAAGCTGCTGCGCTAGAGACGGGGGAATTGGCAGAGATCCATAGCTTCAACCTCAGGCTGATGCAGGAGCACGGAAGGTGTGACTCCACCTGTAGGAGTCCACAGAAGCTGCTGCTGAGGGCCTTGTGGCACTTGTCCACTTGTCCCGTGCCCGCCTGGCAGCAGCGCCGCAATCGCTGTGAGCGGGCCGCAGGCCTGGAGGCAGTGCAGCGAAGCAGGTCTGTTAAGGCACCTCAGCCCAGAAAACAGGGAATACTAAATAAAAATCCAGTTAGCCAGTTGGCATTCCCCGCCATAGTTCGTGTCTATAAAAGTACTTGAATGTGTTTAGCAAAGCATCTAATCAAGTGGACCTGGGTGGTAATATTTGCTCAGCTGATGCCTCTTTATTGGCAATTGCTTTCACTTGTGCAATGCTTCTGTCTTTTGTTTTCAAAGGCCTGCCTGTGTTTTTATCACCATGCCTTGCTCTTAGGAAGGATCCAAAATCATCTGAAAATGGTATTCCAAAACCTAGGGAAGAGTTACCTGCTTTCCAGATAACCAGTGCTGTTTTCCTGGTAGCAGAGAATACAGACTGCCCTAGAATCATAGCCAGTCTATAATCTGCTGTACTTTATCTCATATTTAAATGCTATATTTTCACTTCAGCAGATATATCACCAGCCTCACCTGGTCACTCACAGAGGAACACTTCATTCACTATCTGCCAGCACAAATTACAATTGCAAGTGGAACATTATCAAATTGTTGTTTTTAGGGAGGACAAACCAGTAAAAAAGAACCCTTGAAATTCCAGAAGGTGATTTGGAGGCGGATTTAAAGGAAGGCAATGCTTCAAGGCTATCTATTATTTACGTTCAGCTATGCTGACCTTTGAAAAATAAGTAAATCACACGCAAAGAGCCCAGGAAGACCTGACCCAAACGTCACTGGAAAAGCTCACGTTGGGTTATAGTGGGACCTAGGTCAAGCTCAACACTAAATTAATTTCTGGGTTGTTATCATCTTTATCCGTGACTATCTTCCATGTTGTACCATATGGTTATCAAAACGTGTTGCATTTCCATCTGGGTGTTTGCATGAGCTGTACATTAACTCTCAAAAGCAAACCTTCATTATGAGGAGGAGGAGGGTGGTTTTAATGGCTGAGAAGGTCTAAAGGAACGGATCCACCACGTGGCATTTCCACAAGTGTGTGTTCACCCTGGTACATTTTATAAACACATGTGTTTCTTGTTTTTTCTTGTTTTATTTCTTGTCTAGTACTACTGAAAGATATTTACTCTGTGCCAGTTCGTAGCCTGTGAAATGGAAGGATAGTCCATCTGAAAAAGAAACAAACACCACAAACCACAAACCCAAGCCACCGTCCTGTCCATATCACACACGCTTGAAGCTTGGCTGGAGGCTGCAGAGCTAATGAAGAGGATTAGCGTTTTGCCCTTGACAGGTACTAATTTGGGAGACACTTATTTTCCTTTTGCACAGTTTCCTGTGCAAATGATTCTGAGAGGGAGGATCTAAGTTACAAGAAAGATCTTGTTATGCTGTGGCTTCATAAACAGGAGCTTCAAAAATCAACAGAGCCTTATTATATATGGAATAAACAGAAACGCCATGAAGGAACTCACTGTCTGTTGTAGATTCATGAAGTGAGAATGGGCATGGTTTTCCAGGAGATAGGAAGTCATTCACTGCCTTCAGAGTTTCTGGCTCCACAAAGATCAGAGATCCAGATGCCCAGTACCATTGCCTGCAAAAACAAACTGGGAATTGTGGAAACGCAAGAAATCTTTTCATTCAGGAATCAAGAATCCTCCTCTCTCAAACTCTGGAGCACACAATCCTCTGTGTTTTAGATTTTTTTGACTAAGGCTTGGAAGGGAAGAGAAAAAGCCTAAGATGTGAAATAAATTGCATTTATTTATGATTCTGCTTGAGTTTAGAACCCACTCAATTTATACCAAAAGCCCTTGGCTCAGAAACACTGTGTATTTTGCATAATACACAAGTACTCAAAGAAACATGTAGTATACAATAAGTAGCCAAGATTTTTTTAAGTGACTAATGTTTAAATATAAATAACTTTAAAGGGAAAATAATTTTTCATAACCCTTGAATAAACCTTTTCAGCTCTTCTTAAATAAGACACCACACTGTAGTGTGGAGGCACTTCTAGAAACCTGAGTGAGCTTTAAATTTTTAAAATTAAGAGTTTTTTTTTCTCCTCTGTGAGGACTGTCAAGCTACTGTCCTATACAATGTAAGCCCCTTTGAGTTTTCTTCAAATACCCTTAACAAGGACATGGTATTTTCTTAACATAATGTCCCAACCATTCTCTTAAACAGCCGTGACAGTTAAAAGCTTATTTTTCTCTTGTTCTTTCTTGTTTTTCTTAAAAAATAAAACAAAATAGATAAGAAAAAAGTGTTCTGTAGTAAGCTTCTTGTCTCCTTTGCCAAGTGCATCATCTTTTGACAAAAACTTTTCTTACTATATCCTCCAAGCTTCATCTTCCATTTTCTACTTTCCATGTGTTCACAGCAATTAATGCATTTACCATTTTTCCTTCTTCCATTTTCAGTTATTCTACCCATTACTGGCTTTGCTCACAGATACTCCCTTTCTGTTGCTTGTCTGACTGTGCTGCTCCTGTGTCTCTAATACTTTCCCCTTACTCCATCCACCTCCTTCCCAACCCTATTAATTTCTACTTCTACTGCTCAGGTGGATTCTGATGCTTAGTATCTTCCACCCCAATTAGTCCTCTTCTCCAGCCCTCTCTAATCAATTATCTTCCCATAGTCTACCATCTTCCCTCACAATTTCCCAAAATAATACCATTGACTGATAAGTATTTCCATGCTCTATCCATCTTGTGTTTATGACAGCCTCAAAATGAGCTGCCTCGCTCAGCCATCAATACAGCTTCCCAGTAGTCTTCTATCACCGATTCACTTGGTGCCACCCTCTTTGCTGTCAGTCAGCTTTTCTGGTCTGGGTGTGAAAAGCCTGAATTTCCTATTCAGTTTCCTTTGCACCACCATCTTCATTCCCAGTTACTTCAACATCACCTTGCTTCTCACAGTTTTCCCCCATTAGCCACGTTCCTAACCCACCTCTATCCATTTCAGCATTCCCGGCATACATTCCCACTCACGCTGTTATCATTCTGTTTCAATATTCATTTCAGGGGTAGGAAGCAACCAGCTCAAGATAAAAATAGAGCAGAAATTCAGGGGATGGCTTGTGAAGCGTGCAGCTTTTAGCAATCATGGGCAATGACATTTTGAGGCTACTCGCTCAACCAAGAGGCTGGAGGCATCTCCCCTGGGATGGTAATTGAGGAACTAATGCTGTCTTGCCAACAGACTCTCTTTCCTGGTCTCTGCCCAACAGACATGACTTGGATATGATCCTTCCCCAGTGCCTTGAAATCTGGGCATGCTAAGTAGTCATTTTCCCTCTTGTTCAGGTTTTAATTCAACCTCTCTGACCACAACAGGTGGTGATGTTGGAATCGTGTACTGAAGAGGTGCACGTTGCTGTTCTCACAGGACATTGTATTTGTGGTCCAGCAGCAGCTGTTTAATAATATTTATATTTTTCCCCACTCGTTTTAAATGCATATTTAGCATAAGGCATTGCTTCCCTTTTCATTTCAGTCCGTCTTCTGCCTTTGCTCATTTTTTTTATTTGATTAGTCCTGTGCTGATGAATTTGCCATTCCCCTATGTCCTACAAAACTCATACCTCTGTTTGCACATGCTTGTGCCTGATTCCCTCTCCAACCGCTGACACTTCTATAGAATGATGCTGACATGAGAGGAGCACGTGGAGAGGATAGGGACAAGGAAAATGAGGAGAAAGGTTCTGTCTCTCATTTATTTTTTGCTTCTAAGCAGGCAGATGGTGACGGGTCACCAGTTCAGTTGCACTGCTGAGGTTGCTGGCTAGGTTCATGAAGAGTGAAAGAGCAGAGGAATAAAAGAAATGAGAACGGTGCCTGATGAGAAATCTGTGTAACAGGAAATCTTTCCAAACCAATTTCTATAGACATATTGCACCAAGGGATCTTCATTTGAGTACTTACACACTCCAGGAATAATCAGCTGATTTCTCCATTAAAAGGCTGGAGTCCTCCCTTCCATATCCCTCTCCAAACCAGTTTCTCCAGGCTGCAGCTCTGCTGAGAGACCAAACGTTTTTCCTGAGCGCTGGAAGAGTTGCCCATGCAAACCCTGTGCACAGCAGAAACCGTGTGAGGGGCTGGATGCCAGTGCCTGCGCAGGTCGGAGCTGCTGATACGGCCCATTGTGAGAACACGCAAACCTGTCCCATTACTGCGTGTAAGCAGGACACCCATGTCACACTGCCGGCCGTGGAAGACAGGCACCCCCAAAGAAAACATCAAAGGGGATAGCAACAGCCTCTTCTGAAGCCTGATTAAAGCCAGGAAAAGGTGTAACAGTGGTCCCTGCTTGCTTCGTAGAACCTGTTGCTGGAACATCTTTTAGATGTGGGCTTATCTATTGAAACATACAGAATGGACCCCTTTTGTTTAGTTGTTTTTTCTTGTATTTTTGTTGTATATTTACATACAATTAATTTCCCAGACTGGTTTTGCAGGGAGTGGAGAAACTACATGTGTCAGTTCAATAAATTGTCCCAAAGTCAGTAACCTGGTGTGCCATGGAAGGCTGGACTTGTTCTTAGTTACTGATGTGGAAGTCTGAGGTATTGAGTATATATGTGTGTGCTGTGCAATTCCGGAGTGTAAAACTGGAACAGAATTATCTGATATTCTGGCGGGAGGAAGGTTTTAATGCCTTTTACCTCTGCCAAGTCAACCCAGTGGAAAGAGAAGGAGAGGGATTTTGCAGTGCCTTTCTCAGCCGTGAGTACCAATATCAGGTCCATTAGCTTGATTTTAATATTTCCCAATTTGATTAGAAGTGCTGGCAGTTGGGAAAAAAATGTCCTTGGACTAATAAACACAGAAAATTTGATCAGGGAGCAACAGAAAGACACTTGCCGCACAGCCTCACAAGTACCACTTCCAGAGATGATGCTGTGGCTTGTTTCAGTTTCTATAATAGTACATGGAAGAAGGTTAAACACTTAGTTCTTCATGATGATGCTGAGAACCTGGACTGTTGTCTGGAATAGCTGAACCTCTGAAGTGTGCACATGAATTTATTTTGGGTTTTTTTGGGGGGTGAGTCATGTTTTTGTTTGCTTTTTATTTTTTTTTTTAAAAAACCATTCATATGAACGTAGCCTTGGGTACAGCAATATAAATTCTGCACCTTGGCTCAATAACTCCTGTACCTGGAGAGGCACAGTGAAATCAGTGGAAGACCTGAGCATGGTCTGAGGGCATTTTATAGCCCACGGAATTTTATTTTTTTTTTGACCTCTTCTTTACTTCTTCCTGCCTGCATAAATGCTGTTGAAATGAAAAGTGAAACTAGCTCCAAATACAAACCTTTCCTTTATATATTTTTTTTAAAATGTTCCAGCTCTTGGTTCCATCTGTGCAAATCAAAACCCATGGTTGGATAATACACAAAACCTTATTAAAAAATACTAAGCTGAATTATATGCAAATTAGGGTTTCATTGTCTTTTCATCTCATAAAGGCTAATAACATTACAGATGACAACCTTCTTATCAAAAATAGTTTCTGATACAAATTGCCTTTGACTATATTTACAATGTCACTTTTAATCAAGTAAATTGTCAGGCTATAGCACTTCTGCAATCTACATTACCAAAAAAAAATGTAATGAAGAGGGAAGGGGGTACGAGTGCTTTCAGCTTTAACCGGCTGCCCATTTCATACCAATTGCTCCCTCTTTAGCAAGCTTCCCCTTCTGTTCCTAGAAAAACACTAACATAAACGTAGGGGTTCCTCTGAAAGAGATAGTGTGCAGAAAAAGCTTATTCCACTTACCAAGAACATTTGCCTTTGTAATTACACTTACTTTTCTTACTCCTATGCAATCAGTAAATACAAGCTAAAAATAGCCACTTTGATGCCAATATGGTCCCTGACTGTTTATTATGTCACTGTTAGGTTAGTTCAGTGTTCCGTTAGTTTGTAAGTTAGCAGCTTTACTCAGAAGGTTTTATCCCTGCAGGTGCATTTTCACTCAGTGCACACACCCGCATCTACACGTGCATCTCCTGCAAGGACACAGGTCACACCAGCGGTGCTGTGCCCTGCTCTCGGGGTTCAGCAAACGTCCCACAGCTCAGCCACACACTGGCACATTTGCTGTGGCTTCTCCCTGCGCATGCTGAGATGCAGGTTTTCAAATACAGGTGCGAGTATTTCTACAGTTTGTGCCATTGTGTTGTTGGTGGTGTTTTTTCTATTGGGCTTTGTACTGAAGCAACAAGCATTTAAAAGCAGGGTACTAGCAGTAAGACTGAGTTAATCAAGGGCAGGCGATGCCCATAGTCGTGCAGACATACCTCAGCTGCCTGCTCTGGCTCACGATGCCTTTAGGAGACTTCACTGTCCAAACCTTCTGTCTGCAGACGCTGCTGTTGCAGGCTTGCCCAGCGCATCAAGAACACCAGCTCTCTGCACAGCCAACATGGAAAGAGCTACACTTTAGGTTTGGTGTTTAAGTGAAAATCAACACTTTATGGTGGGTTGACTTTGGCTGGATGCCAGGTGCCCACCAAGCCGCTCCATCACTCCCCTACTCAGCAAAAGTGGTGGTGGTGGGAGAAAATAAGATGAAAATACCCCAAACTTGTGGGTCAAGATAAAGGCAGCGTAATGAAGCAATAGTGAAAGTCATGTGTGAGGAACGAAGGAAAGCGAAGGACGTTATTCCCTACTTGCCATCAGCAGGCGACGTTCGGCCATTTCCCGGGCAGCCGGGCTTCAGCGTGCATAGCAGTTGCTTCGGAAGACAAATGTCATAAATAAC
>JAVJGJ010000047.1:32246052-32315615 GCA_035590215.1 Microhierax caerulescens | reverse complement strand
GTCAGTGTGGGTCAGCTGTCCTGGCTGTGCCCCCTCCCAAGATCCTGGCCACCCCCAGCCTGCTGGTGAGGGGGATGGGAGAGCCAGCCCTGCTGCTGTGTGAGCTGGGGGGACCTCAAATGGGGAGACACTCCCAGTGTTTGCCCTCAATGCTGGCTGGCTGGAAGCAGAGGGGAAACACTATAATGTTTGCTGACCACCACAACAGTGTGGTTGTGTCCTCAGCTGTGGACATCAGTGTAGTCCCACTGGAAGCAAAGGAGGTGGGCTGATTTGCAGAAGCTGTGAAAAAGAGAATTCAGGAATAGTGAGTCCAGACCTTCACTGGCATTGTTTAAAAGATGAAGTAGTTCTGAGAGCAATGGAGCTAAAGAAATCTAGTTTCCATGTGTGGATCCTTGGACACCTGGAAAAAGTGACGTTATTAACCATTTCCTCTCCTGGCAATTAGCAGTCTCTTCCCTAAAGGCCAGCTGTCTATTTCCACAGAAGGTGTAGGAACTTAACACAGTTCTGTTGCCAAATGCAGCTGAAATCAGCTACTGGGTTTAAATGTGTCACAGAAGGACTGACAGACGGAAACAAGGACAATGCGGATACATACACCTTAGAAGCCAGTTGAAAAAGGGGCATAAGCACTAAAATGTTTTGAGTCATAAAAAGCATTATTCTTTCATCCCTGTTCATTCTTTGCTCAAAAGACAGGTTCCTGCCAGCAGAGCAGAATTATTTCAGCTGGAGAATGAATGCTCTCAAATTTAAGCTTGTGCTTAAAACCCCTCAAAGCCTGATGGATTATCGGCCTGTGGAAAAGAGCACAAGACAAATGCAAAGAGCAAGGACAAGAGCCTAAACCCGAGGAAATCAGGGACAAATCCCAGTTGGTTCAAAGGGATCAAAGGTCTCACTCCCAGGTTTTGAATCTTGAGCCTAATTTTTATAGATGTCTATTTAAAGCTTTAGCCCCTTCTGACCTCTCAAGACCAGGCATATCGGAGCAGTTGGCCTTGACTTGGAATTTTGCCCTTGAGATTAGGACAGCTTCAGGTAACCCTGTGCTTCCAGACCTCCGTGTTGTTTTTTTTTTTTATTCTGCTAATAGCGGTTAGCAGAAAGCAAGCAGCCAAAGGCTGCAAACAGCCCTTGAAACATGAAGTAGAGACCCAGCATTTGTATACAGTGTCATGGAGGCCTTCACAAAAGGCCTCGTTTATGATCCTTTGAAGCCAGCCTGGATGTCTGTTTGAAATAGCTGGTTTCTGGTATCTTTTTAATGTGAAAAAGTAAACTTGAAAGGAACTAGTGGAGGGACCTTCACCAAGAGTTGAACAATGCCACAATGAACAATGAACACCACTTTATCCAGTGGCTGGATCAAGACAGTGGGGGAGGACCACTGCAGATTTTGGGCTGGCCTAAAGCCAATCATACTTTTCCACCAGATCTTAAAATACGTTCAAGTTGAACCCAAAATGAAGCTTATTTTTTTTCTTTTTGTGGGATTTTTTATTTGATCTTATTTTACTTTTCTCTCAATGTTTCCTCAAAAGGAAAGTTCAATGTGCTTCATTTGGAAAAGAACTATCACTCCATCATTTGCATTTTCTTCTGGTGGAAGCTTTCTGCTGAGTTCAGCATGAACCCAAGTGTAATTCTTGCCCACTCAGAACTGGTGTCTGGGGGGGGAAAAACTGAGCTGCTTGGCTGTAACTTTGGATTGTGCTTGACTTTAGCTCAACTGAAAGAAGCAACTCAAATATGGAGGAAATCAAACCTCTGTAAGCATGGCAGGCAGCGGTTGCGGGCTGGTGACAGTCCTGCTCTTGCTGACCAAGGGCTGCCAGTCCCACCGTTTGGTCCCTCTCACCCAACCACTCCTGCTGCCCTGTGGTAAGACAGACCAGAGAACCAAGTTGTTAAATACTAACCTGGCACTGAGGGTAGGAGCCTCTTGGCAAAATACTACTCATTTACTCATTAGAGAGCAACCTTCCCTCCTTCCAAGGAGTGGAAAAGGGGAATTTTTTCCAACCCTACCCTCTGAAGGCAAACTTTCAAAGCCAGGTTTGCAAAGGTCACTTCACGTGTGGAGCTGCTGTCCTCCTCCTGGCAGCTGTGGTCATAAATTGAGAGCTCCAAAATGAGGAAATAAACCTTTTGATTATATGTACTAAATTTCTATGATATGTCTCATCTCTTTCTTATTGTGGGGCTCTGTTTCCTGAAAACTGCCTCGTAAAAATAGTGGCATTGTCAAATCTGGTGTATTACCTCCAAGACAGGCTTTTTTGGCCTCATAATGTCCTGGTGACAGGACCTGCAGCAACACCCAGCCCAATGCCCTGGCTCCATCCTGCCTTGAACCACCCCGCTGTCATGTCATACCCCCAAGCTCTTCTCTAGCAGGTCATGTCCTTCTTATTTAGTGCCCAGTTCTCCTCCAGTAATTTCTCCTCTGCTGCTGGGGGTACCAACAGCCACTACCATCTCCTTCAGCAGTCATAATGTAGAGGTCACCCACAAAAAATTGTTAGAGCTTGATTATGGGACTGTGAAGACAGGTGTGTTACCATCTTTGTGTTCAGTGGGAAGAGGCTTTCTGTTGTGTTATTAAGGTCAATAACTCTCCCAGCCCCATTAGCACCTCTACCAATGGTTGATACAACCGCTTAAGCACTCTTCCTCACTCCTCCTCACCTTCCAAAAATCCTCACACAACAAAATAAAGCAGATTAAGGTACCTGGGGAGGAAGATTTCTCCTTCCCCAGGTCCAGTTCACTGAGGAAGTAAATATTTAAGAATTTTTTACAAGAATTATTTACACATCATACTGGTCCCTGATGGTTTCCAATAGTCCCTGTGGCAGACACATCAATTCTGGCTTCAGGGAAACTGACTTCTAGCTTCAGTTTTCTTACAGATTTCCTTTGGGCAAGTCCTTTAATTTGTCAGCACCTCAGTTTGCTGACAGCTGAGTAGGGATAACAATTGCTTTTCCCACTCCCTTGTACATGCAGCTTTTAGCTCCCCGGGACTGCTGCATGCAGAGGTGCCAGAGGCAGCCCTGATGCTTCAGGAGCACTAGCATCCCCCTCTTGCAACGCCAAATGTTGTATTCCCATGCCCTCTATATAATAAACAATAAAAGTTGTCTGAATTAAAAATGCTAGAAAACATACAAGGAAGAGGAATAGCAAATTTTAAAACCCACAGTCCTAAAATTCTGTTGTATGTTTAACAACCAAACACTCAAGGATCAAAACTTCAGCCCTTTTCAGGGAATGGTTTTTAATTTTCATCAGCCAACAATATTTGAAGAAAGTTTTCAGCTACAAATATTAAATAGTAGCTTAATTAGAATATTAAAACGTAGCTCATACATAAAAATATACACACATGCACCCCCCGAAGTCTCACACCCATGGAGGTTTTTCACCCAGGTCAGCTGTGTGTTACTTCTGTTGCTTTTTATAGAGCAATTATTTTCATCTATAAGAATCCTGCTTTGCTTATTAAGAAAAACATTCTGCAGAATAAAATATGCATTAAAATGCTATAAAATGAGAAATACAGTAGCAGTTTGAGAGTTGGATAGCACCTTTTTTTTCCCCCCTAAATACAAAGAATTTAGAACATTGAAGAGGGAAGGGCAAAAGAATTAAGTTAATATATCTAATATTGTTTTTCTTCAGGAAAATATATTGCAGGACTAATTTTCTCAAATCCCAAAAGAGTGAAGACTCTTTCCCCACCCCCACCCCCCTTTCTCAATGCAATTTTCATTCTTTTGATAAATTAGAAAGACTTTAATTTCCTTTTTCATTATAGTTTGAATTATAAACACAGACATAAGCTTCTGGGGATTTCACACTAAACAGAAAGGCAAACAAACCGTACGTGGCATTTCCAAAGTCTTAAAGCCCAGAGGAGGGGAGGGCAGCGCTGGCGCGGAGCTCGGCCAGCAGCCCCGCCGCGGCCAGCCACCTTCCCCCCTGCCCCTGGCTTCACTGGACTCTGCAAATCCTTCATTTGTAATTTCGTGAACTGGAAAACAAGTGGCTTTGTCTCCTTTCAGATAACGCTGCTGCTGCCATCCCTTTGTGGAGCTTTGCCTGTGTGAACTGATGTTTACCCAGTGCCTCAGCCCCGGAGAGCTGGGCGCCTGCCCGCGCCGCGCTCTGGTTCCTGTTGGTGCTCCGAGTTCACGGGCCTGGTGCTTGTGCAGCGGAAAAGTTTCTCCTTCTTAAGGAGATTAAATCAGACCTTTTCACCCCCAAATGCTTCTAAAGGCTTGAAACTGGGCGCCGAACTACCGCGCTATAAGGATTTGTTTTTGCCAAATTATAACTGCTGGCTATAATACCGGGCCTGACCTGCATCATGTCAAAGCGCTCGTTATTTTAGTATTACATCTCAGAAAAACATTAGTAACAGTAGAAATGTGCTGGCTTCTTCAGGGGCAAAGCCGCTAGCTTTCTAATGAGTTAGGTTTCTGTCCCGAGGCCAAGCCCTCAGTATTTGATTTGTGGGTCTCACAGCAAGGAGCGGTCTCCAGGGGTTCAGCAATGCATCACCAGCCCTTACACCAAAGAGTACAGAGATGATCATGAGGAACGCGTAGTTTGGGAAAGAAAGAAAAAAGGACAGCAACAGAGACTCCCCAGCATGGCAAGAGCCGCCTGCCGTCACCAGGAACCGGCTGGCTTGCACGAGGGTGGAGGAGAGCTGCTTGAGCATCTCCACTGGCACACCCCGCTGGCCAAACTGGCACTCGCTCAAAGGTCCCTAGGCTCCTCTTCACATCATGCCTCTATGCATAGGGCTAAGCAAGAAACCACCTTTTTTAGCCCCAGAACACGCACACTTTTCAATATTCTTCCCATTTTTGCAAGCAAACAGATTGACTTGTTCCACAGGCCTTCCCCTGTCCCCGTTCAGCTGCCAGAAGGGTGATCTCAGAATAAAGTTTGACAAACAACAGACAGTATTTTTTGGGGGGGAAAGCCACGTGATTATAGAAATAGTAACGTGTCTTTGCCCCCCTTGAGCCTTTTAATTTACAAAAGCCTAATTAGGGAAGACTTAATGTATAGCATATATAAAAAACCTGAAACTTCTGACAAAATATGCTCAGTACCATTTTCTTCATGCTTCATTAATAAAGAACAAAATGTCTCTAGACTTTCTGTAACATATGCACAGAGTGATTTCAAACCAGACTGAGATTCTTTTCAAATGAGGGTTATAATACACTCAAGCAATAACAATGCATTTTTTTATTGCTTTGCTTGTAAAGTTGTTTCCATGTTCTGCTAGGACAAAGTTATTTGTCATTTTTGCAAAGTATAACTTGTTACTTTGATGGTTTTTAGGACCTTTCTATTTCAGCTATCGATTCAAGGTTGAGTGTAGCCTACAGCAGAGCTGAGCTTGGGGAATCAGAGTGCAAGAGGAAGACTTGCAGTTTTCTATAGAAATTATACCTTTTCATACAAATTAGAGACAGGAAAACAAAGTTTTGATTCATCTCCTAAATCTTATATAATGCGTAGGGCTCTGTGCCATCAGATCACAGGAAAGCAAAAGGGATTTCTAGCTCTTCCACATGTGCTTATCTTGCCCAGACTACAAACACAACAGTTTATTAATTGGATAGGTCTGAAACAAAAGAACCTCCAAGACACAAATGCAACCATTACAATCTCTACCAAAGGCTGTATCCAGCAAGCCAATGATGTGTCCTGTTTTGTCTTCAGATGCAAAAATGCCATCTTTTCCATTAGTTATCTGCATTGAAGAGCAGGGCTGAAGCACCCTGGGCAAAAGGAATGTCTGCCCTGATACTGATAAATGGGGCAAATATATCTGCAGAACTCAAGAACTTCCATTTTCATATCCATTTCCAGAAGGAATCGGATAGAGGCAATTCCCGGGGTGATCTTTCACTGAACACAATCTTTCTCTGTGTGGGCAAAGGGGAATCAAAATAATCTCATGAGTATAAAATATTTGAAAGTAAGACAATCTGGGGGAGAACATTTGCCCAGGAGATTAAAAAAAATCACAACAAAACTAGCTCTGAAAATGTATGTATGCTCCTACAGTGAGGTGAGGTGCTAAATTGCATTATAAGTATTGAGACATCAACGTTTACCAACTTTTGCAAATCATAGAAGCACAGAGTGGAAAACTGTGAAACTATTTAAAGGTGTCAGTGTATGGATTTGTAAGCAGAGGTTTGTATAGCATTTGATAGCTATTTATTTCTCATTAATGTTTATGATGGCCTGACTTTCCATGGGATGCAAATCATATCTGATGGGTAAATGGCATCAAATCAGTGTTTTGCAAATATAGAGTATTTTCATATTTGGCCAGTGAAACAAAAAAGACTTCCTAGAGCGAGCATGCTATTAAAATGCTAATAGACTGTATTTGAGAAAGTTTACTCAGCCTCAGCAGGAAACATATATACCATTTACAGCGATCTACATATTTTTTTAATATAAAAGGGTTACCCTTCCCATGGAACTGTAAGAACCTTTAGAAGAGAGACAGGATAATGTGATAAGCCCCTTGCAAATGAGGAATTAAAAGAATATATGGAGGGCTAGTGAACTTAATTATATTGAAATGCAGATATAATTGTGAGCATGAAGTATGTGCATATGATGTGATAGCATCCTTTTATGTATAACGTCCTAAGAGGAAATCAGTCCAGTGAACTGCTGGTGAGAAACACCATAGATACTGTCAAAATATGTTTCATTCCATCAGAGATTTTAACTCAAAGATGTCCACAGTGGGGGGTTTTTCCTGTTTGTTTTGGGAATTTTTTTTGTTTCTTTTTAATACATTTGGTTTTGGACATTTCGTCAGGTCATCCCTCCAAATTATTCAATATTGAGGGACTGGTCAGGTGGTGTCAGGGATTTTGCCCATGAGAGGTGAAGCAAATGGTAATATACAAGAAATGAGGGCGCCGCTCTGATGGAAACAGGGAGGGTCTGTACGTGCAGACCTGCCACCACTACACGTGAGAGCAGGCAGGGCACTGAGCAGGGCTGAGACTGGGTCAGGTCAATCGTGGAAGCCTTTGCTATACACTGCACAGCATTCAGTGATGAGTACCACCTTCCAGATGCCAGGGTGTGTGTTTAAGAACTGCTGTGAGCTGTACCGCAAAGTTCAGACTGAGAAAACGAAGATGAAACTCTGCATGTACCACTCAGTCCCTGGTGAATTCACCAGCAAAGCTGGCTCTGGCTTCAGCGGAGGCGACTGGCTTTGTTCTGCATCGAATAATGGAACTGAACTGGAGGCTGCAGGGTCAAAGCAAGCAGAGACTTCAGGAAGCCTGTAAAAACAGAGTCCAGATTTGCTGGAGAGCTGTAATCTTCCAGAAATGTAATTAGACAAACAGGCAAGAGCGTTTGGGATTGAAATCTCTGTTTAAACATCCGCTGTTACTTTATGTGAATATCAGAGTGGAAGACAAAGTTCACATGTTGAAAAAGGCCAGAAGATGCCTTTTGTCTTTTTTTTTGTTTTGTTTTCACTCATTCTGAGCATTGAATAAACATAACATTAATTGGATTGTGTCTGATGGTCAGTAGGGTGATGGGATTTGAACTCTTACATTAGGAAACAAATTGCTTGCTGAAAACAAATTCTTTTCCTCTGGCTCATACATTCCCAGCTTAATACAAATAAAATACACAAACCCAGCTCACTGACAAATGGCCTGGGTAGTCAAACATATCTATGTCTCAGAAATATCTAATAAGTTGTTTGGATTTTTTTTTTTAATGTTTTGGCTCCACTTTTACCCTGAAACGTATGTACATAAATTATTTTATGCAAATGTCAGTACATTCCATACCTATCAGCTAAACACATTTCCCTCAAATGGTTGAACTCCTTTCCATTTTAGGGAAAGTGCAAAGTTTAAGACTTCTCCCATTCACTTAAAAACAAATGGAAGAGAAAATGAGAGATTATTTAGCTTCTGTGTATTTTTTTATGCTTTCCTAAAACAAAATAATTCTGGATTCTACTTACTGGAAATCTGCTTGGTTAAGAAATATTTAAATGAAAACAGCACAGGGCTGTTTTGCTGCTTTGTTGGCTTTTTGTTGTGTTAGGATTTTTGGAAAGGTTTACAGTGGAATTATAAACACAAAATTAAACAGTAGTTTAGCATTTTGCAGAATCACATGGAAGAACAAGACATTCTAATTAGGAAGGCTAAATCCCACAAAGTGTACCAGGAATTTTCTGTTGAAGGGTTTATCGCTAGAAAGTTCTGGCTGGCCATAAAAGCTCTTTTTCTAGATACATATCAATAATGAGCAACTTCCATGGGAAATGTCCCCCCAGATAATCATCCTGTCGCCTCCACGGCACCTGGGTGCAAAGGACTTCCAGGACTGATGGCTGCAGAGCTGTGGTACCACCTCAGTGCCACCTGGTCACAAACAAGCTAGGACGAAGAAGGACGTTCCCATTTAGTTCTTGGCCCTGCAGCATTCCTTGTGAGACCTCGGCAGAGCTCAGCACACCATCACTGAACAACCACGGGACACCCCACAACCCGCGGAGCTAGCAGGTTCCTTCTGGCAGCCCACGAAGACAGGGCTCAGCTATCGGTTTTCCAAAAGGGAAACGGCAGCTGGGTGAATTCTAAGTGGAGTGAAGGACATGGGAAAGCCTAAATTTGCCAACAGCGTTGGCTCAGAGCAAAGCTCCAGGTTGCCTTCCCTGGTGCAGAGCTGAAGAGCTGGCAGAGCTGCTAACCAAGCCCAGCGCTCACAGGCTGTCCCAGCTCTCATGGGCACGACAGCCCCTTGGTGTGCTGGTGGCCAAGTGTCCACCCCACGAGCTCCATTCCCGATCCTGCCTCCATCCTCACAGAAAGGTTTTCCCACCTCTAGATGTTCTTTTTTCTCCTGCCCTTTTGGTGCAACTAGTTAGCGTCAGGGGTGAGTGGGGTGGGAGAAAACAATAATAATAAATAACCTGCAGAAATTAGCACAACGGAGCCCTCATCTCATCTGAGGCCTTAAGGCATGTGCTTTTCCACGTAATTATCTCTTAGAACTAAAAACAGACCAGAAAAAGCTAATTTTCTGCTTTCTTTCTGTTTAAATATACTGCCAATTCAAAAGACAGGATCCTTCCATCTTTAAATGTCTTTCTCATGTACAGTGTTCCAGCAACTACAGACAGAAAAAAAACCCAAAGTTGTGTAGTAGTTTCAGCAACTGAAGTTCTATTTATCTATTTATCTATTAAATTCACGCACTCCAATATCCTAGAAACCTTGACTGGTAAAACCCACACAGTGGTATATTGATCTGAATTATTATTTTGCAACAGGTTTGTTAATTTTTTTCAATAGGCTTTAATTATATATATCTATATATATAACTATACTGATGTAACAGCACTATGGGTACCCATTTCACTTAAACCAGTATCGTATTACCTTAGCTATTATTTTTTCAATCACAGCAATAATGAATATAGAAAATACTAAGTACATCATATTAACTAGAAGGCATTCCTTTAATCCAGATATTCCTTCTATAGTGAAAAACACTTAAGAAATGGATTCAATTAATTTTGTTGCTAAGATATCAGTAGAATCTGCCATATGCATATAGCAAACGTGAGTAAGTCTCAGTTTGTACCTTCTAGGCTTTTATGGAATGTGTAGAATTGCAGCAATTAATTGCTGCTGTTTAAAGACAACGTGAAAAATTATTTTGACATATATGCTGGGTAGTTGTGAGATAAACACATGGAAGAGAATAAGCGGTGGGTGGGAGTTTCAGGGAACTGGTAAATAACAGAAATGTAGTGATTTGCAGTCTTTTAGAAATCAGAGGATAGATTATTGACTTGCATAAGACACAACAAGGGAGAAAGAGAAAAATGAACTTAATACTGCAAGACTCGATCAGTTAAAAGCTGATTTAGTAAAACAATGCTGACTTCTTGCAGATAAGTTAGCCTCCCCATTGCATTCAAATGAAAATAAATACATAAAAAAGCTTATTCCAAAGCTGCCTTTGTGTAAATATAACTCTTTTACATGTAACATTCCTTTTTTTCCCCTCTTTAGAGCATAGCCTACCAGATAAGTCACAAAGGAGATTAGCTTTTGTAGGGATCCAGATGGTGCTTCGAAGATGTCACGGTCACAAGTAGCACACACATGACCTTTCACTTGGTGCTGAGACCATAAACCCCTGGTGGCCTGTTCTCCTGTTCCCTGGGAAAAGCCTAAGGTGAACTGGCTCTTTACCCCTGCCCAGAAACGTGGGGAAACAAAGCCCATAACCCGGGTGCTCTCCATTTAACAATACCTCACTAACAACCTCAAGTTCACTGTTTTAAAAACAGCTGGGTTTGGGGTGCGTTTTTTTGAGTTTGCGGTCCATAATGGCATTATCCTTTAGAAAATAATTTGCTTTTTATATTTCATTTTACACATTCCTCACTGAAGAAACTACATACTCCAAGAAAACATGTATTTTAGCGCAGTCGGTCATAACTGGCCCCAGTTTACCTGAAAAATAGAATAATATTTTCTTTCTGTTTCTTTCTTTCGCCACTAAGTGTTGCACAGGTCACAGAGGAAGTCATTTGCTAACACAGTTCAACTTCTAATCCTCATTTCATAAAGGAGGGCAGAGAAGGGATTCAAAGGCTTCTCCGAGTCACACCAGACAAATTATGTACTTGAGACAAGAACTGTATAATTTTTCTCTTGTGTTAAAAGCAGTTCTCGTCTGGCCTGTTCCTTTCTAGTAGGGTCCTGGTGTCTTCAGCCCTTTTCAAAACAGGGGTAAAACAAACCCACTGATTTCAGCAAATTAAATTTTCAGGCAGTGCATTGGCGACCTGCTCCGTTGTTGCACAGAGGGGCTCGGCAGCATCCCTGTGCCGGGCTGAGGCCACGGGACCGTGCCTCGGATGGCACGGCTGAGGATCCACACACATATTCCTGTGCATGCCCACACTCACATTTACGTGGGTATAGAGAGGGCAATTTCAGTTACAGCTGAAAAAAAAAAAAAAAAAAAAAAAAAAGAATTGCTGCTTTTCTTTAACTTTGCTATATGTGAATTTACTACCTTTTTCTTTTTAACTGCATTTAGTGGTTTCTAGACAAAATCGTAACAACAATCACTGGCAACCAGGTTATGTTCACAAAGGAAATTAAAAGCTTCAGAATACACATTAACTTCTGGACTACGATGTTTACAAAGCCTCCAGGATTTTGATCTGTGCACTTCCCTAATGTACCAAATGTTGAAAATCTAAAACAACTGCCAAAATTCACATTTGGCCCTGATTATTTCCTTGTTTATCATGGTTAGCATTCCCCAGATAAGAGATAATGTTGCAAGCTCAATAACCACAGAAGTTTTGAAGACACACTTAAAGGGAAACATAGCTATTTTCCTAAAACGTAGTTCAAAAGGAAATTAGTGTAAAACTGAGTAGATTTTAATTGAGTGATGTGCAGCAAGGCTCAGGTCTCACTCGTGAAAAATTCTACTTAGTTTATACTGGTTTATATCCTAACTAGATGGATGAAATATTGAAATGGCTCCTTCGCATATGCATTTGTCTTTCATCTACTAAAACTGTATTTCAGCTGCCTTTTTATCTGTCGCTGTAAAATAATCCCTGAAGTTCCACCAGTAAGTCATTTTTTTGCATGCAGCCACAAAGATCTCAACAGAAAGGAAAGTGTCTTGTCCCTTTTCTCCTAAATCTAGGTTATGGATATAGAAATAGCAAATGCTGAATTGCTGGTGCAAGCTGCCCCGTGGAGACACCAATGAGTCTATAGAACTTACTGCCACAAGCCCCCATTAGACTGAAGAGCTCAGAATATTCAAACAGGTTAGCGTTTGGTTTGCTGAACTAGAATTCACAGAGATAACCACCAAAACAATTTTTTTCTGGTGAGAAAATAAAAACAAAAAGCCAGAACACTTCACACCAAGACAGCACTGCTTGGTGGGGACTTAGAAAGAAATTATGAAGCAAGGACAGAGTCATAAGGGTCTGTGGCAGGCTTTTTCCACTTCTAGAGCATTTCCCCCAAGCCTCTGCTAGCTCTGAGATGGATTAGATGGTCGATTGCTCTGCACAAACAGAGCAGTCTCCAGATTCACAGAGAGCCTTATTGTTCACCGTAACTCTTGGCATGGTGCATCTGGCATGTTTGCAGTTGGATAGCACTCCATAAACAGGTGAACCAGACATGAGAAAAGTTAATATTCTGCTGTTGTGACAGTATAATTATCTCTAATAATAAAGGAAAACAGCTGCTTCGAATAGTCTTTCACTTAGAAAGTGTTTGGATCGTTATACTTTGACTTTTATCATCTGTTTTTTGGATAAACTCCCAATGTGGTTTATGGTTCTGCAAAATGGTAACATCTCATTTTATGAATGACAGACAGATGGGGTTTGCTGCAAGGCTTATTGATAGTAAAGCACATAAGACCATTCAAGATACTTAACTGCAAGAAATACTGGAGATAACAAAATACTGCCTTCTCTCACTTTTTAAGACTCCTGTTACTTATTTTCAATGGTTTCAAGGTCGTTTTGTTTGTTTGTTTGTTTGTTTGGGGGTTTGTTTGTTTGTTTGTCTCTTTTTTTTTTTTTTCTTTTTTTTGACTGTTCAGTATTATCACCTGGCAATCCTAAAACTTGTGATATTTTGTTTCAGTGCACAGAGAGAGAAGAACAGCTGTTTTACAATTAATTGAAAGCCAGTGGAGATGTAGTCCAGATTTCAGAATAAGGTCTGTTTGCAAGAGATTTGTATGCCATTCATCTCTTTCTCTGCCTGTCTCCCTCCCACCCCCAGCAATCATCTAATTGGATTTTCATGTCCAAATCCTGTTCTCTTAATCAAAAGGCAAACAAAATCAATCTTTTTGGTTCCCACAATCTAAGTGAAGCATTTAGTCCTAAAGCACTGAGAGACTTTTTCTGCAAAGCTCTGTCAGACCCAGCTTACTAAATTGTTTAACCCTTGTCACTGAAAGCCACGGTAATCATCCATGAGATCTGCTGCAGTAATGTTACTTTTTGTTACATTAGGAAAGGTTTTATTTTCCCAGACTTTGGCAAAACCACACAATTGACATGGGACAAACTGTTGGGGTTTTTTTTTCTTTTTTTTTTTTTTTAAATTATTTGTTGTCAAAACTTAACCTTTTTGGAAGCAAACACTTCAAGTACATGGTGATATCATGCAACATTTGACCTGGAAAAGAAAGCATCTAAAATGCATTTTTATGCATTGCTAGATATTTACTCTGATAGACCAAATCCTTAAAATAGGAATCTCAGCTCTGCTACCAGTCTTCCTCTTTTTTGTCTTTATTTATGTCTAAGATTTATGTCTTAAGACACAGAGCAAGGGCTGGATGCTTCCCCGCGTTGCTTTTCCTCAGCTGCACCCTTCCAGCAGTGCACAGATGCTGCACTTCTGTTCCAGAACCCTCCAGAGTGATGCAGAAGAGGTTGACCACAGCTGTGTCCCATGATTTCCAGGTAGGAAAGTCTGGGACTATAACTGGAAGTCTAACTCCTGCTGCCAGACCAGCTTTCCGAGGCGCTGGGGAGCTGGGAGTCTGGAGGATGGAGGAGCTTATGGTCCCCAAATCCGTCAGCCACAGAAAGGATGCAAAAAGTGAATGAATCTTGCTCAGATTTTGTACTGACAAGTCTATATGGAGCCCTGTGAGACAGGTAGAACCGCAATACTCCACAAGCAAAAGTGATTTTAAAGGCTACACAATTTCCCACAGAACACAATTCAAATCCTCTGTATCTGGAGCGCAGTAAATAGCCGCAGACCAGTTCCGTGCAGGAACTGGAGACTTTGGGTAGTTGACTAACAACGGTGAACCTTCCCAGCTTAGCACAAGGCTATTTGGTAAAGGTGTTTAACAGCGATTCACTGGGACCATCCACAGTTTCCAGCTGTGTGCAGATTCAGCATTTTCCCGTGTGCCGCGCTGCTCTCCAGGACGGGCTGCGCCCTGGCCAGCGACGCCAGCACCGGCGGGCTGGAGGGCTGCACAGCAGCCTGGGCATCTCTCTCTCTTCCCTATATCTTCACTGAAGAAAGAAAACCTCTTGTTTTTAGCAAAAAAATTAATTCCTTGTAAAATTCCCTGGGAGTGGCCGGCACTCCAAGCGAAGCGCCAGCACCAGGCACGGGAGGGAGCCCAGAGAGCAGCAGCCTGGCTGCGCGCAGCCCACGGCGCTCCCTGCACCCGGCTTATGGCCAGCATCCCTCCGCGCTGGAGATGGCCTCAAACTGGTACTTTTGGTGGGGGATGTGCCACACACACACGGGGTGTGCTGGGGCGGACAGCAAACGGCACGTCACTATCCCCCACCCCACTTCTCAGCAAGTGGGGAGCGTGGCTGATGTCATGTCAGTCCCTCTGCATCGGTCACCAAGCCCTCAGAGGGCGGCGGGCTGGGCAGAAAGGCAGCACGGTGCCAGGCAGGACTGGGCTGGTGGGCTCCTGTCCAGTCACTACTGGGATACCAGGAGGTGAAGTGCTGCTACTCCGCACTTATCCCCTGCTGCTTCCCCTTGCTTCGTGCCCTCCCCACTGCAGGCAGTGCATGCAACGCAGAGCATTTAGCCCACAGCTGAGGGGGCTTTAAAGATCACATCTTCAAAGCAAAACTTTAGGCTGGTGGACAACATTTTTCATGGGAATGCTTCCTTATGTCTCATATCTGACACAAAAGAGAGGAGTTGGCACAGGACAGGCCTTTAAAATAAAAGTGAGAAAACAAAATGGCTGTGAGACGTAATTCACTGGGCCTGCTAAATTCCTTGATAGCAGAAAAATAGCTCCGTTTCTCAATTCCATTGCTGCGTTAAAAACCTGCGTATCCATACTATGAGCTACGCTGAAAGGGGAATAATGAGAGATTGTGCTATCCCCAGTGATGCTTAGTCAAAACAGTATATTGAATTTTAATATCAACAATTTCATGAGAATTATTCCGCAGGCAAGTAATTAGGCGTAGATACCGTTGATGTTTTACCACACTGTGTACTAGCGGCATGGGAAGTATGTTTTAACTTCCCTTCCATTTCACGTGGAAAGAAACAAGTTTCTTTTTTTGCTCATCCAAATCTTTGAATATTCAAGTTGCTTTACTGAAAACGCTTGGAAGGAACAGCCAGCGAAGAAAGCGATAACGTGTAGCACTTTGAACAGGAGGAGCTTGGAGGAATGCGAAGTTACATGTCCAACACGTTACCAGCTCCTCTTTCAGAGAGAAGTATTTGTCTGCAACGTCGTCAGTGTTTCTACACTCCTCAGAAAGGGCCTGAAAACACTGTCAGGAGCACAAACAGTGACGGCCACAATTTCACTTGCCTACTGCCACCCACGTACAGCACGAACGCTGTCCCGGGCTATCTCCGTGATTACGCAGGGAAGAATTTGAAAACTGCACAGTTTGAGGAATATAGCTGAGGTGGGCACGGAAGCAATACCACTGCAGTTAACTGCAGCTCACAAAACTTTATTTAAAATCATAACCTCTCCAGTGAGTGTTTGCTGCAGCCCTGCAATTTCTCATAGTGGCTCTAATGTGGACCTCCAGCTGCAAAGCTGAAAACCAAAGCTGAAATCGTACCTTTGGTTATCTTACAACGGGATCACCTTGCAGTTGAGGCACACCTGTACTGCAGATCCTAGAACCTCACTAGTCGGGGTCTGAGGGAGCTCTGTTTTCCTTTGCATGTCTCAATCTGACTCATCTGGAGGCTCTACTGCCATTTTAGCAATGAAGAAAATAATCTCCTTGCACATATTTTTGGTTGCTTTTTGACAGTGGCTGCCAACATGGTCTTTCTCAGCTTTCTCACTGAAAGCATCACCAAAGAGGACGGTGCCTCTGCTATTCACTCTGTCTTGGTGGCGTGGCCACCTGATGTTCAGCCTCTCCCAGACCAATGCTCAAGCCGGAGTCCCCCTATACTTCATTAGGCTGAAGTTTCCTTTTTAGATCTACAGCCTAAATCCAGCTCCGGACATCCCAACCACAAAACTTAGAGTCATAAAAAGCATCTTCATCCTTAGCTGTCTCACAGAGAGAGTTTTTAAGGACATCAGAGTGGTCCTTGCTTCTGCAGTCCGGCTGTGGTGAGGCACGTACCCATCACAAGGACCCGGAGGAGACCTCTGGTCCTGGAGAGGCGCCTCTAACCAGGACCCACCCAAGCAATTCAGAGCTCCCTGTCCCAGATTTTTCAGTGGGTTGTAGGACAGTCTGCTTGAGGAAAAGCAAAGAAAATGACCTTTAAAGAGAAACAAAATATACAGATCACTTATGTCTCATGATAGGCTCGTAAAGAGCTGTATTGGGTGCCAGTGTTGCTGGTTGCAGTTCAACATTACGGGATAGACTCCCAGCTGAAAAAACACAACTCGATCCCTACACAAATGTTTCACAATAGTCTTTGCTGGAAATTCACTGCATAGCTTTGGGAACCCTGTAAAATTCCTCCAGGGAAGAATTTCCCTCATGCTGCTGCAAAGCCAGTGTTTCTTCTAGCATTTATCACATACCTAGCAGCTTTATAACCCCTTAAAATGCGCAATAGCTGGACTTGTGACAAACTTCCTGATCTTTTACAGGAGATGTGTAATGTTTCACATGCATTATGCAAATTCAGATTGCAAAACAGCTTCTCCAGGAATTGCCTGAATAAATCCAGCTAGGCAAGTTCAGAAACACCGAAAGCCAACGTACCAGGTCAATAAGGACAGGGACAGCCTAGTCCATGAGGCTGCCTTTGTGATTCAAGGCAAACATGTAACTAAAGGTATAAGTAGAAGACTTAAACACTTATTTATACAGTTATGTTATGAATTCCTCAGAGGGGGGATGCAGAGTTGGACACCCCAAGAAGCAAAAATCAGCAGAGATGCAAATTCTTTGGTAATATTTGATGGCATCCCCCAGAGTGTCTCTATCGAACGATAGAGACAGGCAGGGCTGCAGGTCGCTGCTTCTCTGTGCCACCGGCCTGTGGCAGGCATGTCACTGCGTGGGGGTGGGGGGCTCCTGCTCCCCGGGGTGGGGGTTCTGTGCAGAGCAGCATAGCGAGGGCAGAGCTAACACATGTGGGAGCGCAGGCGGAGCAGCTGCTGACAGCGTTTTAGTTCAGGAGCAAGGAGGCAGGACACGCAACAACCTGTAGTACTGGAAAACCCAGAGGTTTAGTACAAAGAGCAACAGAAATTGAAAAGCCACGTCTGAACAGAAGCCAGTAGTTCATGGATCTTCCTCTTTGGCAACTCCTTTGCATACATTAGAGTGGGAAAACATGAATTATACCACAGCAATCCATGTCTTCCGAAAAACAAAGTCTGTGCTCTTTTCCCATGCTGCTGTCAGCCCTCAGCCTAGCCCTGCAGGCACTCGATCCATCAACGCACCAAGCGTCTCAGCTGCAGCTGATGGGAACACCAACCCCACACCAAACACAGCCACCAAGTAAATAAAGGAGACAACTCCAGGCCTCTGCTTCATCTTCTCACTCCCACCAGGTCCTCTGCGCTTCCAGCCTCTCACCCCAACCCCAAGATGAAACAAGCAGATACTGTATCCCACGTTCGCACCAGAGTCTGTATGAGCCTTATGGGTTTGCAGCAGGAGTCGAGCACTTCACACCCTGAAGATGTGAAACGAAGCCCTGCTCCAAACATTATGCAGGGTTCAGTGATCCACATCCTCCTAAGAGCCATCATTAGCTTTCTGCACCTGCCAGCATCTGCCCTGACAATGTCTCAATACAAAATTTCTTCCAAACAACAGTTGTTCAAATGGAAAAAAAACCCCAAGTAAAACAGAAATTATAAAACCCACCTTAAAAACTGCTGATGAACTTTACAATCTGATCTTGAACCAGTGGAAAAGAAGTAGGAAAGGAAGAGACAAGTTCAAAAAGCCAGAGGTAGAAGCAGATCCTAGTAACCTTTTAGGAGTTAGTTATCCAGACCATAACTGAAATACATTTATAGGACTCCTAGAGAATATGTATTTTCAAAATATAATATGCAAAAGAAAATGTAAAATGCCGGTGGCTTGAAAGCCTGTGTAGAGTGTGAAAGATGACAGACTTGGAGACGCATCCATTCAACCGTCCAACAGTTCTAGGGGCTGCTATCTGCAGAATGGGTTCTGATATAGCCCAGACATAAATGAGATGCAAAAATTGGCAGCTGTGCCTAAGTCTCCTCTTAAAACAAAAATACACAGAATAACCTGTGCTCAAAACTCAGTACCTCTTGTTGGCTCTCCCCTCAAAACACATCCATTTTCATTTCTGTTTAGTGTGAACATTTGTGCCCGTTTCTCATTTTGCAGAAACAACATCTGCCTGCTGATAAGGTACGCTGGAACATGCGTGCCTGGATGTTTATTTCCACAGGGTGTTCTATATGAACTTAATGTATTGGTCTTGGTTTTCATCAGTCTTGACCTGGTTTACAGGGTTATAAATCAGAACAAATTAGATTTAGGTGGTAGTAAAACCCAAACGATTTCAGTGGACATTAACTTTTAAAGCTTTTGCAGCTGACAATAGAGAACAGCGCAGAACAACTCCAGCTCCTGATCACCTCATACAACACTGTGAAAACTTACTGGGTCTTTAAACTGCCACACAAGCACAAAAAGAATAAATGAAATAAGAGGGATATTTTCATTCCACACGAGCTCACGTTCTGTTTCAAAGGCAGATTAAACATCTCTGTGTAAAAACAGGCCACAATCAAGCCACTCCTCAGATGAAGACATAAATTTGCATCTTTCATTGACAAGTTGTGAGATTCGTTATTGCCATCTTGGTCAAATATTTGGATGGTTTTAAAAGGTTGTCTCATTTTCATGGTTGAGCATCCCCCCATCTTAGAAATACAGCATTTGCCACTTAAAAATTTCAAATTTGCAAAATACTGGATGAATTCAAAAGAGAAAGCAAAAAGATTGATTCATGGAATTGAAGAAAACTATAAAAGCAGTTATTCTTGTTAGTTGCTCCTGGGGAAAAAAAGTGCTGTAATGCTGTTCTAATACTCATTTCTAGGAATCAAAGATCTTTTTAGCAAATTGCATTATCTAAGTGTCAAACTATGGACTGATAGCTCTGCCTCAGAGTTTCCAATCTCCACCATTTGCTGATGCCTTTCCACCGAGTCCTTGAGCACATGCACAACGCTGTCTTTGGGGTATCTTGTACAACAGTTCCTGAACCTGCACTGTTGCTGAAATCAGCCCATCAAATGTAAGTATAGCTTTAGAGGATTCAGTGATGATCTAAAATATACATGGTCCAAACCAGTTCTTTACATGTACCGTGGCTGAAACGTAATACAGCACATTGTGCAGGTATGAAAACTAATCACTGAAATATTGTAAGTGGTTCGCCCAAGGTCACACATAAAATGAGTTGCCTGAGAGCTAGTTCAACACCTTAGGAAAGCCCAGGATGAAAAGAAATCAGCCAATGTCTACGTACCCCAAAGATGTGACGAAGTGACCACTCCCTGCAAACCCACTATTTCCCTTTATTTCACATTTCCTTACAAAGGTGCAGGGCAGGGCAGGGCAGGGCTGAGATGTGGTTTGATGTGGTTCAAACAGATCACACCAGCGCAGTTTGCACACCCAGCTGCCTCCCCGGCTGCCAGGGCAGAGGATGAACAGAAGTCACTTGTGGGCTGGGAAGCCCAGAGTGAAATAGGGGCGAAGATTTCATTTAGAGGTTTGCATGTGACTTGGGAACAAGGTTTATAAGGCTGCTGAGAGGGTGGTAGCACAGGCTGAACAAAGAAACCATCATGACAGAAGCCTTTAAAAAAAGTCAGGATGAGAGACTGAGAGGAGCACACAGAAATTTTATGATAGTAAAATCACAT
This sequence comes from Microhierax caerulescens, assembly GCA_035590215.1. Lineage (NCBI taxonomy): Eukaryota > Metazoa > Chordata > Aves > Falconiformes > Falconidae > Microhierax > Microhierax caerulescens. The sequence goes on along the minus strand of JAVJGJ010000047.1, from coordinate 32,295,611 downwards.
ATAGCATGAGTGAGGAGTAATGTTGAAACATACACCAATATTTTCTACAGTTTATTTATTAAAAATCATTTCTCAGAAATAACCATCTGCCTTCACAGCAACTGCTCTTCTCCAGACAACAAATGTAGTCTATTTGTTTTCCTTTATATATCCTGCATTGTTGTAATATTGAGCAATACTTGAATCTAATTCTTCTGACACACAGTTATGAAAAATGTAATTTTTAAACCTTAAAATATTTACACAGCTAGCGAAACTTACACAATTAAAGTCTGAATCAAATTGTCATTTATATGTAGTATACCACAACAGATTTGCTAAATTCAATCAGTTAAAATAAAAGCGGCAATAAAGTATCACCAGACAAGAGGAACCCATTTTTGTCTGCATCCAGCTGTTTGTTTATTTATGTATTCATCTGCCTAATAAATTCCCACCAGCCCTGCAAATGTGCACATTTTAATGACAATTTTGGAGAAGCAACTTATGGGATTGGGGTGAGGAGGTGACAAGTTTTGTTCTCAGCCAGGAACATGGCGTACTTAAGTTTCCATCTGTAGTAAATTCATTTACTTCTATTGTAGCCTTGGTTACAACAGTATTTGTCTGCTGAAATAGCCTTTTTGGACTGGCATACCCAGCTCAGCATCTTGAAACCCACTACAAGGAGCACTGTATCACCATAAACAGGCTGCACAAAACCCAGTTGCATCAGCATCCAGGTCAGTGATGTATTTGCTACAGAAACAACTAGTGTGAAGTTTGTGTACGTGCTCGAGATGTTAAACTTCTGTCCTGCCTAACAGGTAGGAACCGGTTCATTTCAATAACTGCATATGCACAATGCCTGTAACGATTGGATTCTGTCCCATGAGTGAAGCTCTTAAAAAGTATGGGATCAATAATATAAGGAATATTACTATTTATTACTAGTAACAGTTTGCCCAGCTGATTAATTTAGCTTTTCTCACTTTGATTGGTCTTTACTGCCTGCGTGAACCCCTATCACACACAAATAATGGAAACAGGCTTGAGTGTCTACTTGCACCTAATCTTGTTCAACAATTTCATCTCATTAGCAGGATGAAAGCTCTCTGCCGAATTCAGCACTCCACTGTGTGCTCTCTGAGTCTTTGGCTTAACCCTTTTAACATGATTAAAATAAACAAACATCAATGTGGCCAGCATTCCCCAGAACGACAGAGACAGGCCTAATTGCTATTGAAACTTCACAAAAGAAACAAAAAAGCTAAAACTTTTTCTCCTTTTTTTTTTTTTTTTTTTTAAACAGAGGAAAAAAAAGCCTAATTGATTGTGATTAGTAAAGCCAATACTTTGAGATGTTGTCTAGGTTACCAGATTTATTGTCCCTTTTCAGCAGTCTTGGCCATTACTTAAGTATTGGATTAATTGTATGCAGAACAAATCATCTGCCATTTCATTTTATGACTCATTAAGCAAGTATAGCAGATAACCATTACTGCTTTTTGGTGTAAGAAGATTTCAAAACTTATGCGCTGCTAATGATGCCAGAATTAGGAAAAGCAATACCTTGCTGTGTGCAAAGGTCAGAATAAGAACTAATGGAATACTTATCTGCCCCAAAAGTAAATTAAATCAATTTCCTGAGCCTTGTAAGAGGTATAAAGGGGAGACAGGAGGCTGCAGGATGAAGAAATTGCAGTGCCCATGCAGGTGGCTCTCAGCGATGCCCTAACGCAGCACGGTGCCAACTGCACCCAGCAGAGCTGCTAGGGCACTTTCCCACTGTAAGGAGGGATGCGCTTCGGACAGGGTTGGTGCCATCTAGGAATGTGTCTGGATTTTGGGGAGACCGATGTCTAAGGAAAAGAAAAATCTTTTACTGAGACACACACAAAGCACACTCTGTAGGACAAAAAGGAGAGGAAGATGCTCCTCTTGCCAGGATGGAAAGCGTACAAGTCTTCACTGTGATGTCTCAAGCTCTCTCAGCCTCAGCCTGTGCCCTCCCTCAAACCCCACCACCTTCTGTAACACCCTCTGAAGGTGCAACACCTTCCTCTGCTCCGCTGCCGTGGGGGAGCTTGGCAACGCTCCGTGGAGCATCACGTACAATTCCGATCATAGACTGCAGTGCCTCAGGCAGAAGTAGAGGGAAACAGGAAAAAAGCAGAGCATGGAGTGAAAAACGTGGAAAATAGTTGTTTGTGTACTAATAAAACTCATTTTTAGGAAGAAGGGTGTGGAATTGTGCACTTTGGAATGCAGAGCACAAGACCAATTAAACGAAATTGCACGTGTGACTTCTGGCTGTTCTGGATCTCACTCGCTAAACACTGCAGAGTGGGAACTTAAAGGAGACTATCCTGGTGAAACCTGCTGTCACAGATAAAATATTTAGGAGATAGGAAGAGGCAGCGAGACATGTAAGACGTCAGCACAGAGCCCTCTAAGTCTCACTGAATCAGGAAAAGCCTGTGCATGTGCGGTTACTTCCCCCAGGTTGAAATCTGGGAAAAGGGAAAGTACACCCTAAGCATTCACTAAGAAAAATGCAAGTGCCCCTGTGGAGCCTGCAGGTGATGGCCTGTAGCGAGGACGCCCACATCACAAAGGCATTACAGATTCTGGAGAGCATGGGAGGGACTCTTTCGGGCTGGGCATAGGAAGGAGAAAGGCAGAAACTGGTGCTCGATTCTGTCAATGACTCTGTTTCTACCACACTCTGCTGCCTGCCCAGTTTCAAAGTTTGGGTGCCAACCAAACAATTTGCAGCATCAGAGCAAGAGGGAAGTTAAACCACTGTGATCCTCTTCTTTTAAATAAATCTCGTTTCTTATCTCCCCCTTGCCTGGAGTTGTTGTGTCGGTGATTAAACAGCAGGGAGGCATGCAGCTCCTGTGGCATCAAGGTAACCCTAGGACTGAACAGATGAAGTCTTTGAAATGAATACTGTCAGCAGTTACAGCATGTTCTAAGGACTCACATGATGTTTGTGAGCCATTTGGCTTAATCCTCTCCCTGATGAATGAGTTTTCATAGATCCAGGACAATCTCCTCATTTTTCTTTTCCTTTTAATAGAACTCTGCTGTGCAGCTCCTCTGGAGCTGGCACCTTGTAGGGCTGTTTTGTCATTACCCAAGTTGCTGTAATGTTCTCCTTTGAGTAAATGCTAAACTTTTTTTTTTTTTTTCCCCCTCCAATTTACTTTTCTCCCATCACTCTGTGTAACTGCATTAGATAGGAAAGATGTCTCGACTGCTTCAAAAGAGAAAGGATTGCTTTATTGTGCTTAGGAATAGAAGTCATCATCATAGAATTTCCTTGTTCTGCCAGCTTTCCTCGCTTAAAATCAGGAAAACACATAAAATGAAAGCATCCAATGTTGTGGAGATGGAACATATTTTAGGGCTATCCAATATGGGTCATTATTACTTTCCCATTAATTTCTATTGCTAGAGAAGAGAGGAAAAAAAACCCAACTATAAACTATCTGAAGGTCTCAGAGCAAGTCTTACCTCCTCCCTGCACAGCAGTCCAAATCTTTACAGCTTCATCGATTACTGTTTAAAAATGTTCTATACTGAAAAAAAAACCCACCCTAAAATTGCTACTTTTATTATTAATTGCATATTATATGTATATTTGTTCATAAAGTACTTTGTCTTTATGCCACAGAAAAGCTCATTCATCGCATCACAGCTTCTCACCCTTCTTTTGTTTGATACTACCTGAAGTGTACCACAGAGGGTACTATTATTTCCTCAGATACCTCTTTTTTCCCCCTTTTCTGTTTCACCTCATTTAACATACTAAGTACATGCTAGGATTGCAAAAAGAAGAATTGCTATACATTACCATCCCAATGCAATGAAAACCCATTTTATGCTGCCTTAACTCTGGATTTCTTGTGCTTTGAATGCGACTGGGGTAAGCATTTTGCTTAACAATGGGGTGCTATTATTAAGAAAATAACAGTTAATGGCCATATCTTCTTGCTCTGAGAACTCTCAAATGCATTGAAACATGAGGCAAACCCACTATTTTGCTGTTCTAAATGAAAGCACCACTATAGGTGAGATGTTTTGATTGTGCTGCCAAGCACTCCCCTTTGCTCAGGATTTAACCTGCTCAGGTAATTCAACAGATACATAACACTATGTTAGACTTTTTTTTTATTATTAATTGCAGACAATTACAGCTTATCATCTTACAGATTTGCTAAACCTTCTATTTAACTCCCCTAGTGTTGCAGGGCATTTTAATTGACCTCATGACCATCTCGCGTCCCCAGTGACACAGCTATTCCTGGAACCACAGCGTTGCAGTGCCTAACTAGAGGCTGGAAATCAGAGAGAAGGGTTTCAAGTGGAATGGACTGGCTGTGACAGGCAATACGGAGCGGGGAGTTCTGCAAGTGCCCTGTGGCAGGTGAGTGAGCACCAGGTGCCCATCAGCCATGCCGACAGCCAGCGGCGGGGAGCAGCGCGCTGCCACAGCCCCAGCTCCGGATTGCTGCTGTCGTGATGAGCCTGTGACAACTGCAACATCTCCCAGGTGGCCAGAGGCTTAGAACAACGCAGGAGCATTCATACATACATGAGAGCTTGTGCCTTGCTGGATGAATTCATTGACCCTACTGTTTCCACAGGACGGGTTGATACACGCTGAGTTAGTACTCAGTGGAGCGGGGCAAAGGACTCCCAGTGCTCACCCTAAAAAGATCTGGCATTAAACAGGCCAAACGAGGCTTCTCAGCAGGGAATGAACACGGATTGTCCATCAATCTGTCACGGCAAAAACAAGCTCCAAGCAGAGGTATTACTGCTCTTACGGACAAGGATGCACGGAGCTGCATGGGAAGTGGTCTGCAAGAAATGTGTTAAAGAAAACGACGTGGGAGCAGCCAGAGAGGGGAGAGATGGAAATGAGAGCAGAGATGTTATTAAGGCAGACAACCGAGAAAGCCTTGGAGCTACCAGCATATGTGTCAAATAGCTGGTTGGTCAAAGAATTTTCGTCACTGTTCTCACAGTTCTCATCAGCAGACCCTGACCAGAGTCACTGAATTAATTCCTTCCAACATCGCCACGAATCACTTGTAGAAATGCAACTTTAGTACCTTTTCTTGTATCCACTTTACCACCAAAGTTTAAAATGCTCCAGAGAAGTTTCCAAGGGGTTAAAATATATGGCCCCTGTATTTTATTTATAATCATGTGGGATAAAGTTTCACATTCCTGACATATTAAGTGAAAATAATTCTTCTGTATTTTAAACTACTTCCAATGCCATCTGGAGCATTTTAACACTGGATGACTCTCCAGCAACCAGAATAAAAAACCAAAGTGCTTATAAGAAAAATACGTGGCTACACACTGGCCTATTAGTATTCAGTGGTTTATTTTATAACTTTTGAAGATACCAGGCTCTGATCCTCACGCAACTCCAATTAATGTTAATGGGAATTGTGTGAACATCCAGAGTAGTTATATGGCCCTTAAACTCTTGGTACAACAACTCTCATTGTCTACTACTCTAAATTTGCATAAGCAATTAATGTCTCATTAATGTCTCATTAGGAACTCATGTGGTGTGAGGGAGGAAAGAGCATTAGTGCCTCTATGGAAACTGTATTAGGTCACACATGAAAATGGCTTTACTGGTTTAATCTTGGTTTGTATTTGCACATGCAACAAAAGACAAACGGGACGGACAATCTGGCAGAGATCAGCACGGCTGCCAGGGAGTAGGGCAGACCTGCGGCTGCAGAGGGTGTTTCCAGCTAGACACAAGACATTTAGGTGGGGACCAGAAAAACCCACCAAGCTCCTCTGACAGCAGAGCAAGCTCAAACCACGTGCTTTAACGTCTGCCGCTGGTAAATCCCATATTAAACTTCAAACAAGTGAGTAGTCCCATTGAAGTCAAGTGAGGACCTATACTTACCTGGCTGGTAGCCATCATCCCTTCACACTTACAGAAATCAAAACCACTTAGGTTTGAGGTTGTTCCGTTACGTTCAATAAACCACCAGGCTAAACCCATAACGATCTTCTACCCAATAGCCTGAAAACTCCTGGTTATTCTGCAACGCTGGAAGCTCCCTCAGCATCTATAACTCCTGGTTCACTGCTGGTGTTCATCCTCTGAACACCTCACTGAAAAAGAAGCAGCAGCCCGGGGTTTGCTGTATTTTGATCATTTATGTCTCTAAACGTATGCACTGAATTTACAACAAATCATGAGACGAAGCAGTAACATTTGCAGGTACAGCAAAGTACCTAAGTTGACATCAGACCCTGTCCCAGACATGAGATTTTAAAAATCTCCACACAAAAGAAGCTACCCCTTCCCAGCAGGATGTCGGTCATTGCTGGAGGAGCTGAGCTTTTCACTCTATTTAGATGAGATCCAGAAATTTTGTCCAGAATAATCTGAATCTGAACCAAACCACTAAGAAGTGAATGCTGGCATCTAAAGATCAAGATCTTCAATCTGTCCTACCCAAGCTTTCTGTGAAAAGCCCAGATCCTGTGCAGTGCTCCACACCGCTGAGAAGCCTCGGTGCAGTTGCTACGTGGAGTGTTTTAAGGACCAGCAGCTGAAGGAGCATGTGAACGCCTGGTGTATTCAACAGGGTCCATTTAAACCACACTCGGGAGCTGGATGGAGCCTCCTTAGTAAACACACGCTGAAAAAGCTTCGTGTTGCCTGCGAGAACCCATCTCTTTCCCAAGGAAATCTAATGGGATTCCATCTCTAAAGTCAAAGAACACCCTAACTATTAACTGAAAAAAATATAACTGAACCTTCTCGCTACGTTCGTAATCGCGAAGAGCGCACATCCAGCACGCCCAGCCCCCGATAGCTGGCACTTGTACCTTCAGCATCCTTTTGGGCTGCTTCAGCGAAGCGTGGCTGTAAAAAGCAGCACATTTATCCTGAAGAGTCCAAAAGGGATTCAGTAACTCTAACCAGGCTGTGTTCTCATATGTGCAGCGCCATTTCCTACCTCGCTGAAATTCCTCTTTTTTCAGCTAGAATATGACGGTATCTTCAGTTCAGTGGGTATCTTCAGCCCATCTGCGTGCCAGCTCCTGTCAGCCACAGTGCCCTGGGCCAAAGCTTACAGCTGGCGTACCAAGGAAAACAGCACAAAGTGCTCTAATTTTTCAGTGGAAGAGGAGATGAAAGAATTAAAACAAGCGTAGTGCCGTCCAAAATGGAGAGACACGAGCAGTTAATTAGAAGAGCAGGCACAATGCTTAAATATACCTCTGGTAATTTATGGAGAGAGTATTTTTCCTGGATAAGCTGTTTGCTATGCAAGCGCATGGAGTTAATCCAATGGTGCTTTGTCAGGATACGGACCATCGCACCTGAAGAATACTCCTGGCAAGTATTTCAGGTCCAGCTACTCTGGACAGTACCTCTGATACCTCTCAAAGCTGCTGGAACTGGCGTTAGCTGGGTTGAAGGAACACATGAAATGAAGACCTTTGCCTGAGAAATGGTGAAGATCTGGGAAAAAAAACCCAAAACTGCTCCAGAGCAACAAACGGGAATGCTGTAGGATTCTGGGGATGAGGCAGATACTTAATTCTATGCAGATAGAAATCCATGAGTTTTCTGATGCATTCCTCAAAACAGTGATTTCTACATTTTGCGCAACTTCAAAATCTTTACAGAGATCAAAGTTTCTATGAGAAATCAAATTTATGCACTCAGTCCTGAGCCTGGGACACAGTAATGTTGCCCACAAACCAAACGAGAGTATAAAAGGAGGAAAACACTGCTCCTTCTTTTATCACCCCTCCCTGTCCTTGGAAGGCAGCTTATACATCACCTCTAAAAGAAGAATCAGTAGAAGAAAAGATAATAGTCAGTAATGAGCAATACAACCACAGTTTCTGTCTGTGGTTTTACAGGCATACAATTCTGCTTTGATTCTGTGATTTTTTTAATGCTGCTTTCTACATTTTAGGGTCCTTCAGTAACTACAAAGAATCAACGACCACAGTGGATGTGAAATGTCCCCTGGGGCTGGCCAAAGCTGTTTCTCTAAAGCGTTTCTTTTTTTATTTTTACTATTCTTTCTGGTTTCTGTAAGTAAAATCCATCTCTCTGAGATGGGAATGGATTGCTACCCTGTGGAAAAATTAATACTTCTAAGCTAAGTTTTCAAACGATTTGAATCGGAGGCTTCTGAGTCTGACCCACTTGCACCTGCTAGAAATAGAGGCAGCTATTCAAATGGCTGGAGGTTGAAGCTGGTGCCAACGTATTTTTCTCTTCAGACAATCACCAACTCAGAGTGTACCAGAAGTAAATTAAAAATACTGAACATAGAATAAAGTCCCCTCTTTAATTGGCCTGAGGACTGAATTGTGGCAATCTGCAAATTGCTAGACAGCTTCCTAGACCACACTGTATCTTCTGGCCAAGAAAGGTGCCTCTGTTTCTTAACAAAACTGTTTTAGTAACTAGAATTTCAAGACTTGGACCTAGAAAAAATTGAAAACCAACGTAAGCTGGCCAACCACTGAAATTGATGCAGTTATACTGGCACAAAGGGGCTGAACTCCCTGTGTGTCATCACACAGGTTACTCCGAGCACCACCTCTGCCTCTTGAAGGCAAAATGGCCCAAGCTTACCCCCCCAGGGGCTGGCAGCACACAGGGGGTGTAAGTTTGGCTCAGCATGTGTAGGGTGATGCACTGAACTGAAGGAACTGACCTGACAATAACCAGACTCAAAGCAAGACAAGGAAGACAGTTTTTTATTATTTAATATTAGAAGGCAGTATGTAATTAGTTGAGAATTGTGATTATTTGCAAGTGTGTCTCTACCTCCTCGATGCCACAGATGTTTTACTGTTTTGCTGACTGCATCTGTATTTCTCACTGAATCTCAACAAATCCTACATTTACCCAGCCATTCTGATTGAAAAGGAATTTGATTTAAGTATGTTGGGGATAGCTCTCCCAAGCAGAGTCCTCCTACATCTTTGCAAGTTATTGTAAAATAATCAGTGTTTTCTGGACAAAAATACTCTGCAGTGTGCCATGAGCCTTCTGGTAGGTGTATGAAGGACTGCTTTTCTAGTAAATCAGGACAGATCTGATATATTTTCTCTCCATATTCAGGATGAGAGTAACAGTATACTTCACTTTAATTATCTTTAAACATACTGCCAGGGAAAGAAAAACAGCACCGCCACAGAAGCTACTGAACAAAGTCACCTCCTATAATTAAATGCACTGGCTTCAGTGGGGCTAAGCTGCTCTGGCTGTGAGTAATGTCAGTGTTCACACCAGTCTAACTGCCAAGCTCACCTTTTGCTTACTTCTGTGGAAAAAACCCAGATGAAACATTAACAGTGTTTATCTCTGCATTTCTGCTCTGCCCTTTTGTGAGAATTGATGTACTAATCAATATTTCCAGAAATGAACATGGTGTTAAAAAATACTTTTGATTAAACAGTTGTAGTGCTAGTGGTTTGTTAAACACAGATTTAAATGTTACAGAAAATATGTTAAATTTTAGTAAGTATGTTTTATTATGCCATAGGACTCACTTTGGACTTTGCAAATCAAATTTTCCATCAGCTTTTAATTAAGAGTCTTTCTGGAAGAGTATAACTGATCTCCAGTTGAGGCAACAGACTATGTGAACAGAGCCTGCCTCCACCTCAACAGATCAGCCCAAAGCACCAGATGTGTTTGGTGAGGAATAAAAGACTTCTGGGTTGGGTTTTTTGTTTTTTTTTTTTTTCAGTTCTGAGTTGCAGTCCCCAGGCCAACATACACCACCAGGTTGGCATCTAACAGAACAATCAAATGGATGGATAAAGCGATGATTTCCCTGGGCTTTGAAATGAATGATCAGAAGAACGGTTTCAAAATGGGGGCTACCAAATTATATTCTCCAGTATGGCTTTAAAAAGGAAACTGAAGGAAGAGAAAGAGACACGATACTGAGATACTGATGCACAGGACAGTGTACAACCCCTCATCATAAGAGACATCGGTTGGGCTGCATGCTCTGCAGGCAGAGCACGAGCCAGCTCCACAGCAGATGCCATGTGGGCTCCTGGGCACCTTGCTGGGCTTGGGCTGCTAGCCCCCAGGCTCGGGCTGCTAGCCCCCAGGCTCTCAGTAAGGCTCAGTCACTACAGCTGCACCAAGGCAACACGACGACGTGGCTCCTGTGTCAGGCCTGCTCTGTTCCAGGCAAGCCCAGGTCCCAGCAGCTCCAGGACCACCTTTGCCTGCCCTCCCCTCCTGCAGCAGCTGGGCTCTGGCAGCCCTCACCGATGCTCACATCTGCAGAGCCGGCTCCCAGCCACCGGTGGCTGGATGGGGCATCGGCTCCAAAGGCAACTGCTTTCTCTGCAGGAGCAGGAAAACCAGCACCACTTGCTTTTCAGGCTCGGCACTCTGATTGCCAGCAAGAACTGAAAGCAGCAATATTTTATAATAATTCAGCAGGAGGGACTGGACAAAAGCGTCTGGCAGGGGACACGAGTTTCCCTCTGCCACCTTTACAGCAGTGACACCCAGCACACAGGCATCAAAGGAAAGAGGGAGCACAGCTCAGAGCCCGCAGCCTTCTGCTTGCAGCCCTGATTGTTTTCAGACTGAAATCTCAGTCCCATAACTCTCTCACCCTTGCATTTCCTACACCGGGACACTCGGGTACAACCACAAAACAAATGCTCGTGCTGCTCATCGCTGACAAACTTGGCTTTGGTGGTTCAACAGTTCACCTTAAAATATGAAAACTTCCTTTCGCCAAAACAGAAGACTGTCTGCACAAGCAAGCTTATTGGCAAGAGTTTTCTCCCACATTCTTTCCCTCCCTTCTGCTTAAAAAAATTACTATCTTATTACCAGCAGCCCCCATACAGCTTCCGTGTTCAGATCCTTCAGTATCAAATGGCACAAATAAGCAACGAAGGAGAGCACGCCGCTGCGTCCCGAGATGTGCTGAGGTTCACAGGAATGGTACAAACCTCTAACATCCTCTCTGTTTTCCTGGTGTCATGGAAAGTGTGTGTGTAACCCAATTTTCAGTGTTTCACTTCTTGATGCCTTGTTAGCAACAACTGCAGCTCCCGTGGGGACCTAACGGTGTAGAGCCTCGTACTAACTGCACAGAGCCATTCTTTGGGGAATTTCATACTTCACAGTACAACCTATCAATACAAAAAATCATAACTGCCTCTGGTTGCGCAAATCTTTAATGCAGTTACTGTACAGGCAGGAATGTTAACTCTTTCAGTCCCTTTATCTGATGTTCTCATTTCAAACCACATCTATCTCCCAGTATCTCTGAGGTTTAGCAAGTCTTGTCTGAAATGGCATATTGTAATTACTTTCCTTCCACCTCCCTCCCCAGTACATAAAAACAAAGGCTTTTCCATCTTACCTCCCAAGCTACTATGAAATGCCTTTGTTTTTGAACACAGTAGAACAAAAACAATGTTGTATTATTTAGTAGCCGTGGGAAATGGTTCTTTATTTGGATGCAATTAAACTTAAATGGTTAGTTCTGCTTTTTATCAAAAGCCTCTATGAAATATGTATAAACACAGCAATCTTTGCCTGCTCATTTATTCACTTTGCAGAATTAAATTGAGCTTTATTTCATTCTTGCTGTTAATAAGGTGGATAACTAGCTAGTAAGTTCTCAGGACATGTTACGTGCTGTATTGATCTTGTTTCTTTAATGTACTTCCAGAAAAAAAGGGGCAGGATTCTTCATGCTTCAACAGCCAGTATTTTCCCTTATTAAAAGCGTAGCCCTGAGCACCAGCTGAAACTGGTGGATTTTGGCCCATCTAGTTCTCACGAAGCCAATGGCATTTTTCTCATTGATGGTGACATCTGAGAGCCTGTGGCTGATTCTCACGGCATAAACCCACGGTGCTTTAGAAGTCACAGTTTAATCTGCAAAGTTTCTTAAGCTTGCTTTCTGGGCAAGTGTTCGGGAGTGGTTTTTCCGAGAAGTGTTATTGCAAGGAAGTTTTAGGGAATATGGAAGGAAGATCCCATAAGAGACAGCCTGAGAAATCACTACCAGTTTGCTACCAAAACTCAGCATCCCTGGTACAAACCACCCTGGCTGCTTTGAGGCGGAGGCAGAGCTGGCACAGTCCAGCCTCCTGACTCCGAATGCTCTGGGGCTTCCCCTTGCACCTTGCAGAAGAAAACTCTGAGCATCCCATCCGGTTAAAGATCACTTCCATTTTGTTTTGGAAACCAACAACAACTTCTTGCTTGCTTCACCACCAAAAGAAAATTTGACCACCACCACCACCCCCAAGAAAAAACAGGTTCATTTTCTTGGTAATTCTGAATGAAACATTGCTCACTTGAGGTGAGCTCCTGCTGGACGGCAATGTTGAAGATTTTACAGTGTTACCTATTGGAACCATCAGACGGCTGAAGCCAGAGAGTCATGAAAAGGATCAGGTTGCCTGGGCAACAATTTTTTCACAGTCAGCAGATCAGTCTTGCAACTTATTTTTAGCTTTTCTCAAGGAGAGAAATACCATTGCAGAGGAATGCTGGCAACAAACACCAAAATGTACTGTTCCTGGAAGTAGTAAGAACGTTAGTTTGATTACTCTAGTGTGAAAGAAAATATGATCTATGTTTCTGCAAAAAGGCAAACCCCCAAGCTTTTAAAGCGAGAACTCATGATATGCACGGAAACCACACTGATATTGTACCTGATTTGCATGAGCACAAAGTCAGCTACTTACACATATCTATGGTAGTTACACATCCAAGAGAGAAACACACTTTCCCTGCACAGAACCCAAAATCTGTTGCTACATCCCATAAAGCAGCTATAATCTTTTATTTAGCAAGTCCCTGGAATTCAGATTCATATTACATGCATTTCAACATTTGTGTAGGGTAAATATATTTGAGAATTTGCCCCACTTCTCAAATATATTTATTTTGCCACAATTCTCCCCTGCCATGAATTTTATTTTGGTGCTTGTTGATGTGAAATGACATTAAAATAGAAATTAAACAGGAGAGATACAAACATATACAATTAGTTATGATGATCTAAGATAGTTTTTAGCATCATTTATGCCCGTGAGCAGCAACATGTGCTCAGCAACTCAAGACTCAAATAAACAGGCTTCTATCAGCGCATTTTGCACACCAGCATAACACTATCTCTAAGGAAACGGTTCAGATATTTCAGGGGGAAGCAGTGGGCAGAAAGCAGTTTTTGAGGAACCTGAATTGCCATCCCTTGTTGAAGAGGTGTTATTCCTATCTCTGTGAAAGTGAAACTTCCCAGTGATCGATAAAGCTGGTCTACAGGCACTCTGGAAGCAGTTCTCGTCCCCGTTTCACAGATTACGCCGTATTTAGCAGCACACCTGAAACCCTTTCCGAAGGACAGATTCTCTCCGACAGCCACTTCCCAATCAGATGCAACTGCTACCTCGCCAGCCAGCAGCAGTTCCATTTCCAAGCCCAGTGCAAACTTCTACTTAGACTTTACTCGTGGACAGGATACGCAGGTAGATGTTTTATTCCTTGTGAATCTACTAAGGCTAGTTTTAAAAAGATTTCTTGTGAATGCAGGTCCAGGTGCGGTCTCAGACAAGCACGAGTGCTTTACACAATTAAACAGGCTTGTTCTTCCTAGGCAGCTGCCAAAGCCCTCTGTCTTTCTGGATCTGTTTTGACTTGCTTGCGCTCAGGCTCTGCAGAGGAGGGCTGCAGGAGGACAGCAGGAACAGCATTCCCACGGCAATTCCATTTCAAGAATTTTCTGCCTTTGGAAGGGTCGAGCTGGGATGCTGTGGATACTGGTGGCTGCCAGTGGTGCCACAGCCCTGGACCAGACACGCTGGCCTCTGCCCAGCCAGAAGGTCTTAAAAGGCTACAAAAAGCCCATAAGAAAACGTGCTGCCTGGAGAGAAAGGAGCCCTCACTAGGAGCTGAGGCCCCTGCTTTTCAGCTGCATGCAAAACGGTGGCAACTCAAGGGCCATCACGTAACTCACATTCTGGTACAATACATGCATCTAAGCTAAGCAGATAAACGGGAGGAGAAGGAAAGACTGGCCAAATGGCCAGTCCAGAATCTGTCCCTCGGAAAGGGTTTCAGGTGTGCTGCTAAACACGGCGTATATCAAATGGCCAGCCCTCGGCCAAAACACATTATGACACTAGTAGCATCTGTGCAAATTGCCCCATTTTGGGAACCTTCCTCAGTTCTGTTGCATAATTCTACTACAGCATTAATTACTAACATGCACTAATCCGCACTTAAACTCCCACTGTACCCAGATGTTGATATGACCCCTAGCTAGTCACTCATGTCTAGGTCAATACATCAGCTGGTAAACTCAGGCAGCTTTTCCCTGCTCAGAAACTAAAAATCTCAGGAGTATAAAGCATCTAGTATCTCAAACCATGAATCCCTGCATATTTTTTGCATCCAACTCCTATCTGTTATTTCTCCATAACTGGGACACACTATGACTTATACCCCCTTACCTGTCACCCTCAATTTTGGTCTAAACGTATGAAATTCAGCTGTGCATTTCAGATGCTACCAGCATTTCAGAACCTGGTGCAATATGAAGGTTTCCTTAGCAACAGTCACCATAGGAAGCCCTTTAAAGATGCCTTTCCTGACTCTTGTAATTCTGCTTTTCAGAGATTTATGCAGGTAAATCAGATATAAAGTTTTGACGTGAACTTACAAAACAGCCGCAGAAAAATAAGCGTGTTGAGTTTGAATGCAAATAACTTATTTCTGAATACACTCTGAAAACCTATCTCCCACTTAAGCTCATAGTGTTCTATCCAGCAGCTTGCACAAAAGGAAGCAGAAGGGCTAACTTTTTAGAAAAGAGCAGCCAAAATATTCCTGTCTTCCAAGAAAGCTTATTTGTGTGATCACCTTTGATAGGAATGAGCCACACTATGTATTTATTACGTGTCCTGTTAAGATAATTAAACAGATGGTTTATGAACCATTGCACTAGCGTGTTTGTTGATGATGCTGTAGATTTATTTGCAATTCATACTCCAGTCCATCTTTCATAATAATCTAATAATGAGCTATCAATTAATTATCACAGCTTTGAAAGGAGAGTGTGGAAAATGCCACTGCTTCAGTAATGTCCCCAGTAATATTTTATTTTCTCTTTAATTATATCCTAAAAGGAAATCCAGCCAATATAGCTGCCACGAAGTCACCAGTTGTACATGGCAGGCTAGCAGGGCGTTAATCAACAGGCGCTCTGCAAGGAGATACCTCCTCTATGCTGAGCATACATGACTCTGATTTTACAGGAGGCATAGGCAATAAAATACCTACTGCTAATACCTAATGTGATGATTCCCTTTTACTTGTGTACCTGCCACTGTGAAATATTACTGAAATAAGCTGTTTTCAAGCATGATGCTTTCAGCATCAGTAAATCAGAATTTCACTGGCAAGGCAAAACCCCACACCCTTATTTATGCAAGACCCCTTGCAGAAACGTGCTATTTCTGCAAGAGGCAGCCATCGTAAAATGGTTTTCCTCAGAAAACAGAGCTCTTGTCCATGATAAACAATTATCCAGATCTTGAAGCAAGACAGAAGCATGGAGGGTGAAGAATATGTAGAAAAGCCTTCAAAGCTTTATTAGGGCAGGGGCGTCGTTACAGTTCTGCTCTTTGCTTGGGAGGCTGGCGAGCTTTTCCTGCTGCTGGGTCACTTTCCCTGGCAGCCCGTGGATAATGCTCCTTCCCAGCCCTTCCCTTAGCACACGTCTGCGTGCGAACCGTTTAATAAATACAGTTGATGAGAGCTGTAAACCAACAGCAAAGCCACAGCTGCAGACGGGAGGAGGCGTAAACTGAGAGTGCTTTTATGGGAACAAGGTAGAGAAGGGCAGGAGAAAAGCTGGTGCAGAAGGAAGACAGGTCCACCCAAGAGCTGCTGGGGGAATCGGGTAGTATGACAGAAGCGTTGCTAATATTTTGTGCACTGAGCAGTTGCAATCCGCTGTGCTTGCTGCCCATTTGCCCTGCAGAAATAAATTCTGGTCTTGTAAAGCTTGTATGCCTAATTGGAGAAAAAGTACAAATTAAAAGCCAGTGGCCTGGGAGAGGCTGTCCTTTTGGAGGAATTTGGTTTGCTACATCTTTGTAGATTTGCCTGATCTCCAGAGCCACACAGGCAAAAAAAGCCTGTGCCCCTGCAGACCCGTCCCTCTTCCAGAAGCAGCACATCCTTTCCCTCCTTCCACTGGTCCTGAGCTCCGCTCTGCCTGTCCAACACCTCTTCCCATCCACCTCTGGGGACAGGGAGAGCATCCAGCCGAGGCTGCCACTGGGACCACGTGCCCTGCAGAAGGTCAGCCCAGGCATATATTTCCCTCTCTACAGCTTCTGTGAAGCACCGACAACTAAGGATAAAAGGAGATGCTTAACCCCCCCTAAAAGCCTTCAAGAGGTCTTCAGGTATAATCAAAGCAGAATATTCCAGGAACGGTCAGAAATTCTTTCAAAACTGCTCAGTATATTTAGTTTTCAATAAAGCGATGTCTGGGGCAGGGAGCATGGATCTAGGAGTGCCAGGAGCCGGGCTCTGCCTGCGCCAACAAACTCTGGCTTCTGTGCAGGGCAGCCACGGCACTCTCAGGTGAAACCTGCCCACCTGACACAAGATGCTCTGCCAAGCGGCCGGGGCTCTGCTGCTGTTTACACACTGGCTTTAAGGCTCGCTCATCAAGAAACACAAGCAGATTATATAGATTCACTTTTCCGAAATGGCTGAAGTAAAGGCCCGCAAGTTTTGAAAGGTCAGTCATGGTTATTGACTGCTTTGTAACAGTACTAAAAGCCTTTTCATAGCAAAAGCACTTGATCACTGAAAAAAATATCGATTCAGGCACCAGAAAATACCTCTATGTAGGACATGAAGAATATTACAGAGCAGGAGAACTTAAACACGCAAAAAAACAATTCACAAAAGCTCTTCATAGCTGGCTTGAAAGAAAAAGGATTATTAGATTGTCATTCTTTCAATTGCTAGCTGGACAAACCATCACTACATTATCTTAAGGAGAAATATAAACACATTCTTATTTTTTTTCCTCTCTGTGGTTTCCCCTCTGACATTTCCTTTTCAGAGAAGCCGTTCCCTAGCTTGTGGCAACTGCGGTATCCGCGCCCGGAGCTGACTTGTCTTCACATCCCTATTTCCTAGCCTTTTGCATCACCTCCAAGGCATTTAGATACACAGCAGGATGAACTTGGAAAACGGGACAGCACCTTTCAGCTGAACATTTTCTGTTGTGCCAGGTCATTGTTTGTTGCAATATGTGTTTTATTCAAAATATTACAGGTGCTCGTACTTGGGACTATGTGGATCGAGGTCAGTTCCATAGCCTACACTGTAAATGCAGAAAGCTTTGCAAACCACAGATGTCAGCAGATTTCTTGAGCCTGCCAACACATCCAAGGCTCCTTCAGGAAGGGGGCACTTAAATGTAGTTTTGAACAATTGCATGAATAGACAAAGTGCCAAGCTGTCCCTCGGGGGTAAGTTCACAGAGTTCGCACCTACAATGTTGACATGGGATGTCATCCTAGAGATACAGAAGACGCTTAATCCAGGATTAAGAGACTACAGTTCCTTCTCTTAGCTTTCCAACATGAAGCACAGAGAGGTTTCTCAGGTTCGGGTGGCAAAGAGGGATAACTGAAGTCATGCATCCTTTGAGTGTATGCCATAAGCAGAACATAAATAATGTGTCCTTGTATCTGGCATTTTCTGAGGTTCAGTGCTAAAAGAGGGGGTTGGTTGGCCTCAACTAACAGCACAGTCAAACAGATCATACAGTTATGCACAGCAATATCCATCTACCTGGGACTGGTTGTTTTTTGTTTTGGTTTTTTTTTCTGGTTTTGTAGTGAAGATGTAGATCGACTGACACGAACATGTAAGTGCTTCTCTTTACAAACTTATTAAAGAAATATAAGCTTTGTGCATTCAGGCTTCTAAAATTAGGTGGGCTGGACAACAGGGAGCAAGGAGCATTGCAAATTCAGTGTATTTCTTTTGGCAAATCTACGAGGAACAAAAAAAAACAAAGGGGAAAAATAAGGGAATTAGCTGATATCTATAGAAACGGAATCCATCTCCTTGGCTGACATACATTAACATCTAGAGAACTTCTCTGCAGGGAACGTGCTAAGTAAAGGGTAACATATGGGGTTCCTACTCTATTACAGACAGAAATTTCCCTTAACCTATTAGTAAATGTGGACAATATGCTTTATGAATTTCTTAGTGGGCATTTTAACTGAGTGTAAGATCCTTTCAGATTGTGCTATTACCAGGATGCAGATCGGTGCCTAAGAACTGAGCTGTGTGTACCTGGAGTTGGCTTCTTCCACAGCTTCAGTGGTAGAAAACCCATAATAAACATAAGTAGGACTTTGGAAAATTTAACTTATGATATGGAATAAAGCATAAAGTTGGCCAGTGTTTGCTTTGAAGCTTGAATAGCACCTTATATTTTAGCATTTGCTGCACAAGCTGTACCTTGATCAGTATCAAAATGAGATCTTCCTCAACACAACACTATTCCTGCATCTGCTGCTGTTGACCATCAACAAATGCTGTGCAAAAGCTTCTCAGCCAATCAAACAACATGAATTTAGGACTGTGTTTTGCATCACTGTTCAGAATTCAAGTGTACTTGCCAGAAAAATCCTTGGTTTTATTCTCTAATCAAACCAACAACTTCCACAGTCTGACAGGCAGTGGAACGGGACTGCCCATTGAAAATTCACTCAGTGTTGCTCAAAAATAATCTCCAGGCATGCAGCTTAGCAGATTACTCTCACACATTCTCCTCTTACATCGGTGCACGAGGCCATTCAGGTTTCAGTCGTAAGGGCCACGATTCACCCAGAGACAGAGGGTACCCTCGCAGCCCCCCTGCACAAAGCACTACCGGAGCACACCCCACCCCCACGCTTTCCGAGCAGAAAAGTCCCTTTTCCCAGCCACAATTACACCTGAAGGGGCTGGGTGCGTCTGCAAACGCACACACGCTTCCTCAGAGCATCGCTACAAAAGACAGAAACCTCTGTTAGTGATGGTAACAGGAGCAAAAGAAACGTCAAATCTCATGTTATCATCAGACCATCCTGTAATCAAAAGATCCCTTAAATCAATACCTACATCCCAAAGCACGCAGCGCTGCACTAGCACGTAAGTTAGCACAGTCTTCAAGGCCTGACAAGCTAGGCTTTTTTTTCCCTTTGCATTTTTTCTTCTTCCATTACTGCCTTTCCCTGTTTGCCCTTTCTCTACTCAGCCTCATGAATTGGGACAATAAAGATCAAGAAATAACATTTATACTGTGAGAAGTACCGTTTCTTAAAGCGATGATCCTGGATTTAACAGACATAGGGGGGAAGTTAGAATTCTCTGTAAGATTTCACCCTTGCTGATGAAGGAGAAAGATGCGTCTGAAGCTATTTATCTCCGGCCAAAATGCTCTTCCTGTGAAAGTGGGAATTGAATCCTGCTTTTTCCTTCCAGAGGCAGGTGACCTACCTAGCACACGTGCTTCCAGATGTTATCTAGTCACAAGCATGTAGTAAAGATGTTCTACTCCAAGCATCTGGGTTAAGAGGTACATAAAGAGAACCGCTTTAGAGGGATTTTGAAGAATGAAATCCTGCCTTCACAGGCATCCTTGACAATTATTCCCATTTACGTAAAGAGAATCAAAGATTTAAATCCCAGCAAACAGGCTTTTCAGTATAAAAACAGGACGACTTTTCATTTCCTGACTCATGCACAGAAATAATTTGCGGACTGCTTATGTAGGGAGAACGCATTTTTCACTCCAGATAGCAAATACATTCTTCTGAAAACTAAAACCATAGTCTGTGGCAACGTTTGCTGTATGTTCATTAGAGAGGCATTAATCATACGGGGCTAGCTTTTGAAGATGAGCTCTATAGCACTCGGTTTGCATGCTATTGTACTGAGCATATGTCTTCTGCTACAGTTGACAGGTGGTACTGTTTTTTTATTGAAAACAATTAACATCAGGGTCAAAATGGTTGGATATTTTATTTTTCTGTTCCAGGTCTGGAAAAATGTAATTAAAAATAATAGACAGGTGCTTACTTTAATTATTAACTGTGGGCATGCCTGGTGGTGTGCATAAATAGCAGTTAAACTAGAAGCAGGTTACGCTGCTCACGCCTCAAAAGGCAAATCCACACTGAAGCTGAAAAACACTTTTCCCTCTGAAGTGACACAAGGCAACATATATAGAAGTTTAGTAGCATCTTTTAGCAGCATGGGGGGCTGGCTTAGTTGACAGACAGATGAACCTCATTTATGAGGTGGGTCTGGAAAAGCTTCCCCTCTGATAACTCCTGCATCCACGCAGCTGGCGTTTACTTGTCTGGTTAGAGTCATAAGGAAGATGAAAAATCCAACTCCTATTAAAGTCTGGGGTGTTTTCTTCCCCAGCAAATACTTAACAAGTAAGCACATAATTGCATATTTATTTTTCCCTGTTTGAAAGATTCCCCAAAATTTCAGTGGCTTCTAAAATCCTAGGCAACATTTCCTTTGACAGCCTTGCCTTAGTTTTCCCAAACCGACTAGTGATGACTTCTCACACCTGCCCTTTAGCTCTGTCAGCAGGTGCCCCCCCGCTGCCTGATGCATAAATAAATAAATATGTATAATTATGTTTCAAAATCTCAAATTATAGGAGATTTTAAAAATCTGTTCTTTCAAAAAAAAGTTTTCTGCTAAAAGAAGTCTGGATTTTTGTGATTATTTACCCCCACCCCACCCCACTGCTGACAAGAATAAAGAGAAGCATGACTTTGCCAGGTGTTGAAATAAAAAGGAAAAAGCCTTAAACAAAGCAGTTGTGAGAATGACTAATACTAGTAGAATATTACAACTGGATTATTATTCACAGGATCTTTAAATCCTTTGGTTTACTAAAATGAACCCTTTAATGACTAAGTAGAAAGTTAGTAAAATACTCAGTTAATTACTAATTATCCTCCACCCTGATGCACTTGTAGACAAAATGCAGACTAAACTGAACCGGTATTTTAAATGCATTTATATCATCTAGTGAAGACAGAAACTAGATTAAAATTCCCACATTAAAAAACCACTCAGCTTGTTCACGTTTATTCACTTCATTGGGAAAAAATTGTACCAAGTACAGACAAATCGATAACATGAGATCAATCTAACAGAATGAACCCCTACACAAGGCTGATCATTGATCTGCCATATTATGAACATTCCAAACAAAATGAATTATAAAAGTTGTGCTGATTTATATGTTGGACCACCTAAAACAAGAATGAAGGCTAGTCCTTGATAAACTTCATAATAAAATAAACTTCAAAATAAACTTCAGCATAATGTTTAGCATGAAACCAGTATTAATGTAGCTGTTAAAACTATTAATTAGGTCTAGAGTTCTGCGATTTCTTAACCAGTTTCAATACAGGATTACTGTTATCATTGTTAAGATTTATTTCCTGGCTTAATGTCCTATTTAAAATTTTAATTTCAAGCCATTTTAAACTCACCATATAAACTGTCACTTCAGAAAGCATGTTCATTAAATTATAGAAATGGTCAGAAATTTTGTAATTATCTGAGCTAGAATCCAGCTCTTAAACCACACACCCTGATTTTCCCATTATTTAAGAAAAACATGGGGGGGAAAAAAAAAAAAAAAGCACCTAAGGTTTATTTAAAGGGAATTTTATTAATAGGGATTATTTACTTTCTTTAAGTTGATGTTAATTGGTCTTGGCTATTACAGGCTCTAAGGTACTCTCTGTAGATGAAGACTAAGTCCCTGCAGCACTTCTGGGATCGGAGTGCGCATGTCCAGCTGGCTCAGTCGCTACCGGCGGTGTGTGTACTGGCCCCCCCGGACACCCTCCCCTGTTCACGACTCACACTCCAGCAATGTTGCTTACTGCTGTACCCAAATTAAAATTATTCCCTGCTTGGTCCTTGGACCTGCTCCCTCACAGGCAAATGCACACCTTCACCCACCACCTAACGGGAATTCCAGCCTCATGGAGCACCTCTCCGGCTATGGGAAGCTAAGGTGGCCACGAGGAGAAATCTCATCCCGATGGGATGGTTAGGGATGACCTGCTCCAGCACCAGCTTCCCATCACCACAGAGTGCTTCGCCTCTGCTACTTTACAGCACCTAAACCACCCTGACCTTTTTCCGATCTCACTTGTGTACTGTGGCAGGTTGTTTGGCTTTATTTTATAGATTCTTAAAAAAATATTTTGCTTCAAGGAAGACATAGGGATTATCTTTTGGCCAAGATAAACTCTTTCCCTTTTGTGGGAACTCAGAATCCAGTATGCTGAAGTGAAAGGGGGACTGTGGGAACACAAGTCTTTTCATAAATCACCATGAGCTGTCCCTCGCCTAGCACGTGATAACATAGCTGACATTTCCTTTTTGCCCCAGGATATTCTGAAGCCAATTATTCTGTTGCACAGATTAATGAGACAAAAGAACATCCTGACAGGTAGCAAACCTGCAACAACCATTTTGCTGTATCTTTGTATTTTAAATGTAAGAAATGAGCAGAGGGTGTTAAGAAATTTTTTATTGATAAAAGCAAAGTTGTAGATGGTTAATGAATGAATCCAGAAGCCCTGGTGTGATAGCACATTGCTTTTGAGCACATACAGTTAAAATGCACTCCTGCTAATAAGACTCTCAAAAATCAACTTTTTATCACCTGCTCACGCTGTGCTTGCAAAAACCTGATTCGTTGTTTTGCAATACCACCTCCGTTGGTGGGACCTAAGGAGTTTATGGTAGCTAATACATTATAATTTAAGCAGGGATGTGCCAGATCAGTGCTATAATCAGTTATTCTTACAGTGCAACACCCACCAGCAGCAGGAATTGTGCCTCAGACACAATGATCTCGACAGCCTTGATGCATTTCATCTGTCTGAATGAGTGCTTTTTACAAGTCACATGATGGTGTCCGAGATGCTCTGCCAGGCTCTGCTGGTGCTCATGACATCAAGTGCTTTCCTAGTTTTACTAATTGTCTTTGGTGGTTCAGGAAAACATGTTGGAATCCTTTATGTTTTAACAGGGGGTTGAAAACTTTGTTTGCCACCCCTTGCATAACAGAAGACCACAATCTAGCCAAAAAGAGACAAGAAACCTCAATCAAAAAGGAATTATCCTCCCATCCAGCAGCTCAGAGGAGCCTTACACTCCATTTTCTTTCTGGCCTTTTTATATACGGGATGAGCCTTTTCCCTGAAGTAGTCAAGCAGGCGGTGGGGACAGCAAACTCCGCTTGCAAGGCTTGTCACCCACCAGACTGTTAATTCATAGAAATAACAGGTCTAACCACGTTAAAAAGTTTCAGCCCTTGCATAGTGCTTTGATTTGCTGCAGAAGCATCTCCATTATTATTCTTGAATTTAAATCCTGATTTGCCTCTTGCCAACTGCTTCAAACAGAGCTCCTTATTGTAAAAAATCAGGAACTGTGGAAAAGATTTCATAGGAACTTATGCTGCCTATCCAAAACAGCTCAAGTAATTGAACTATTTCCTCCCTAGAACCTGCCAAGGCAAAGAGCCTGTATCATTAGATAATGATTCACATCTCAGACTAGAACGAAACTGAGATGAGAGCAAAAAGGGAGAAAATGGATGCAGTCCAATTATGTAGCTCTAAAGCAGAGGAACAGATAACCATGATATTATGTTTACATCATTAAATAGGCTTTAATGTAGACAATCACGTTGTAAGAGGGTCCTCTTGTCAGATCTGTGTAACGTGGGCCATCAAACTTCACTTTGAATTCGTACTCATGAGCCTGATGAAGTGCTCTGGCTTCAGGGCACAGCCTGTCTAGGATAAACCTTTTTGGCTCTGTCCCGACTGGAAGCCACAAGCCTGTTGTTTCACCTGAAAGCTTGTTATCAGGGATAGAGCACCTCAAATTAAAAGTGTGCTTCATTTCTTGGTATTTGCCTGACTCCACCCTTCAGCTACTGCCTTCCGCAAGACCCCACTGCTTGGTTTCAGCATGTAAAATGAAGAGATAATAATAAAAAAAAGTTAATTAATGAGCTCTTGTGCAGGAAATATAAATCCACTGACAGCCTCAGAAGCAGCCCTCACTCATACGTGTCTCCCAGCCTGAAAACCACCGCTCCAGCCTTCAATACTCTCAACAGCTGCACCCCAGCACTCAGTCCCCAGCAGACGAGGCAGGCTTTGCTACTCCTGCACCGCTGTCTTGTCAGCCCCTGCAAAGCGGCATCACGATGACACTCATTTTATGCACACAGAAGTGCTCAATACAGCCCTCGGTTAAGTGCATCATTATATAAGTAAACTGTAAGTGTCTTGAAGAGTGCGAGCACCTCTCTGAGTAGTAGGGGCCAGAGGAAAGCGAGCCACGCTAAGGGGGCTGCCGGAAGGGTGGGCTGGGCTCTAAACCCAGTTTTCTATACCACATGTGGCTCAAAGAGGCACAGGCACAGACCCAGCCTTGCATGGACGGGGGGGGTTCAAAGCCTTCTGCAGCTGATGCACCGTTGCACCCCAGGCCAGCGGGAAGCAAGCGCAGCTCCCCCAGAACACCAGCCTGTGGCAAGGGGATCAGACCGTGCTTCTCTCCCGCCCTTCCTCATGCCACCCGGGCTTTACGCAAGCAGATAGCTTTTCTCTTGCTCCATGCCAGCTCTAATCCCACTTGAACAAAGGCACTACCAGCTTCCCTCCCGCGCCGCCTGTCTCCCTTGATACTCCTGACTGGAGCTCGCAGGCTGCCAGCCCTGCGGCGGGACGTGCCCTCTTTCACTCACGGCTAAACAAGCCGCCGTCAGCCCTCCTGCCCTTTTGCCCAATACACTTTTTGCTTACCACTCGCTGCGTTTTTGCAAATAAAACTTCAAACAAAGCCACCTCCAACCCCACCAGCCCCCTTAAACTCTTATTCTAACATCTTACAAAAAGATACTCTTTGGGCCAAGGGACTCACAAACCAACAGGCAGGTTTTGAGCTGAGTATCTATAGCGTTCCGTGCAGGCTGTAGCAGCTTAAAACTGTAAAGAATGAGCTGGGGCTGTTTTGTCACCATTTATTATGTTGATTGTGTATTTATTCCTTGAAGCAAGATTCTGCTTAATGTTCTGTGCTTTGAAAAAGCCTGGCAGCTGGTGTAAATGAGTTATAGACCCATTTGCCACCAAATCAAAGCCCAGAGCCAGATCAAAGCCAGATAAAAAAAATCATTTTTCTGTCATAGACTGGATGGCTTCTTCTCTGCCCTGTAAATAAAATTGATATTATTTCATCCAGCTTCTATTTTCTCCTGATCAAAATATGATTATGTCTAATGCTATCCTGTCCAGGGCACTGAAGTTATACGAGATGTGAAAGCTTATTGATGTATTCAATTACTGGATGCTGCTCCATTGTCTGCTGAGCAGAGATGCTCAGTTATCAGTTCTTTAGAGCTGTACATTTCTGCCTAACAAAGTCATAACTCCCACAATTACCTGCCTGATGGATGGAAAACAGAAATATCTCACGAGTCCAATGCTGTTATCAGCTCTTCTCCATCTCTAAAATTGCTTTATATTAATGAGATTAGGGCTGTGAAAGAGGTATCACACGATTTAATTATTTATATTTTTACTCCTTTGGTAGCAACACACTCATGTTTCTTGATCTGCATAACGATTTCTATAATACAGCATTTCCACAGTAAGAACTGGATGAAATGTGAAAAGCAATGAAATGTAACCTTTCTAAAGGCTTATGTAACTAGGGCTTACATATCTATTTTCCCACCATCTAGACATCTAAACCACACACCACAACAGCTGTCACAAGAGTCCTTTAGCAGTACCTGCACTGAAAATGTAAGAGACACCTTTGCATTTAATTAGGCTGAAACACAGGCTAAGCCCTCAGGAGATAGGTGCATCGACTGCAGGTATCCATACTATTTATAAACGTACCGAGTATCAGCGGCATTGTTCTCCCTATAGCTTACCAGCAACAACTCTCCGTGCTTTATAATGGCACCGAGTAACGAGCCGGCGTATGCAGAATCCTGCTCTCCAAATGCCAATGCACTCTCACCTACACTGTATTCCTAGGAAAACTATTTGGAATTTATCTGACCGCTGGTGGTGTATTTTTACCCCGCCTTGGGCCTGGAAGAGATTTTTTCATCTAATGAAAACACCTTCTCTCCCTGCAATTTGCTCTGATGAGACAAGGGGAGGTATTTTCCACACGTTTTTTCTGGGATGCTATCCCTGCTGTAAGCATTGAGATTTTAATATAAACAATATGGCTGTGATACAATGCAACTGCCCTAAAGGCTGCTGAGGCTGGCTCTGTTTCTTATCATTTGTATTACACAAAAAAAGGATTTCAGCTTTGTCATAGTTAAAGAGAGCAAGTTTCAAACCCCCAAGGAAGAAGTCACTGTGTAAGTGAAGCACGTGGAGATGACCCTGTACGTATAGCAACCTGAAAAAAAAAAAAAAAATCCCAGTCCAGACTAGGCTGTTTAGAAATGCTGCTGCTCCCTGAAGTTTGCAAGCAAAATATTTAACCAACTAAGGGATTAAATTTTCTCTCCTTAACATTTAGTAACAGGTGATCTCAGGTTGATCCCGCATAGGGTGTAGTTTGATGCTGAGGCTCCCTTGGTCCCCTGGGAGTGATTAGATCATTTAGCAGCTCCTTTTGGCACTCCTGACTGCGTTTCGCATGCAGTTGGTGACATTTAATTCATCATCCGCAGCTCCCAGGAGGTGGAATTATGGAGCTCTTCAGAAGTGCCCGCGCAGCCCCGCGTCCTGCCACCCCTCCCACCTACTTGTCTCCGTCCCTGACCCACCGCCTTTCAAACAAAGAGGGTGAAAGTGTCACTGCCACACAGATGATTTTCAGCAGCATTTCTCCCTTTCAGCTCATCATTCTGTAGCAGCCTGACTGCTGTCACACTCCTTTATTATATATAGCCGATGACAGGAGTGATCTTTAGTTCAGAGATGACAGTTTGTTTTATAAAAACCCGAGCACGGTGTAAGCAGTATTACTTGCTATCACTGGCATATAGCTTGAGGTACTGAGACCAGCGCCAGAGATAACCACGTCTTCTCTTTAGACCCCAGATTTGTTTTGGGTGCATTAATACAGCACTTTTGCCAGAATTCAGTCTGCTGCAACATTTAAGGAGTGAGTTCTGATATGTTTCAGATCCATACTGCATTTCATACAGAAAAACAAACCAGGCATTTTTCAGATTACAGTATTTAAATCAGTATACATAGCATTCTGGGACAACAGCTTTGGAGACTAGACATCTGCATTTATTTAATGATTAATCTCTTTGGATTTATACTTTTCTCTGGGTCTCAAATACTATTTTCCTTCTTTACTTGGGAACCTGTAACTCTACTGTAAGAAACTGCGAATCAAGCTAGTTCATCGATATTTGTTTAGAAAGCATATGTTATCATGTGGAGTGGAACTACTTATGACATTTTCAGAAAGCTATGAATAATCACACATCATTAAAACTGTTGATTGAAACAGTGCTTTGCCATGGCATTTTTAATCCATGGCATAAGTAAATGCAAAATCTGCCTAGCAAAAGGAAAAAAAACCCACACCCAAAACTCAGAGTATTATACTCCGAAGCGTTTTGTCTACTGTATCCTAGACGTACAATAAAGAAAAGGAAGGAGTTGCTGGCAAAGGCAACAGCAAAACTTCCATTTATTTCAGTGGGATCAGGTTTACTGATAATTTCAGGTTGTGATAATTTCCTAAGGAATAGAGAGGATATGTTGCCTTTGGAAGGAAGCTCAAGGCTCTTTTCTATCACATGTGGAATCTTTCGGTTGCTTTACATACTTCACCTTAAAAAGCTGCATTATTTTATTGAATTCAGAATATCAGCCTACTCTTTGTTAAAAAAACCCAAACCCATAATTTCTTATAATGTACATACTGGGAATAAATCTGTTTGTTTATAGAAATTGTTAAGACCCAGGAGTGCAAGAAATTGAAAGAATAAAATTTAGCCAGCACAGAGCGTAGGAGAACTCATGTGCCAGAATATGGAGCAAGTTCTCCTCAAACCCCATGCGGTGGGAATTGATAGATTTATCACCTCCGCAGGCAATACCGACGGTATATGAACTCTGTATGTCTGAAACACAGGCTGCCATTTCCAGTGGCCCAGGAAACAGTTCCCACAAACGCCAAAGTCCTGACTATTTCCAAACACGTCTACTCCGAACGGGAAACCACGGTCTGGGAAGAGGCATCATTTCCCAGCTGGTTTCTTAGTGACCAACAGGAACGAAAAAAAGTACCTTGTACAGAACAGAGTGTCTCATATCCTGCACGCCAGGCACTAGTATTTTAAGAAAGTTTCATTCCTGTAAAGCTAAACTGACTTCCATTTTTTAATTAAAAAACTACTGATAGGGATGTTGTGTGCATGGCTAACACCTCAGAAAAAAATAATAACAAAAAAAAAAAATCAACAAAGAACATGATCCAAATTCCAGTGGAAAGAAAGGCATCTTCACATAGGAGATACACATGGGGGAGCACACCCCAGCTTGCCAGCAAAGTCTCTACCCCCTGGTATAAACATTTTCAGCCAGCACTCCAGACACCTACAGCCTAGATGTCAGAGAGAAGATGACCAGCCAGGTTGGCTATTTCTAGTTTCCTAACCCCGTTTCTTTAGTAGAACTACACGCGCTGATGTTTCCATGTGGCTCCACTTCTATTCAACGTCTTCAAAGAGGGGGAGGTTGCACGAGTGCAGCAAACAGGAGGACTGACCGAAACTTTGAACCTTGCAACAAGTTCAAAGATCCCTCTGGACCTACCCACTTCCCTGTATCCCAGCTCCTGGGCTTGTTTTCTTTCCACCTCAGTCTCTCTTCCCATCAGTCTCAGCCCTGCTAATCTCCCTGCAACAACCCCATGAGCTGGCCACAGCTCCGAGACAAAAACGACCGTCCACACGTGCGCGTATCTGATGTGAGCTTGCCAAAGACAGAATTTACGTCCCTACACCCGTGCCCTCAAAAAACAAACCCAAGTATCTTTAGACAGAAAAACAACGACAAATCCTGTTCAACCCTGAACTAAAGCATACTCAGCCAGACTGTAACCAAGTTAGAGTACTTGGGCTGCATCGTATTGCTGAAGCTCATTTGCTCCACCGTGCTCAAAGCCTGGCCAGAACCCCCTGCCCTATCCTCCTGAGCCTGCAAATATTTATAGCATTTGTCTGAATAACACACGCTGATCCTCCATGAGACAACAAGTGCATCACTGGAATGAGGACACAATATACCTGCACAATTTCAAAGGGCTACACTAGACCTTCACAGGAGCATTTGACTTTGACCTTAAGAAAAAACATGATTTCTCACTAGGCTTCCTGGCTACCCTTCTAAGGAAACTTTGGTCCAAGACAGACAACTAACGAATTTCCTCTTAAGGAGGTAAAATCACAAGCAACTGAGAATGAGGTGCACATCACTTCTTGAGGCTGACTGACGTTTCCTAGTGTCACTGTTGTCACATTGCCACAGAGCCCAATGTACGTGTTCTAAGAAGCCCCCTCTAGATATTTCTCAATATTATGCATTTACCCATCTGATGGTTCAGCCAAAACTTGCCCCAAAACAGGCAGTGCTGTTAAGTAGCAGCCTTTCTGGTTGTATCATATTAAATTCTGTAGTCTAAATCTTTGAGTCTTCTAGATTACTTGGTTATTTTTGAAAGACAGTAGCAAAATTATAGGTATGTCTGGTTCCTGTATCTAAGAAGGTGCAAGATATGACAATATCTTGAGGTGAAGAAGAAATGAGAAATGCACACACTGAAATAAACCTCAGTGGTGCTTTCTACATGCCATTCATTTCAGACCTAATCCAAAGTCCACTGAATTCAGAAGAATCATATTCACTATATTTGGATAATAACATTATTCACAAAAAATACTTCCACTTCCAAGCATGCTCTGATTAAACATAATATATCCACATCTCACAAGCAGCAAATAGCCAAAGCAAACAATTTGCAAGCTTTATTTACAAGATCTGCAGTGAATACCTAGGAATAAATAATCCCTCTGCTGAAGGCAGGGTCAACTCACACATCAGAGGGACAGAAAACAAAGACTAAATTGGGAGTGAATTCATTTTCATTTCATGGTTTAGCCAGCTCTCGGTATAAACTATCTGAACAGAAGTTGAGCTGGCTTTGAGCTCATTTGATGGGAATTATTTTGTGGCACTGCAGGAAATCTGTAGGTTTTGGACAAGGGAACCTGAGCTTTAAAAAAGCATATGTCCTCTCCCACTGACACCCACCCCCCCCCCAATTCTTTTTTTCCCGGAACATCACTAAAAAGCCCACAGAGCAGAGCTTCCACTTTAACACCTAGAAGCAGGCAGGCAAGAGGAAGCAGCATAAACCCCCAATAACCAGCCGTGTTACACAAACCAGCACCTGCCTCTGCTGCACTGGGGAACGGCTGCACTGCCCTCCGCAAACACTCAGCCTGGCTTGGTGCCTGCCCACCCCAGGATGGCAGGTAGCGAGTGATTAGCGCTCAATGCTGGCAGCAAACGACCACGCTGGCTTGCCCAACTGTGCCCAGAATGACTGATAACTGCCTTGTACAAAAGCATACGAATTCCACAGAAACATCATCCAAGATGCTGAGGAGAGCTGGGACGTGCGGCTGCCCAGGAGCCATCACCTGGAGCCCCACGTGCTGCCACTCTCCTTCCTTTACTCGCTTTATGGTGGTGTTCAGTGCTGGCAACTGCTTTTCAGAGCTGCTGGCTTCTGTGAAATTTTAGCATATTCCTTAAAAAACTTGGACTAAAGCTAGTGCCTTCCTGCCAAGCAGATCTGTTTGTGAAGGTACTATCATCGGTGGAGATATTTATTTTGAAAATCCAACCTTTCAAGCTTATATTGTCCAGTGAATTGTTCAAACGACCTCATATATCAAATAGCTTGAAAGAACACAGGTGAAACTTTTCCCATTTACATGAGTACTACTCCTCTTGCAGTTTAAGTGAGAGGTGAAGCCTGAGATTTCTGGATTTGTTTACTGGCTGAAAGGAAAGTTTAGATGCTCATTTTGTCCCCAGAAAATAGTCTGATGAAATGGTCAAATACATGTCTCTTGTAACTACAACTTCCAAAAAGCAGCATGAATACTTGGCTTATTCAGATTAATTTTTCAAGTGTGTAATTTTGTTTCTGGGATAGCATGCAATGTAATATTGTTTAATGCTCTAAAATAGCATTCCCATGATGCCAAATCACTATCAACTACACGTTGTGCAAGTTTAAGCTATCTTGCTCTAGCAGTGCCAGTGAAAAGCAAAACTTGTTAGCAACTAAATATTGTCCCAGAAGTAATTAAAAGTATTAATAATACTAAATAAGAATTGTATTATAATAATATTATATATAAATAACAATTATACCCTATGGATGTCCAGTCTGAAGCAGTAAAAATAAGTAATAGAAATAGAACATGCCAAATAGCTGGATTTCAGAAACAACCAAAGAGATTTCTTAACACAATAATAATATTTATTTTGGCTTCTTTAATCTAAAATGAAAGCTGTAGCACTTTCCCAAAACACAGTTAGTGCTCAACAGCAGCACCTGCTCATGCACTTCTGTACGCCAAATACATAGGCAGGAAATCTTTAAACTCATTTAGCTTCTCAGTTTTAACAAAATAAGAACTGAACCCATGCCAGATCTGGAAAAAAGATCTAAATCTGCTTCGAACTCAGTGAAATAATCACATTTAATTTGTTTGCACTGAAATATTGCCTTTGATTCAGCTCTCTCATGGTATAGATGGTCATAAATTTTAAGCCTCAAGAGGTTTCTATAGTGTCATCTTTTTTAAACACTGATATTCTGCTTTGCAATGCTTCTCCCCAAAATCTCACAAGCCATAATATTCTTAACCGCAGAGTCAGTTTGAGGGGATGCAGTTCTTAAAATGAGCCTCTATTTAAATTCCTTGCAGCTGGATCACAGTATTTGGCAGTATTAGCAATAATCATTAAACCCAGCCAAAAGCTTTTTGACAGAAATCTGGGGGGTTGACCAGAGAGAATATTTATGAAAAGTACGCAGTTTCATTTTAAAGAAGCTTTCCTTGGAGAAAGAACTTATTCTGATTGCTTTTGGTTTACAAAAACAAGAAGTTGACATTTTCTGCAGGAAGTACAGCATTTTCTGATTAGCTCTAATAGCCACTTTTGGGAGATGCTGCAATTTATCGCAGCATTTGAAGTAGTTGAGTGTCATTAATTGCTACTCGCTAGGGTATTCAAGGCACTTGGTACCTGGTAAAGATGGGAGCTAGAAATAAGTCTGCAGGCCAGGACTGAACAAAACACTTCAGCGCACGAACGAAGGCTGAGCTGAGCACAAACCTGTGGTTTGTTGACCTGGAATTGTATTTTATAAACCCCAGCAGATGTGTCAGGCCAAGTGCCAGTTTAAACACCCAGTAGTAAAATACGTGTCTATTATTTGGTTTTCTAGTTTCACAAGCTAGGAATCTTTTTCATACATAAAGTGCTGCTAGAAAGTTTTCCAATTTTTTTCCCTCGTATCACCCTTTTCTCTCTTGATGTTTCTCAAAAATCCGCCCTCCAAACTAAGTACTTTTCTCTCTTGATGTTTCTCAAAAATCCGCCCTCCAAACTAAGTACATTTCAGCCTGATATTAAAGCCACATAATTTTTTACCCTGATAAACCAGATCTTGATAATGCCAGTGCTACAGTAATATGTAATTCTTGTCAAAAGAGTCACTTATTTCATTTCCCATCCTCAGAGATGTGCTCTCTAAGTTGGTTTTTGATGGAAACAAATGAAGGCGATGATTTGTCTTGAATAATAAAGGACCTGCAGCTGTTTGCAGCATTTAGAATGATGGCTTATCATTAGCAGAAAAGCTTATATATTCCAAGCACCCTACATGCCTTGCAGGTAGGACACCAGGGTCTGTGTCATTTACCTTAGTTTCTCATCATTTTCCAATAACAAGAACATCAAGGATGCAGCACATACATCACCTGCCTGGGAGTCTGGATTTGCTGAAGATAGTGACCTTTGAATAAGTCCCCTCTGCCCCCCATAATGTCATTAGGAAAGATTTCCTTAAATTTGGATCGTGTAGAACCTATAGAGCAGCACTTCCTTCTGGGTCTGGGAGGCAGTGAGCGTGATGGGAGTCTGCTCTGTGCCTGGGCAGCAGTAAAGGCTAAATAACTTCAGGAAGGATTGTAAAGGCAGTTGTACATGCAGATATTCCCCAAGCTGGCAAAGCTTTGAGGACCAACTGTCAGGTCTGTTTGTCTTTGTTCATAACCATCCCAGTGAGGCGGGATCTACGCACATATCCCTGTGCAGACCTGAGCACGCGGCAGCAGTAACGCTGGGGAACTGGCTGCGGGGCTGTGCCAGCCAGCTGATATGGGAACTGGAAGCAGCTTTTACAGCACAGTCATACAGCAAGCAGCTCAACTTCATTCAAAATAGATTAACTCATTACAGAGAACAGAGGCATAAATTGCACAGGAACGAGTGAAGGATTTTCAAGGGAGTTAATGCACTCCAAAATACCATAAACCTCCTGTACCACTAGAAAGGATGAATTTGTGGCTGGATAATTTACAGTCTAGAAGGTTCAAATAATTACACATGAATTGCTAAAATATTCATTAAGGGAACATAAGATCCTTTTACTTTACAGAATAGCTTTAGTTTTTCAGCAATTCCATAAACACAGGCAGGTGAATCAGTTACTTGTCACCACCAGTCGAATCCTTGGT
Organism: Microhierax caerulescens; assembly: GCA_035590215.1. NCBI lineage: Eukaryota > Metazoa > Chordata > Aves > Falconiformes > Falconidae > Microhierax > Microhierax caerulescens. Next base: position 32,261,616 of record JAVJGJ010000047.1, on the reverse strand, counting down.
GATCTATTGAGAAATAAAATCTCCATCCATGTAGCATTTTATCTGGCTGCGGCTTTGAGTCAGCATTATCCCCGGCTGCAAACTCACCGGTTACAGCTCCACTGCAAAGTTAATAATAGATCAATTACTGTAATTAACAAGATCAATAATAGGTTAACAATAATGCATTTTCCCTCTTAGGATAAACTGCTGCGTTCACATAGCCCTAAGCTCAAACAGATCCACAGCTGAGCACAGCAGCAGAAACATCAAGACGACTCAGGGAAAGCACGTGAGACGTGCTGCCAATACTCAGATGTCCGAGCCCCTTCCCCATCTCGGTCTGACATCCTGGCTTTGCCTAGGACAGACAGTAAGCAAAGCTCAGCAGCTAACGGGCTGGTTCTCACCGCCCTGCACGTGGTCTCGCGCAGCCACACCGTGGGCTTCGGAACACCATCGACCTAACCCCGCAGCGCACACCCAGAGGGAGCCTCTCCCTGCGGCTTCCAGCGTGATGGTGACTTCACGTGCTCGCTCTGTCTCTGGGCATCCTGCACAGCTTGTGCTTCTCCCAGTCCCAGTTTATTTCAGCTTAGACACTGATCTTTGATTTCCACCTAGCCATGAAAGAATATTCCTAATTCCTCCGCTCCCACTTTTTTCCCCCCTCCCAAGCCTCTGCTCCTTCCTTGGAGCAGTACTCTCACAGACATTACCGAGGACATCTTACTGCCCTAGCAGTCCAGCAGACCTATCTCCATCCATCTGGAGGCATAGCGGAGCATGCCTCTCCAGCCAGCTCTGTGTTTGCTGCACTCTCTAGGCTATGCATCGCCATCCTAGCCCACAACTGCTCTCCCAGAAGACCTGAGGAATGAAGGAGGGCAACTGCTGAACTTACTCTTTGGTGGCACGAGGCTTCGTGCTGCAGAGGAAGGGAGCAGGTTTGGACAAACACAACCAGTTTTCCTCCAACAGCTTAGGGAAGTTGTGGAAGTGCCACCAGGTATAAAGGAGCAACAATTTGCAGACAAGACATTGCGCTCCCTCGCTGAAAGGCTGGCTTCAGTAGTCAGGAGGCTGCTTGGCTTTATTTGCACTTTCTGTCAGGGCACGGGAGAAAAACAGGGAGTTTATGTTCAATAGCCTGGGAGTCTACTGGTGACCCTCTCCTGCTTCCTCTGCCTTCCCCTCCCAAGGCAGGGTGGGGGCCCTGGGGGCACCTGCTGGTCCTGTAGCCCCTGCACACTGGGTACTCCAGCCTTCAGATGCACCATCAGGGCTTCTGCAGCAGAAGCCAGCAGTGCCGCACGCGTCTGGATCAGCACTGGCCTCCTGTAGGCTTTCTGGCCAAAGCACCCCGTCCCAGCTGATACAAGTCAGTCTCTGATCTTCCTTCTGTTCCCACAGAGACAAGGTGACCACTGACTGTCTCCATCACCCTTGCAGCAGCCCCCCCAAACAGGCATAGAGCAGACAGAGGAGAGGGGGACAGGGGTGAGAGGCTGGCAGGACCACCAGTTCTGCAGGATGCGTTACGAAAACCAGCCTCAGTGCTGGGAAAGGTGTGGAGCCTCGTGGGCAAGTCCCTTGGGTCACGTCCAGGAGTTGAGGGAATGGCTCCTCACCCTTGTGGGGTGCTTGGAAACAGCTACACTCATACATGGAATTAAATGAAGGAAAGCTATTTACACCACCACATGATAGGAGAAACTCTCCTTCCTCTGTTCCCCTTAAGATGAAATCCTAGAAAAGTAGTGTTTGAGAAGTCACCTAATATGTGTCCTCAACCCCCAATCAACATCAAATCTATTCCTAGCAGATGTTTGTCTAATCTAGCCTTTAAAAAGTTCTGAGAATGGGGGTGTCTTTTAGCCTGCTTGGTTAGGCTACAGATAAATGTTAAGAGATTTTAGGTAACAGCATGCAAGCTGCTACAGCAAATTTTGCAAGCGGGTGCACAGGGCTATTATCATATTCCAATATTATTGGCCTTTACTTTTGCTGTGGGTTGCTGAACTAATATGAAATTCTGATTGAATTTGTGCTGCCAGTGGAGAAGCTGGGAATCAGTAAACACGCTAAGAGCAGACTGTGTCTGCAAGAGCACCAGGCAAAGGACTGCCACAGTGAAAGAGAAAAAAGCCTTGAAGAAATGCTTCAGAGCGAACAAGCTCCGCTAAGCCCTCCAGAATTGCTGTGGGAACGCCTGCCCTTCGTCGCAGGGATCCCTGCGGTGGTTTGAAGGCAGTGGGTAACATATCATCTAATGGCCATTGAAATGAGAGCAGAAAGGAGAAGAAAAGCAGAGAGGAAAAGATTATTCCAGAAGCTTTGCTCACACCAGCGAGGGTTTTCTGCTTTACGGAAAGTATCATACTACCTCGAGTTCCTTATACAACTGGAGCTTTCTACACAGCCTGCCAGAGATTACAGTTTGGGTTTATTTCCATGCAGATTCCCACGTCTTTGGCATGACCTTGAGAGCTGTCATTCTGCAGCAGCTGAGTTTCAGGGACCGGGCTTGGCTGAAGCACGCCATCCGCGAGGCATTTCTCATTTTCATTCCATCAGCCTGTGCACTGCGGTTAGTCACCAACCCCATGCAAGTTTTATGGGGCTCACCTAGTTGCTTTGGCCCACCCAAAGGCCTTTTCCCTTGCATTAAAGCTCTCCCAAGAATGTTTTCCGTGGTCGGAGGTGCACAAGCACCACTTCCTTCAAGAAAAAGGAGAGCTCATGGGTGATGCCCAGAGGCCGTGGTACCCCAGCCCTGGGCAGGCACACAAGCTCACTGTGCCAAGTGAACCAGCACTAAACATTACACACCAGCAATGGCTCTGCCCTCGCTCTCCACCACTGCCAGAGACCTCAACCCATATTCAGTCTATCCTGAAAAAACACATACTTCAAAGCAGTGCTACAGACAGACATGAACACATAGATCTTTTTTCCAGTCCTTAACCAAGGTCTTCAAACAGATCTTTCATCTAAGCACAGACATATCCCATAGGATTGGCTGTTTAAAACCCTTGCTTTTCTGAAGCGGTGTGACAACAGTCAGGCAGAAATAGCAGGAGGGAGAACAGTCCCTTGCTTGTCTCGCTGCGGCCACGGCACAGCAGGGCAGAAATCTGTCCCCTAAAGACATTACAACCCACACGCAGGCAGCGGTTCAGGATATACCAGCGAATAACCACACGGAGAAAATACAGTTCAAAGGCCACATTTGTAAACTTTTGCAGGCATCTAGAACCCATCCAAGTCTTGTCACAATTCACGCAGTCACCCCATAAACTAATCATCACCCTCACTATTATTTTTAGTTGCTCCCAAGCAATGACTGCCCATGAGTAATGTAGAAGTAAAGTTCTGAATTATTTATGGTACTCAAAACACCTTGACAGAAATGCCAGCCTTTCTCATGTTTATGCTGGCTCTTGGATTAGAGGCAAGGAGTGGAAATTCAGATTAGGAGCAGGGTGGAAAGAGTCAGGACAGAGATTAAGATCCATTTTTTATTTTTTTTTTCGCCACCCACTTGGCCTTGAATTACGTTTTATTATTCACATATCAAGTCTCACACATTAGGCTCCAGGAGATCTGCACTCAGTTCCCAGATCTTGTACAGATCTAATACAGCTGTGACCAGGATATTTTATTTCTGTATGACTCAGTTTCCCACACATGAGAAAGAAGCTGATTTTCTAAATAGGTCATTAAGATAAAATAAGCAATATGTGAATTGCTTATCTATTATTGTGATGGTCTATGTGCGCTCAATAGCTCAAGGCAGTGTTTATTTCATAGAGGCTGTAGGACAAACCAGCTTTCTAGATCCACACACATTAATCTAATTTCAAATTAGAAATGTATTTTTATATTTATTTAATTATTTTGCCATTACTGCCTTTTTTATTTTTTTAAAAGGGAGGATGTTCAGTTTCCTGAAGTGAATCTACAGATGCCTCTTTTAAACCTTAATTTCTCTGAATGAACCATCCAATTTCAGGACTAAATCATGATTATAACTGTTATTCATTCAGAAAAGCAATTTAATTTTGATCAGGACCTACCTCCCAGCTTTGAATTCAAATTAAGACAAGCCACAATTTTTGAATGTAGTTACTTCTACAATGGAAGCAATCTTGCTGCCCGCAAGAGACACGTGAATGCTCACCGTACCAAAAGTTCATGTTAAATAGCTGGTACCTGAAACACAATTCTCATTAAAATGTATTGTAGCATTCATGTCCAGGAAACATAAAGAATAAAGACCAATGGATTAATACATGGAGAGTTCCACAATGATCTTTACCTTGTCCGTGGTAGAATAGCCCTCCCACAATGCTTCTGCCTTTACTCAACTTCTAACAAATGGTGAAAGGGCACAAAGAGTCCTAAACATGCTTCTCTCCAGCTGTATGGTGTGACATAGCTCATGGCACACTTGACTTTGCTCCAGTAAGTCCCAAACTACCTTATCTTATAATATCTGCATATAAGAAAATCTGCGTCTGAAAAATATGTTTCCAATATTTACATTAGATACATTTTAATGAAAGTGCACCATAAAAATAAAAAAGCCTGCACCCATGAAAAGCCTCACTTGCATATTAACCATCTGAGATTAGGTGGAATCAAATTTCATTCTTTCCAGCTGTAGTGATTTTTAAAAAAATAATTTCAAGTGATAGCATTTATCATCATGTACTTTTCTAAAAGGAGAATACATTGACTGGCTCACTGTATTTTAAAGCTCCTGTGATAAAGCCAGGAATTAGGCATTTGCATGTGAAAAGTTCTGCCGAGGCATGTTCTTACTTATGCCAGTAATTCTGCTAGCTTCAGCAAAGTGACCGCTGAATAGAGGACGCGACTTTATACACATATATTTTCTACTATCTTACCAATCATCTCTCTTAAATATATCCATCATAGATGCTAACTATATTTAGAGATCAACTGTCTCTATAAAGATTGTATCTTTAGATAGAGAATCACTCTATAAAAAAGTGATTAAATAACACAGAGTTTCAATAGGAGGAAACTAGACTCATTGATGTAGAGGATCACTTACAGACCAATGTTCCTGATTTCATTGTCCATGACCTTGGAGGAAAAAGTCAATATCTGCACTGCTCTAAAACTGATATTTCATCCACATTTCTGCTTTGCTGCTAGAACACAGAATTATAGGACCATAAGGGACCCAGAGAGGTCATCGAGGTCATACAGATACAGCAATGAAGCATGAGTCACACTTATGTCATCTGTGACCTAATATTAACTGCTTCCAAGGATAAAGGCTCCACAGCTTCTCTCAGACTGGCCAGTCGTTGACAACCCTTCCTGCAAAGGATGCTTTTCACACTCCTAACTTGAAGTCTTCCTTGCTCTAATCACTTGTAGTCTCTATATGTGGAGATGAGCAAGTAACTACCTCTCTCCTTGGCAACTCTATGCAAATAAAGGTCTCTCCCCATCTTTTCTCTAGGCAAAAGAACCTGTATTTGTGTCTTTCTGTGGAGGTCATGTTTTCCAGACCCCTCAACATACTCATTGTTCACCCATCCTCCCTAGGGGATGTACATCATTCTTGCAGTGCTGTGCCCATGCTCGCTCTTAAACCAGCATCTCCATGTGTTATCCATTGATACAAAAGTGATACCCAACTTCTCAGGCCACAGCCCTGAAATTAACCTGTCCATTCTTTTCCCAAATGTGGTACTAAGAGCACCTGAGCATTACAGTTCCAGATTGATAAAGGGAAGGGAAAATTCAGCTCAGCCAGAAGGAAGATTAAAATAAGCTTGGAATTGCGTCTAATAAGTTGACTGAGTTTTTTCCTCCAAATCTTCCATGCATGACCTCAAGAGTTTCCTACAAAGATCCCTGTAGACCCCTGCAAATGTCTGCTTTTTCATCATCTTGACTAGTTTGGCATCTGCTCTACATGGTAAGTTCCCAGCTTCCTTGAGCTTTACCATGTCTTTTTGTGCAGAAAGCACTCCATTCGCCTCCAGAAGTTTCTCCCAAAGAGCACAGAGTTTCTCCCCACGAAGTAGCAGGCTCTTCTTTTTTCTCTAGACTTCACCTGACTCAAAATGCAGCAGTTAGTACAGCCTGCACGAGCCATCATCTTTTCAGCTGTCCAGCTACACCATTTGTAACCCATAATAAAAAGCTGCACACACTGATCCACGAACATATAAATCAGCAGTTCCACCTGAACTAGCTGTGCTCACACATCAGGTAGGTTTATAACCTAGTGGGTAGACCTGGAGGCAAGATGTCTCTGGTGCAATTTTGATTCAAGTTCTGTCCAGTAGCTCAAAGCTTCTTAAACTTTGGAAAGTGTTTGGTGTTGAACAACCTCATTTTGGAAGGGTCTGTGGCATCCTAGCATAGACCCAGCACAATTAATTATGTGACTTGGATAAAAAAAAAGCTGCCCAAGATCAGGACGTGAACTGCAAAGGCATGAATGGTTGCTGGGTACAGGTTAGCTAGCTTGGCTGTAGTCACTGTTTGCGCAGAACTACAGAGCTGTCTGTCACTCAAGTGGGTCTTGGAGGTATTAAGCAGGCAAGCAAGTGCTTAAGATCACTTTCTTGCAAATACATCTAGAAAAGCCCCGGAATATTACATGTAATGGTACTGGTAATGCCAAAATCGCCATTATTTTAATCCTGACTGGGCTGCAATGTTACATGGAAGAAACAGAACTGTGCCTACTCAGTGTTCTGTTTGACAATGGTATTATCCAGAGGATGCCTTCCAAACAGCCTGTGTAGACCCTTCTCTGGTAAACGTTGGATAGCACAATGTGTTGTTGGCCTTCATATTAAGCAAGCTGTATTGACAGAGGCAGCTAAGTGTACATCAAAAGAGAACAGTTAAACCTGGGCCGGAAAGTTGGTATTGAGCAGGTAGGGTTTCAATTAGTAATTCAATGCATAAACAAGGTGCACCTCTAAAAGCAAATATTCATGTGTGTGACTTTAGTTCAGCTGAGAACCTAACCCTACTCCTACCAGATTTCTGCCCTGCAGCCAGATCAAAGGATGTAGGTCAACTTTAAAGAAAAGAAAAAGAAAAAAAAAATTTTGATCACAGTTTACTGCAGAAACTTTAGATCATTCACAACATTCACAATCCCCTGCCTTTCTTGTAACACCAGTATTGAATATTGGGACAAAGCATTACCTTTACTGTGAGGGAATTGCAGTTTTCAAACAAAGAATCTGACTTTTTCAACCCAGCAAATAGCAAGTTACAGTAGTCCATTTTTAAATTATTAAGAGCAATGAAGAACCATTTAAGGATTGCAGGACTACAAAGCAATGGAGCCTTCCAGTGCCTTGCCTGGCAGCAGTACAGAATTTAACTGAACAAACACAGCTTCAAAAGAAGCAAGTCCATAAAGTCCCCTTGACGTTTCTATAGAGGTGGAATTAATTTAATTGCATCAAAAGGCATCAGAGTTCCTACCCCACTTCCCTTGCCAGTAGTGACTACCGAGAAGGAGCACAAAGGAGGAGAGGAAGAGAAGAAGGGGCACGGAAACGCATTGCTGTAACCCCAGCAAGGGCTGCCGGCAGGAATGGCAGATTCAATGTGTTCTGCTTTTGTACTCTCTCTTGCCACGGTGTTGGCATCAGGGTAGTTTAAACCCCACACATCAGCAATCCTCTCCTCCAGTGCTTCCCCACGGGGAATGGTGCCCCTTTCCCCACTGACACAAGTCCGCCACTGGCATTTGTAAAGCCAGGAATGCCAGCGAGCTTGAAACTCTCTGGCCGAGAGCGTGGGAGCGGTGGCGGGAATGGTGCCCCACACAGATGGCAGTGCTGGGGAGCAGGGCACTGCTCCCACCTTACTAGAAGATGCACCGAGTGCAGGTCTGAGTACAGCCAGGCGGGAGCAGGGTCAGCTGGGTGTAATACTACACAAATCCTTCCAACCTGTTCATCATCGCTGCTACCACTGGTAACTAGTGCAGTGTTTGAACATGTTACAGAACTGAGATTTAAGGGTGCAGTTGTGTGGGAAGGGGGCTCTGCTCACACTCCATGGCATAAAGGAGAAAGGAATCTTATTTCTTAACCTGAAGATTGAAGATCCATCCAGACTACCCATGAAGATTATGCCAGTAGATTTTTATTACACTGCTCATACTTTTCTCTATAGATGATAATTAAGATATCACCATGTGAGGCAGTTAATATTACACCATTGCTTAAAAGCAAACACTGGTTTTAAAATAAATATTCTGGCCCGTCATCTTATATTTAGTTTTGAGAGAGTGAATTTTAGTTGAAGACGCTTCTGTGTGCAGCACAAGACAAGGAATCACAGTCCAAAATGGGGATTTTATGATTCAGAACTGTTCCACATGGCTGCCCGTTCAATACAATCCATTAACAAATCCCAAACCTGCTTGCTCATTGCCACATACCATGTATGGGTTGGATTTAATTTTAAATGGTGTTTAAATGGTCACTAGCAGCATTTAAATATGAATCTATAGATGTTTGGTTACACAAAGTCCAATTAACAGTCTGCATGTCTCTGTAATCTGAAGACCTAATTCCATTCCAACACCTGTTTTGTATTTAACAGCAGGTCACATCTACAAAAGGTTGATGGAATACCAGAATAAAACAAAACCCTGTGTGAATATTCTCCCACCATTAAACCACTAGCAGATGAACTATTAATCCTGTGATAAAATTAATGGGGCACTTTTATTATTTTAAGAAAAAAAAATAGCCTTTTTTTATATTCGTAATTTGCTTTTTTTTTTACACTTCATTAAGAGTGCAGATTTATTACGTATCTTGACTAGATCTGACACTACTTAACCCCCAACTCCCAACCCAACTTGTTTAATGTCTGGATTAAATATTGTCTTCATACTGTATTTGCCTGAAACAACTTTCCATTAGAGTTTTACAGTTCTCATAGAAAGAGCCTTGTAAACTTGGAGAGCTAACACCAGGACAAGTTAAAGAATGGCTAAAACCATTTTGGTTTCTGGTTACTTTAGTCAATCATTAACTCAAGGGCAGGCAAACGATTTAGCCGCGACTGCACTAACGCTCCATGCTGAGTGTTCCCCGTGTGCAATCCTGAGTCATAAAGAGAAGAGGACCAGAGACGTGGCCCCCTTCGACGATGCTGCCATTGCCAACGAGAGGTCCATGCCTTTGGCATCGGTTCCCCACCTGGAGCGACCGTTCTGCCTGACACAGGGCCCCTGACCCCCAACATGGGGAACGAGACAGGCCTGCAGGTGGAAAGCAGAGGGTTACATCCCACTGCTATGGGACCTGATGTTACAAGATGTGTGCAGGGCAGCTGAGCGGTGAGAAGCCACGTGTTTCAAGCTAGAGAGTTATGTGAGCACACAGGCACTGGATACATCAGGCCAGGAACAGCTCCACATACTCAGCAATGAAGATACTGCCAGCCTGCTCCAGAGCAACATGCCACTTAGTCTGGGAAAAATAATGGATTTCTTCAGCATGGCTAGGCATGATCTAGAGACTAACACGAGCTCAGACAGCTTGCACTTCTCAAAGTACACTGTTACTCTTCCATCTGACCAAAGAACCAGTTTCATTAGGAGGAAAAGCTAAACCACAACATATGCCTTCTCCTTCCTGCACCTTCCTAGGAAGGAATGATGAGTTTGCTTTCCTAGCAGGAATGGAGCCTAAAGTACCACCCCAACCTTGAGACTTGCAACACAACTTGCAGCCTTCACTCATCTGACACTCTGAGAAACATTGAATCCAACTGATTAAAACAAACATGCCCTCACTGAAATTATAAATTCATAGCAAAAAATATGCATTATATTTGTAAATATGTTTAACGTATTTCTATGTATACATACACATGAAATTATTATCCACCACTCTAGAGGAAGAGCATACAGAACAAAAACCTAGTGACATTCCTCTTGGATTTCTGTCCTTGTTAATTACCATTACCTATAGTATAACTGACGCACTTAATGTTTGTCCATATTTACACATATATCAGAACGGTTATCTTCAAAAAAACAGCGCAAGAAGTGGATAAGATTTAACTTCAACAAAGCACCTAATCAAAATTCTGCCCTTTGATCTAAACTGAAATAGCCATTCCACTTAAAATACATAACACGTCTGAAGTACCATGCAAATACAATACCTATAAGGACTGTAGATAGCTATATATAAAGGCAAAGTCAGAAAGAATAAAGCTAAGGTTCTACTGAAATGAAAGCGTGGGGAATGGCTGTAAGTCAGAGGCAGGTTCTTGCCTATGTCTGTTCATCTGTGGAATTCACTGCAGGCAAAAAATGCCTGAGTTATTCCATGCGTGATTATGTGATAAAATGACAAAGATATTCTGTACCAACAGCTCCATAACATGTCTGCATCACTGACCAATATGGTGAAGGCAATTTCAGTTCAAGGCCTCTTACATATTTTTGGATGTACCTGGAAACAAAAGAATCACCTGACAAAACCCCCACATATTTCCATCTATTGAAATAAAGTTCCAGCATCACATTTCTAAAATTTCTGAAGAGCAGAGCAGGAGGCAATGTTGTCTTCAGAGGTGTAAAACATCAGAGTAACAGAAACTCAGACTGACAACTGGCTGGATTTGTTCAGTGATTGGAACAAACTGGTGGAAAGAAGAGAAACTCAGAGCCTGGAATTGCTTTTGATTGTTATTTTCCACACAGAACACAAAAGAGAAACCCCACTGGAAAAGATGCAACACTATCAGTTTTGGATCAAAACCACTGTCTGGTTAAGCTGAATATATTATTTCAAAATCATGGTCAACAGAAAAGAACTCAAACACAGGTTTTGTTGTAAGTACTCTGTTCAGTTTCATATTCAGTACAATTTTACTAGTTTTCTAATAACTTTATTTAGGGGTTTTGCAAAAGTTACATCAAAGGGGTAACCTGAAATCTAAATGAAAAAGATTTTGAAATATGGAAAAATGAAAGCTTTTTCTACAGCCCCTGTGTATTCCGACAGACAAAACCAAGTCAAAGCATATCAAAAGTCAAAAAACATATCAAAAGTCAAAAAAGCCACATATCACTCATGCCCTGCAGTCTGAAGTTGAAGGCTTAAAGCAGCCCCCACCCTGCCCTGCTCCTACAGCCAGGTGTGTACAAGCAATTCCCTTCGAACCCAGCACGGCTCAGCCTGGCGGTTTGGGTTCAGTGTGTGCAAAGCACATCCTGGCGCATTCTAGAGCAGCAGATGCCGGTATATTGTGGCAGTCAGAACCAGAGTTTTTTAATTATTTCTTTTAATTCTTTCTACTGCAACTGGGAAACAGTTTGCACTTCCTGTTAGACACCTTGGACTGCCAACTGCTTTGGTGCCAAGGCTGTAGCCCTGTCCCTCCTGTCCTGCCATACACGTAATCCCAGCACCCACTATGGCTGTTGCACTGTGAAACTGAGATGTTCACGGTCACCTTCGCTCCACCTACGAGCCCTCTTTTCTGCTGTAATGACACCACAACGCATCTGGGCTGGGGGAAAACCACTGGGAAAGCAAGAGCTCCGGGGCTGTTTAGACATTGCTCATACTCTCTTGCACTTTTTCAGCGGAAAGCTTGGAGGGAATGCAAATGCTGAATCAGCAAAGCCCAAAAAGTTACTCCCTGAATCTTGTGGAGAGCAGCTGTGCAATGTTACAGAGACCCCAGTGGAGGCTGCAAGCACATAAGGGCACTTCTCAGGCATATATTTCACTGAGCTCACCTTCACAAAATGGGGCTCATGACTTCAAACATTATCACACACTTCCATCACCCTAATTCTGCCCAGGTCTGATTACAAGGGACATATCTGATCTGGAGCACCTAGAATTGCCCAAATCCTGCTTTTGTCCTAACTTCCTGCTATGGAGTCTGGGGTGCCATGAGAACCCAAAATGGCAAGGGTCACTATTCCCAGAGGACAAAAGCAAAGTCTAATACAACTGCTGACTCAAAACCACTGCCCAGCTTTATAGGGATGCTCAGCTTGCCTCTTCAGCCCATGCATGACTGTCCCAAAGTCACCTTGGCAGGAATGGCCAGCTGGTTCAGATGAGAATGCACTAATGCTCTGCCAATACTCCTCAAGCCTAGGAAAAAACCTCCTCCCCATCACCAAAAAAAGAGAGGGAAGAAAAAAAAAAAGAAAAAAAGAAGACAAGGAGACAGGGTCTCTCATAGAAGCATGAGATAAACTTCTAGTTACAGCCTGTGTTGGCAAAGAGAAGTCACAGTTCTAGAGCAGAATGAAACAACCAAACATGAGAGTTATTATCTCAACTACACAAGGTTATAAAAGGCAACTGGCCTTTCCATTTCTTCGTAAATAATATCCACAAATATTTAGGTGGTTTTTTTTTAAATCAGTTGGTGCCTAGCAGGGAAACAAAAAGCAGTATTGTACAGGTTAACGTGACAGTGTAGAGCTGATACAGCTGCATCACTTCATTATCTGTAGCATTCTAGTTCATGCAAACTGGTCATCATCCTACATGGATGGAGAAGGGAGTTAAGCTCTTTCCTCCCTTAGCCATCTTAGATTTCAGACATCAGTATACACAAGCGTTTTCAAAGAACAGAAAGATGTCAAGTGCTTGAACTGCAGTGATCTTGCATCACTGAGGGAAGTGTGGGGTTTATGTGATAAAACTATAAGACAACAGGACAGCCAATCTGAATCTTTGCAGATTTGTAAGTAGGTAGCTATAAATTGCAGTATATTCTGACTTTCTTTACCAAATACAACAGTCAACTGACAAATTATACTAATACAGTATGATTTCAAGGTGTATCCACATTTGAAGCATGTGTAAATTTCTCAAATAGAATCCGATGTTTGCTAATATGGTACTATCTCAGTTAATAAGATCAAATTATGTCTGATCATACTACATTAGTAAATGTCACATCAAATTAGTCATTTTCAGAATTATAATGAAGCACAGAAAGCAACCAAAAATAACTTTTCCAACACAAGTAAGCAGTGCTGAAACTGAAAACTAAGGTAAATACCAAGCCCCTAGAGAATGCTTTTTTGAATTCAAGGTTAGCTGAATTTTCAGTCTTACTTCAGAGAGGTCACGTACGTGATTTAAATCATGGTTTGAGTCACAGAAGAGTTTTGTCCAAAGGTCACTAAAGGGGCTGGAGACAAGGACAGGAACTAGAAGTTGGCAGAATCTCTACTGAAAGGCTGTTAGTTCAGGGCTAGTCATCTTTCTGCATGGCTATGCTCATGGCAATGGTTCCAAGTAGGAAAATCCATGAAAATCCACTGAACACAATTTTTGAAAGAGAAAACACTTTGAACAGGAAATTGCTTAAACAGTTAATACACTTGAAAGGAGGAAAGGTTAATATCTGAACCATTGTAATTAGTCAGGCCTTGTAGGATCTTATTTTTCTTTTCCATTACTGAAATCAGGTACCTGTCAGGTGAACGTTGGGTGTAATCTCAATTATTTGCAAACATAAAGAGTTCGGTTTCTTTGAACACAGTTGGGAAAACAAACAGCGTCTTGGCTCAGAAAGCCCCGAGTCTGCCCTCAGCAAGTTCCTCAGCCTGACATCCCTGGCCACATGCTGGATTTGAGCTACAGTTGCCTTCTTCCATGTCCCACCAGCATGGAAAGCTTCACACAAGTTTCCTCTATGCCCCTACATCTAAAGGTGGGGAATATCTCTTGAAATGCCCACATTAGAGCTGACCTCACACGTGGAAGAGGCTACTCAAGTAGGGCACCCAGGGTCCCAAAGCATAGCCTAAAAGCAGGAGGCTGAAGTCGGTCCTGTCAGGCTTCAAGGATGTCTCACACACAACCTTTCCCAGAACATTCAACAGGGGAAAAAACCTAGCACGTGGCAGAAGCAGAACGAGCAGGAATTTGAAGGCACATTCAATGGTCCCACATCCACTGGTAACGCGGGGAATGTTAACCACTCCAAAGCCCCCCTTTATCTATTTCATCGTGCGAGCACAAAGAAAAGGCAGCAGGAGGCAGAACCAATGCACAGAGCCTAGTAAAGGCAGCAGAGGACAGGAGAGATTTCTCCTGCGAGGCTGAGCACAGTCTTCCTCGTGGGGAAGGAATTTTGCCCCTCTGACACCACCACATAAAGCAGAGTCTAGGATTTTTCCTGGCCATCACATCAACCCCAAGAGACAAAGCTTTTGTCCCTTTTGACGAACCAAGAGACCCTGGAAGGGAACAAATACTGGAGAGATTTAATTTCTATCTTTATTGATTTAAAATATACCCACGTAACTACAGCCACCTAAGGCTTCTGGATAAGCCACCTTGATTCCCAGCTGAATAAATTAATGCAGCTGAAAGCCTGGCAAGCTCCAAGCAAGAACTGTGTTCCTGTGCACGGTGTTTAGGAAAGTGAAGGCCAAAGTGGTGTTGGATACCCAAGTTCAGGGATTTTTAAAAAGGAAGACTAGAAAATGCACTAAACAGGGTGTCCGCTGTTGAAAAGAGGATTTCTAGGTACTTTCTCAGAAAGCGGAACATATGTTAGTTATTGTGACCTGTAGTGTTTAATATTCATTCTCTTGTTTTAGTGAACGCTGGCATATGCTTCAAAGAGTATTTTTTTCCCCCACAATGGCTTTACCAGCCCCTGTTGCTCATGACTTTTGTTTATTTGCTTGATATTTGTTCCTTTTTAATCTAAGCTGTCTGCATGAATTTTAACTGAATTATGGGTGTTTATATAAGGCAGTCTGTTCAGAGACAAAGTTGTTGATCCCTAGAGAAAGCATTGTTCCTATCCTGTCTGTATTTCAGCAGATTAGGTTTAAACCAGACCTATCATCAAAATACACTCACTAGCACACAAGCTTTACATGTGTTTTAGTTTGAATGGAGTTGTTATAATAGACCAGCTTTTTGTTATTAGTAATTATGAATATTTCTGTTGGATTTTAGTATGTCAGTGGACTAGGAACCTTTTGTTGTCTTTAAGCTAATGTCTACATTATTCTGCATTTTCTTCTTCTAATCCTTCCTCTATCCTGGAGGATTTTAGCAACGTTTTACTGTCATTCTGTTATGAAACTTGTTTTCCCTTGAGCATGTGGCAATTTCATTAGGTACCTGAGGATCATATAAAAATCAAATAACAACATAAGCTCAGCCAAAGGAAAAAAAAAAATTCTACTTAGCTCAAGACAAAAATAAAAGCACATGGGAGGAGGAAGGGAAAGAAAGAGAAAAATAAGGGAAGCATTATTTGCTGCATTTTGTTTAACTCCTTGCTGGCTATATTTTGTGCTAGATCTCAGATGGTGGCTGTGTGGTAGAAGCAGCCAGGCAGCTTGCCCCTGTGGTGGTCCACAAGCCCTTCTCCAGGCTGCAGCCAGGGACAGGAGCACCCCCCAGCTCTGCTCTAAAACTGGCAACTGTAAGTGTAACTTGCAGGGGGCAGCCATTTGCTATTTTTGTATGGATGCCTTTACCTCTTTTCACATGGAAACACAAACTATATCTGACAGTGATGGCTTTCCCCCAC
>JAVJGJ010000047.1:32219099-32245952 GCA_035590215.1 Microhierax caerulescens | reverse complement strand
CCCCCCCCGCCCCCCCCCCCCCCCCCCCCCCAAAAAAAAAAAAAAAAAAAAAAAAAAAAAAGGTAAAAAACTTCCTTCTGGCTGAACACAGCTTGAAAGAAAATTGTTGGAGAAAGCCAAATTAAATTACACAGGACTGGGCCTGATGACCCAGAAGACCCTTCCAATCTTTTCCCAGGAATATCATCTCAGCTAATCTCAGAAAAACACTTTAAAGTCACATGTCACAGACTGTCCTACAAATTCCTGTCTCTGATCAAATCAGACCACCTGGGACAGCCTAGCCATTTTGATGGGGCGGGAATACTTTCCACCGCTTTAAGAGGGCACTAATGAGAACAATCCTTCTCATTATATCAAGTCAAACAAGAGGCTCCTTCACCTTGGGACCTGTTAATTACATGCTCGAGCGTTTTCTGAAGTATTATTTGACTATACAGGGACGTGAGTGATGAGTGCTGTCCTACTGACCTCTCGTGTAGGACCCAGAGCCACTCTCTTACCACCACGTTGCCATTCACCCGAATCAGTCATTCAGAACCTCAGGAGCTTGGACCTGTACCGTTTGCAGTTACTAGATAAGCGATCTGGATCCAGCCAACGTCATCTAAAAATGCGTATAAATCAGGAGTAAACCATCAGGCAGTTTTCTCTGTAACGTCACTGTACAATCGAAAGTTTGAATATACGTACGAGTTCCAGCTAATTAAGCACAGTTTAGCGACACCAATACAGTAAGCAGCACAGCAAAGCTGGCAACAAAGACGACTGCTTGGCAGAGAAGGCAATGTGTGCTGCTAATGCTGCACGAATAGCATTTTAATCAAAGCCAGGTTTCCACAAGTCACAAGCTCCAATCTCTTGTCTTTGGCTTAAATCTTGCATCATTTTTCTGTTACGCCCATGCCCATCTCTTAGGATATACACTGCTATGATTTTACACACACACCCCCACTCCCCCAGAGAAATGTAACAACATCAGTAAACAACAACATCAATAAAACAAGCTTTTCATACATTAATTTATGGCCACAATGCACAGACCATACCACACAGGCCTTTGCCAGGCAGAAAAAGATGGAATATAAATTGGTCTTGGAGTGTGTCAGTACAGCAGCTGTGATAGATCACTTTTTTTCCAAAAAGGAGATTTTTAGAGTTGAAAATGGCCTATATAAAATTGGCTTAAAATGAATTAATGCTAAATTAAACTGGATGCTTTCTAAATGTTTTAAATAGGGTTAAAAGACAGCAGAAACAGTTTTACCTTGTGTATATGTATCCTGACTAGAATTTTCAAAGCAAACAGGATTTAATTGGCCAATTCTCATTAGCCCTAGGTGAGAACAGGGCAGACTAGCCCTTGAATTGGCTTTGATAATTGCAGTTAAAGATTTAGGAGTAGAAATAAGCTTTCTCCTTTTGTTTTCAAAAGTGAGTCATGTTTACGAGCAAGAAAATTAAAACAGGTCTTTGTTCATCACAGAAGAGTCAAGATATGTTTGAAGACAGGAACATGCAGGGCCTTTGCTTTTCATTCCTCCAGGGTTACCCACCTGGAGTGTTTGCCCTGCCCAGCCTTTCTGAGCAGCAATCCTGCCCTCTAAAATTATTTACACCTCTTGGACGTAAGAGGTGCCTGCATCAAGACAGACACCTCGGAACAGCATTCAGGGAACAGCAGGACTTATTGAAGGACAGTTTTGGTGAATGGAAGAGTTTACTGCAAACACAGCTAGAGCGCTGCACCGGTTTGTGTGCCCTGGGTAGCCTAGGCCGACACTATGACATCTCCATTTTATTATCTGCAGCGTTACTGAACGATCGATTCCAGCCTCGTCTAGTGCCCTTGAATTAAGGGACGTAACAGCAGTTTTGCCGTTGTTTCCTAATGAGCAGCCCTCCGTGACCTTCAGGAACTGAGGTTTGCTGAGTGTATTTTTCTTTGCCTGAGCACATCGCACAGCCCGACAGGACGGAGGAGGCTATTCTGGCAGGACACTGAGCAGCACCCCGGTGCTGACTTTGTGATAGGTCGCTCATATTAAAACTCTTCACCACCAAAATACCTTTCCATTTTAGCATTAGATGAGACTCAGCCCTGTGTTTAAGGCAGTAGTAGGCAAGGGTGGTCGAGGATTTAAAAGGCCATCCAACCGAAGCCTAACCATTCTTCGGTTTCTCTGGGAAGGCTAATCCACAGCAAGCCTGTGCACACCAGGCAGACACCAGGTTCAGCCCATTCCCCGGGCATCTGCCCCAGGGTGGGATTAAACAGACACATAGAGCATCTGTTTCCTTCTGTAAAGCTGTTCTGCATAGAGACAAAGAATGTCCCTAGTTCCCTCTTACACGTGTGCATTGATAATTAATGAGCACTATACAGTCAGTTGCCCCTTCCAAGAGACAAAACCCCCAAGATTACTCACACTTCATTCATACTGTGCAGGAGTGTTTTCAAGGCAAAGACTGTATCTGACCACAAGAGTTAAAATAAAGCCTTTCTCCCACCCTCTGAGCAATTTGGAGGATTCATCCATACCTTAATAAAGCTCCACGATACCAGGATACATTTGAAACCTGCTTTATGCTTGCAGAAATGAGCAGCCGGGTGGATGCCAGCCTCCCTCCCTGCAGGACAGACAAAGCACAGAAGGGTCTTCTTAGCAGGACTGAGTCCTGCCCTGGGGAAACTACCTCTTTGCTTAAGGATCTAGACATCAACAAGGACTAATTATTAAAAAAAAAAACCAACCAAAAATCTGAGGTCTGAAGACATTTTTGTATAAAGCTTTCTATAAGATACCTTAACTTATCTCAGATCTATTTGGGCCATTTCATCAGTATTTTTTTCCTCCTGTTCCCTTTTCCCCTTTTTATTTTTAATTTTGTGGAAAAGGCACAGAGGAATCAAACAGAGCTTCCTAGAACCAGCATCCAAATAGTCCCCTCCAAAAATGAGGCAACTAGGCTTACAGCACTGCAGAAAGACAAGTCCCAAGAAAAAGAATCTGCTACTTTACGTAACACCAACCACCCTCATGGAGGGGAAAAAAAAAAAAAAAAAAAAAAAAGAACAGGAAGGAAGACAGCACAATTTTCTCCCTACCCCAAATCCCCAACCTCCACACACCTCGGTTGGAATCAAGCAAGCTCACTGGAGCAAAGACATTTTATGTCTAAGGAAATCCCTTATTTCAGGACATCTGTCCCTGCCCTGACACCCCAGTACTTAGGGCATGCAGCTGTGGTCTCTCTTCTGCTAAAGAGAAGAACTTAACCCCTTCCCTGGTAATTCCAAATGAATGCTACAGACGCTACAGCCGACAGAAAGTGAGTAAGACTGAGGATTTTCTATGGGACCTTGTGCATGTGATTGCTATCAACTTTACAGATGAAACAGATTCTGTTTCCAAACAGAAACAGTTGCTGGACCTTGCTCTTCCCCTGCCAAGTGACCACACCACATGTCAATCTGGTTTCCCCTTTTAATTTCAGATTTCTTCTTTTCTGGGATTTCATCACCTGGCAATGAAACATGGTCTCCAGAGGTTCCTGAATGATGCTGAGCTCAGCAGATACGCAGCACACAGAGCAGAGGTAACAGATGGTGAGCTTGCATTAGTGTGATAGTGCAAATCAGATAGATGCTTTAAAGACAATGTCCCAAAGGTCCCCAAATTTGATTCACCCTGCAGACAGGTGCAGGGGCATGTGAACTGGATTGCATGGGTAATTTCAGAAGTATTAGTCCACGTGCCAGGGGAAAACATCTCCCCGATAGCAAGAATATTGCTAGTAATTGCAAAAACCGGGTGGCCAAGGAAGAGAGGGCAGGTTCTGGTATGGAATGGACCATGCTCTTTGTTCAGGTTAACGTGCTAACTGAAGGTGGAAGGGAGCTTTGTCCGTCAGCGTGCATCCCCCATCTTCTGAGAAGGCATTTTGCTCCCTCAGCCTCAGTGTTTCCCACGGACATGCCCACTTCCAAGCCTCCTGACCTGAATCTTCTTTAAGGACCATATCTCATCCTCCACCACACCAATGTACATGGAGGAAATTTACTGTTTCACAGAAACTTTACTGGAAGGACAAAGAGCCCCATGTGGGATTACAGAAAAAGGATTCTGTAAAACCAAACCAAACCTTCTTAACCCCCCCCCCCCCCCCCAGGGCCCAGCCTGAAGCTTACCGTAGCCTATGTGAACCAGGAGTTAGCTCGGTAAGCTGGTGTGAAGTTAAATGGAAGAAGTCAGAGCAGAGAAGAAAGCAGACCTTTTAGCCTCATTAAAAACTCTATGTTGATGTGGATTTATCCAAAGGCATTAAGGCGGGGATCCAGTCTGTCACTAGTGCCACCAGGTGCCACACACTCACTTCACATGGTAGCACTCATGGTCTCAAGACACCTTCACTCTCCCATCAAGACAGAGCTGCATCTGCTGTCAGCACATTTCAGATCTGGACTCTGGTTTGCCCTGCAAGCTCCTGCATGCATTTGACAAGGCTTTATATATACACCTATATACACACATATAGAGATAATATATATATTATACACAGTTAATCTGTAGCCTTCTCCCTTTGGATTGGGAAGAACAAGCTACAACTCTACCCAACACACCCCCTTCACTGGGCTGCAGCTTTCATCCTACACATCTGGATCTGCTCACTAGGGAAGTCAAGCACTGCAAATGTATTTTAAAAAACACAAAGACTTGTAAATGCTGCAAGAAATCATTACTGTCTCTGAGTGATCAAGAAGAAATATGCTTTTTCATAAACATGAATCATCTGACCCCAGAAAAGGGAGAAAAAAAAAAAAAAAAGAACAAGGGCAAGAAACTGCTGTTGCTTGCAGTTGGCTTAATCCTCACTGTGCTACACAGAGACCCGATGCTGTTAGGGTTACGCTGAGATTCACCACGTGTTGACCCCACTTATAGATGTAAGAGGGGGATGATCCCTTCAAATTTTTCAACAGCTGGAACTTGCATGGACTTAAATACTGTAGCCAGGTGAGCGACAATACTAGGGGCTTGCTGGTGAATGGGTACATGGGAATGATTAGTTTAATTAATTTCTGGATCATTATAGGGACCCATTCTGGTGTTGTGGCCCATTAAGCTAGTTTGGTTTGTCCCAAAGCACTTGGTCATTTTTAGTTCAGAGTCAATAAACCACATCACACAACCATAATCAATAGATGAAAAAGAATTCTGAAGGAAAAGAAAGAAAAGGATGGATTTTGATCTCACTTAGATCAATAATTTCCCAGAAATTGGTGGAATTCCCTGATGTAAAATCAATGTGAGCAAGTCGAAAATTGAGTTGTTTTGCTTTGTCAAGAAGATAAAATGGAGAGCTTGGACTGTTCCTTTAAAGAGAACATTTATAGATTAAATTTTATTTGCAGTATCTTGCTTTCCAGAGATTTTCCTCCCATTTATAACCTTGAAATATCTGTGTTCAGGGTGGGGAAGAGAGGGATTTTGCACAGCTGCATGAACGGAATCTTTGATAGTACTTCTGGTCAATCATCATTCACAAAAATTCTTACCTTCTATCATCACCTAAGAGTAACCAATGCTCTATTTAAAAATAGTATTTCCATTCAGGACACACCATCAGAGAGGTCTGACATTTATTCCCCATCGTTTTAGCATTAACCTAATGTGTAGCCTGACCCAAATGTCACCCGTGGGGATGTGAATATCTGCAAGAGAGCAGCCCCATTATCCCATGCATTTTATACAAGTGCATTATTGTTGCAGGTGTGCTTCTGAGCACTTTTACCATCAGACTATCCCACTCTGGGCTGTAACACTCCAGGGGGATAAATCCCACTGCGACGGAGCTGGTGGCAGCCTTTAAGGACCCCTTGAGAGGAAAGGTATACACAGATGGACCAAGTCCACACAGTAGATTTTTCAAAACTGCAGACTGAAATATGTACATAGGTAAAACAATCTTTTTTTTTTTTTTTTTTTTTGCTAGGGATCTTTTGAAAAAGTTCCAAGATGGCTTTAAATTACTAATTGGTAAATATCAAAGCACATTGCAATAGGACTCCAAAAGTTTACAAAAACACTCACAGTAGATAAAAGCATGCTCTGCTGAGTTCAGACATAATTAGTTTGTACGGCACCGTTCAGTAAGGCAAGCAGGAGGCTGTAAAATCATAGCTGTATGTATTAACTCTCAGGCTGTGCACAAGCCAAAGAGGATCCCATCACACCTGCAAGCTACTGAGTTATGGAAAGCTCTTCATTCAAGTCCAAGCAGGAAAGGGAATTAGTGAAACCGGTTTTTACCTCTCGAGTTTGAACTTGTGTTTGACCGCTCACCCGAGGAAGGTGTGAGTCACACAGTCTCACCCTTGCGAATGCAATAAACCCTGCGAACGTTGCAAAACGGCAAAGCACACCTTGATGTACCAATCTGCCTCTGATTCACATTTCAAAGGAAGCTTTTGGCGAAAGAATAAGATGGTGTGCTGACTTTGGTCCCTGAGAGCTCAGTACATCCCCGAGTCCATGGTAGCTTTGCTGCAAGTCGAGGCTGCGATCTTCCAAGGGTATGGGCAGGGGTTGCTGCAGGATTACTGTCAGCATGAACTCGTGGGCATTCAGTTATTGCACAGTAATTACCTATTTCTAGCTGCGACAGCATTTCCTGCATATAAGAAAGTTCACTTCTTAAAGAAGGTATTGGGCATTTACTGGCTGGCTGGTAAGCAGCAGCTCTTCGGGGTAGTCAAAGGGCTGCAACTTCAGTGCCTCGTTTTCACCGCAGTGACTTGCTGAGCTACTTGTTCCATGTGACAGTTACAGCTCCGCCAACAATTTGTAACGGTAACGGCGATCCTCTGAAAATCACAGCCAAAGCGGTTGTCGTCTTTGGCTATCAACTATTCCTTTCACTTACAACGTAAGCCCAAAAGATGGAAACACTAAGAAAAGTCACTCCGCTAGATTTTGGTGGCTTGTTTTTTTCCCTATAAACCACTACATCTGTGCCTGCAGTGGTTCATTTCAGAGTTGTGACACCTGGCAAGCCCCCCGAGGTCCCAAATGTTCGCTAACAGTACAAGCCCAATGCTCAGCAAGGACTAACAGTGTGACTCTGAACCCACCTCTTCAGGCTCATCTCTGCAAAGAGGGAAGAATGTGATAGCTCAGAAAAGACGCAGACAGAAAACTCCAACTCTCATTCTGCCCACCCAACTGAATATCTGCCTCTGGCCCCATTTCGACTCTTCTCCAGTTAATAGTTGGGTTTTAATGAATATTGTCTCTTAGGATGGGAAGCACTGTCAGCATAGAGTACAGGTTGTGATTAAGAACACAGATTTTTTTCCAAAGTATCTGTAAAAAATACTAGAGCATCATTACAAACCCGCAAGAGCGTTAAGTGGTTCAATCTCCAACCCCACTTATAGATGGTTTTGCTACAGCTACCCCAAGGGTGACAGTGCCAGCAAGACGCGACAGCAAATTTTGCTTTGTGGACACTCACGGTGGGATTCTTTACCTCTACCTTTCACTTCTAAGGAAGGTAAAATTATCGCTGCTGTGAATTCTGTACAGTTGAGGGTATAGCAGAAAGACTGAGTGAATCCAGCTTTGAAGGTAGAGGTAGGAGTTCAGGCCTGGGCACAATAAGGACTTTTTACCAGACATTTTGGAGTGGCAATTGGTGCATGAAACCAAACTCTGCCACGAGGCACAGCAACAACTCTGTTGCCTTACAGGTGCATCCATTACTAATGCGGTGCATATCTGCGATTCCAGAGTCACGTGAATCGATATTGTGTATGTTTTAGTGTTTTCCTTGTTCTACTTCCCTCTAAGAGAATAATTACGGTCTTACTTCCTCTCATTCCTTAAATCAAACCTTGTTCTCAGCACAATGAAGACTATTCCCCACTGGATACACTTGCTCTTGTGCTGAGACCTCGTCAGATCAGTTTCAGCCTAAAGCAAAATTTTCTGGCTTGGGTATACAAGCTTTTCAATATAAAGGGATTATAATGGAATTTTTTTTTGCAATTTTGCCTCAACTCTTGAGAGCCTGCAACGAGACGTTCAGTACCCTACCAGACTAGTGCACATGCCCCCGGGGAGGATGAAATGACCGCTTTCCTGTGTGACAGCCAAGCCTCATGACTCCATACAACCTTGCAGTACATTGCTCCGCTGATTTGCTTTTATAGGAGAATAATTAATCCACAGTGAGTGACATTGTTTTATTTCCATCCCATCACTGACATCTTGTCTGAGTTACATCATATCCCACACATCGCCTATCTTTTTTGGCTGCTGATGCTCTCTATTCCCTCTTCTTTAGTATGATACTCATTATAATCTGCTCTCTTATACTAAGGCCAACACTCCTGCTATGTTTCCAGGTAATGTATTCTTTCACTGAACGATTCATTGGAAAGGAGGAAAGAGAGGAGGAAAAGCCTTGAGAGGAGAAACATCCAAGTTTCATGATTTCTGAGTCTTTGAAACAGTTCCAAAATTCCTTGGTGTTCTGGAGGTCTTTCTCTGCATGATGAAAGCACTAGGCTTTTGTATTGTTTGCTTTATTTTGCAATATTTTATGATTCTCATATATTTGGAGTTGTGTTGATTTGTGACTAGTTTTTCATCGTTACCCCGGGAAAATTTTTCTCTAGAAACACAGGAAAGAAACACGCCCTGAAGTGAGACACTGCAAATGAGCAACTGCCATCAGACGATGGATTCCGTTATTTACCCAGTTCTTGCAGAACACTGCAGCATCTGATCACCTCCCAAGATGATAAAGAGAAAATAAAACCATCTTTATCCCCGCCTCCCCTTCCCATTTACCTCCTGCATCAACTCTGCAGGCTATTGCATAGTGAGGAAGAGCCACAGTCTTCCCCATCCAGGGACATAGGCTCTTATGTGATTAAAGAGGTAACTATGGATGCAAAACATGTCAGCTCTGTTCCATCCTCCAACACATTTTCTGGAGCAAACTACCTAGTACAGAGCATCTAAAGGCCCCTGATTTGTAACGAAACCAATAGCAATTATAGATTTAAATCTTGTTAGGAAACAAGACTCCAGTCTCTCTCTGTCTCAGATGCAATCTGTAAAACGAGGATATTAGCATCTCCCCAGCTCACAGGCAATAATTGATCCATGTAAATATAGAAAACACTCACATTCTGAGGCCATGGGAGCTGTTGAAATATCTAAGAATGACGACTCCATCTCCTTGCTCTGGGGTTATTCCTGATTTATGGAAATATAAATGAGACCATTTTCTCATCATTCATATTTGAGAACAGTTCCACAAAACCAGTGATTCCTTGAGTAGAATTCAGGGGCTAATTTCCTATGGATTTGCATCGCTATGCTAGGAGTCCCTCTGGATCCTGTAATAAGTACTGAATTCATATTACCGCTATTCTTTTAACCGGGCACTAATAGGATTTTTCTTCTTTACCCAGCTGCCTACATTCATGAAATGTGTTGAGCTTATTCTCCCTACCTGTCTATCTAACCGGCCACCAAGGCTCGTTTCCACTAAGAAATTGCCTTCGCTAATTTAAAACATTCATATGCTCAGCTGCTGTAGCAGAAAAGGTATAAAGCTTAATACAATTAGTTTCAAGCCAGCTTTACTCATGACGGGGGCGGGGAAGTTACACTTTGCTTTCAGTTCTGATCTCCCAAAAGACTTTCAACATTTCAAATTCTGTTTGTATATCCCCTGAAACTATACCAACATCAAATCAGCATAAGTGAGAATCAGTTAATGGAAATTTAATCTATACCACTTAAAATTTTGTTTATCAAAATCTTGGGTTCAGTATACAGCATAAGAGGTAGATACAGAGTATTCTCACTAAGACTAGTAGAAATACTCCCCACGTGCTACTGTAACTAAAAGCAAATCTGCAGATATATCCATATCTAGGAAAAGCGGTTAAAATCCTGTTTTCCACTTTGTAGTTCAGTGTATAGGGCAATAATTTCACCATGAGTTTTCTCTGGAGCAAGAAAGAGTGATTCTATGAACTTAGAAGGGTGTTTTCATGTCCCATATTGTTCCACAAAGGAAAATAAAAGTGGCAAAAGCTAATTTTCAGTGGAATTGGCTTGACTGGGTTCATAAAGGCTTGTAATAAAGAAGCACCAACTTTGAAACATGTACGCAAGCCCAGTTCTGAGCAAGAAGCTTCTGGTGCAGTGGGAAGTTTTTCCCCATTCTTTTGCTTCAAAAGCAAAGAGGCCTTTTTTGGAGTACATATAGAAAACGTCTTTTGGACAGCTTTCACGTTAGGTGTCATTTTATGAAGCTGAGTTTCTTATTCTTGGCTATTCACACTAAAGCTGCAGTTCTTACGAGCACGTTTTAATGTACCAATTTATATTCAGAACAAAGAATCTAGGGTTATCCCATCATCAGAAATCCTTATGAGCTTGAGTTTTTACTGTTTCCATCATGTAGGATTATGGCTTCCATAGAAAAATAAAACAAGGTTTTCCTTTCTTTACTTTTTTTTCCTCCTCCTTTTCTTTCCTCCCACAGTTTATTTTTGGAACAGAAAATACTTAGGTTTGTTGGGTTTTCTTTTTTTTAAAAAAAAAAAAAGAAAAAACAACAAGCATTTGTTAGATATTATAAATCTGAATGGAATGCGCCTTTTCCCACAAACGAGTTAACCTGCTAGCCAGATGTGTTGTTTGGCACACTGAATGCTGGTTCCCTTGTGTAAAGACCCACAAGACAGTCTGGGTCTGATCTGCGTCATCTAGTAGGGCACAATTCTTGCAATATCAACCAGTACCAGATAAGGGATCCTTTCCTCTATGTTTTTCTCAAAGGATTTTGAGAAAACCCTATAAACTCTAAATTATTTACGTGGAAGTATCGAAGCACCGATTAAAGATGCTCAAGCAGGGAAATTTTCACTAGCATGAAGTAGCCAAAAAAGAATCATCTATTTCTTCTCACTGATATGCAGAGATCTGCTGCTTATTCACAAGATTATGACATGTCATGTCAGTATCATACCATTTGCCAGAATGAATGTGTGTGTTTACCAAGTCAGCATGAATTTGTAACTCTGAAGGCATTTTTTTTTTCCCCCAATTAAAAACTGAAAAAAAAGCATCAATTCCACCAGCTTCAGAAATTATATTTTCTTTTGAAAAAAACATGTTTACAGAAAATCCCTACTTGGGTCTTCTTTGCCTGAATTCTTATAGGAGTAGGAAGAGTCGTGTGAATTCTCTCAGGATTTTTGGTGGGTGACAACATCCCTGAGAGCGGAACCTCTTTGCAGTATGTCTTGTACAGAGCTACACCGACCTCCAGGGACTGCACACCAGCATATAGCTCCGTGTGCATCACGATGCTTGCAGGATCAGGGTCTTACCTGGTGTTTTGGAGTTTTCATTTACTTAGCATCTGTGAAGGACTATGCTCTAAGTATTTTGCTCCATTTAGGCCCATAACCACAAATGAATAAAGGGGACGAGAGGCAGAATTTACACCAAGATAGAAAGAAGCTATGTTTTATAAATGTCTCTGTCCATCACCTTAAATTTGTTTGGTTTTCTGGTGCCTCCTATACTGTCATCACTGCACAGCAAACTCCTTAGTCAACACCTTCAGATAATAAGCTATTTGGGTGTAGTGAGCACTCTACATTTTTAAAGGGTGCTCCACCTCTTTCCTGGAGTCTTGCCACGGCTTTGCAAGTCAAAAGAGATGAGAATGGGCCTGGGAGTCAGTCCAGCTGTGTATTTTACATCAGATAATGCTGGAAAGATTTCACCCTGAGACTATGCGCCCCACTCACAATGCTCAGGAAAGAGAATACAATGCTGTATCTATGGGGATAAAATGCATTATACAGAAAGCTGGACACCAGAAGATTCCTAAACCCCACCCATAACCCATTTTAAGAGAAATAGTGCTCCAGCTCTCAAAAAAATCCCAAACAACTACTCAAAAGCACCAAAGATCTTCAGGTCTGTTTTCCAGAAGACATTTGCTTTGGTTGCTTTCAAATCCTAGGGCCTGCTTGCACTGCTATGTCTCACTCCAGTACTCGTTTAGTCACTTAAATTGAAACAGAGTTTGTAAGAAGCTTCTTGAACGATGCCACCTAGAAAAATCCATGTGCTGTCTTGACGCAGTTCATTAGGAATTTATCCAGCACTGGCAGCAAAACCAGATATTCAGCACTCAATCCCAACATGTGACGCGGCAGGAGAGATCAATGCATGTTGAGTATTTGTATTTATGAGGAAATGAAAATGGAGAAAAGCTGGGGGTTTGGCTTCTGTCCACCACTTTCCTTCGCTTTAAACGTTTGCCTAGGCTTCACTGTATCTGCATACTGTGTTAGCCCTACTCTTACATAGCTCTGTTTTCATTATTAACCTACAGAGGAATTACTAGAACTCCGGAGAGTTGTGTATCACAAACTCTCCCAGGGCTGCTATGGCAATAGGCTGGACACCAGCGTTCATTTTTTAATGCTCTGGGGAATGGAATGATACTTCAGAGAGACTAAATAAATTGTCCCAAACTAAGTTACTTCGAGCTCAATATAATTACATTTTTCCCTGCAGAGGTGGTAACAAGAGACTAAACTGTAGTTTGGGTTTCACATTCAGTAACATCCACTGTTCTGCAAAAAAACAAGTCAACTTCATTGCTTATCATGTAAGATTACAAAAGATGTTCAGGGTCCTGATGTTCAGGTGCAAGATGATTAATGCCTTCAGCTGCCAGCAAGGCAAATGGGAGTTGAAGATGCTCAGGTTCTCGCTATAGTTAAATGGATTTCTGCCTGGACACAGCTGCTGGACTGCAATATCCACTCCTACGGGAGCACCAGTGGCTGTGGTTGCTCTGCAATAAGGAACAGCTCCTGGAAACAGCCAGGCTGCACCAGAACCAAGTACCAGGGCTACCTGCTTTCAGCAATGCTCATCAGAAGATGCTCAGGAAAAGTGGCTAATACTGAGGATCCATATGGATCCACCTTTCCCAGATCCACCCTCCCAGCTGCCATCCAAAGCTTTATTTCTTCTTTGTAAAGGTGAGGCAGCTCCCTCCGTTCCATGTTTGTAGGACAGTGGCACCTCCCTGATGACAAAGGACAAAATTCCCCATTTCAATTTGATTCTCTAGCCTGCACTGTGCATTTGAATCTTGTCCCATGCACTCAAAAATCTGTCCCTGGCACCAGCAGCACAGATAAATAATACTTCCAGCCTTCCAAGAAGAGAAAGGGAATGAAGGACAAAAATGTCCCTTCATTTGTCTTTTGCATGCTGGGTTTTACTGCAGATTTATTAATGTCTGGACAAAATCATTAGCATTCTTTTAAAAGTCTAACTCTCCAGCCAAAACTAAAATTAATTTGATAGATTCTCCTTGACTCTCAATTATTAGGTGAGTGCAGAAAATGTTCATAAACATGAAGGACCTTGACACTCCAATCTGAAAATTGCCCTCATCATAAATTAAAGATTTTTTTTTTTTTATAATATAATTTCTCATTGCATGTTTTGCCCTGCTCGCTCCTTCTTCCAAAGAAGGTTTTTGTATATATTTCAAGCTCCTTCACTTTCTCACAGTTGCAGGAACTTCTATGTGACTTAGCCGTGCATTTTGAAATATTACCTTTGCCAAATAGCTCCAACAGCCAACATGAAATAAAAACATGAACAGTACTGTTCAGCATCACTTCAAGACTTCATAGTGTACTACAGCTTGGTTCAGATGTTCACAAAGATATTCTAATTAAAAATCCCAGTGGATTTTCTTTCTAAGAAAACTATCATTTACATGATAATGTTTTATGTCTCAGAGAGAAACTGCAAATAGGCACTGAAAAGCAAAAGAAAAAAAAAAAGCCTGTGCTGCAAGGACATTTGTATATGAAAACTGGGTCAGAAAATCAGTTACAAAGATTATAGCTATCAGAAATACTGTGTTTTCAGCTGGCAAATTGGGTTTATCAAACTGCTTTAATTTTGATGATCTGGTTGGAAATAGGACACGGTAACCTGTGTACAATATCCTTCAGTCCTCCCATTTCCATGTAAACGAGAATAGAATTTAGCCCAATGACTGTGTTGGGAGTTTGCCTTGATAAGCAATGGAAGTTTGGGTCCAACACAGACAGATCCCAGGGGGAAAAAGCAGTATCTTGCTGGGCATGGGTATGAGGTGTTGTCACTAACATAATCCTAAAATATATTTTCCTGAATCTAAAATTGTAGAATGAAATTGTACTGTGTAGCCACATACATTTTATTAGATTGCTCCAAAGTCCCTGTAAGTGCAGTTTAATTATTTTTCTCTCTCTTTCTCTTTATATTATCCTTGGTGATAGTATCCATATGTCTCAAATGTAAGATAATTTTGCAGATTATTTTGTCTTTTTATAAATATTTACATTTTCTTATAGCACTGTTTCTTTTGTATAAGCCATGCTGTCTCTGTCTCAATGTTGGTCATACACTTTCATTGCTTGTAAAACCGTACAACATTTTCACACATAGGGTGAAAGCGATAAAATTCCTCTTTTGCTGATGTCAAGAGCACATCAGATTAATTTACTTCAAGATTTTTCATTTTTTTTTTCCAGATTCTAACAGTTAAATAATTGCTATTTTGCTTTAGAGAAACTAAACATTTCGCTTTCTCTGGCAGAGTGCTGGAGGCTCAGTGCCACACTTAATTACCACAAACCATCGGAGATCTACTGATTTAGGTGGAGCTACATCAATCTGTAACAACTGAAGACCTGGTCTTTAATGTGCTGTGAAACTCAAGTTTTCCTGGAAACACAGCACAATGAACTTACAAGCTAAATCAGGAAAATATGATCCTTCACTGCCTTTTTTTACTGCAACAGGCCAATAAGGCACCCAGCATTATGGCAATCCAGTCTCCACGTGGCTGGTTTAGAAGCTGAAAAAGATGCTCCAAGTGATAGGTTACAACTTTCAACTTGGTCGTCCCTCAACCAGTTTCTCTACATTTTCAAGATTTTCTTTTTTTTCCCCCACATGGAGGACTCATACTATGATGATATTGTCTCATGGTGTTTTAGCACAACCACTCTAAAACAGAACTGAAAAACCTGTATAGATAAACATTCAACCTGTGCATGTATATATATATATATTTATATGTATGTACGTACGGGAAAGTTATTCTTTCTCCAGGCTCTGCAGTCTTCAAAGTGGCTGAACTAGTTTAGTTCAAGTTGCCAGAAATAGCCTTTTCAGGCACAGAGGATGCTCATAAAATGGTAGGTGACGTTTTGAGCGATGGCAACAGGGGACTGGGACAAAAGCTGTTAAAGCCACCTTGGCTGGTTTCTGTGCTCCTGGTCCCACTGTGATTAACCAGCCAGCTGTACTGAGCTGGGATCCCAAACCCCAACATCATCTCGTTCGCTCCAGTAGTTCTTTTAAATCTGAAGAACTTGGGAAAAAATGGGAAAGTGAGTCTGGTGACTCATTGTAGGTGGATGATTAATTGTTCTGAGATTGCAGTCATGATTACAGAGCTTTCATCTCGGGTGACACTAATTAGGTTTTTCATTCTTCTGCACGCATACATGATATCGGAGGAAATTCACTGCAATAGCACCGGGGAGGCCACATGCAAAGCCCCTCTATCATCACCAGCCAACCAGCCTTAAAAACTACTAATCAAATACACGGTTTACTCAAATGAGGCACTGGCTCAGTTTATGCAGCACCTAAAGCCCGAGGCCTCTGCTCAGGACAGTTTGTTTGCTACTTGGGTTTAGGAACACAGTTTTACCGATCACCTAAGGTTAAAGCTACAGCTGGGCATGCCAGCCCACCCTGCACCGCTCCAGCTGCGGAGCAGGCAGGAGAGAACCCGGCGTGCGTGCAGCCCGGACAGAACAGGCACGAGCACTTTTCTTATCAGTATTTGGGTGAAGCTCAGGCAAAGCCAGAAGCGCTGGGAGACATCCACTTCTCCCTGCTCCCACGGAAAGCTGAAGAGGGCACAGCAGGTTTGCAAGGGTTCTCGAGGAGCAGGCAGTTGATGCCACGTGGGCTGGGATCCACCAGCCTCAAAATGCCTGGCAGCGGGTGTGCATGCAGTCCCTGCTCCGACTTGCAAATTCCAGTATGGTGAGAGGGAGCTGCTCGGGAGCCCCATGCTCTAACAGGGACTGGGATGGGGTTGCTCTCTGCCTGCACGCCCAGAGCTCTGCAGAGCACAGGGAGTTGAACTGGTTACGCCAGTGATGTGGAATCAGGCTGCTAAGGCAGGGAAACAGGGAGGGAGGAGGGCAAAGCAAAGCATGGGAAAACACGTGGGAAATTTGGGAGGAAAAAAAAAATAAAACAGGCTATAACTGCTTAGCAAACAATTTTTTCTCACCCTGGGAGAACCCTGTTTTTCTGAATGTATCCCACATCATAATGGCACATGGAACAAATTAACTTGCAGCCATGACCTACATTTGGATCAGAAAAAAGGCTGGTCTAGCTAAAGCAAAGTTGTGAGCTGATGTTGTCAAAATAGTGGCTGTTGTTTTCTTACAGCCTTTAGGATGATCCCCTGCAGCAAAAGGCTTCAATGTATTCAACAGCAAAGCATGTCTGCTAATAGCTTTCAAGTATTGAAGTCCTCAAATCCCTGGGAAGCTCGGCTATCCCTCAGTCATTAGCCTCATTTGATCTAATGGGACAAGCACAAACAAGAGCAAAACCAAAGAATTACAGGAGTAGAAACAACATTTCCCAGAAATATCCAGTAGGTGCGAAATATCTGGAGTCCCCAGCACAACCACATCAAACCAGTGAGATATATATATATATATATATATATATCTATGTACTTGGCACATCTCTACTAGTTTCAAAATTACTTTAGCCCTTTTGGATCATATCCCAGGTAGGAAAAAGCCCGTACAGTCTCCTCTTCTGAGGTAGTAGCAAAGCAATATTTGTTTGTTCAAGTGGCCCATGCACATCAGTGAGTGATACACACAAGACTAGCTGCCAGAATTATTGGATCCTCTTTTTGAAGCCATACTTTTTGCAACCTGAAGACACAAACCTAAGAAGGCAGAGATGGGTCTGGACCAGGACCTCAAGTCCCAAACCCAGAACGTTCCCCTTCCCTCGGGCTGGTTTTACGCTCGGTATGTTTTCAGCAGCCTGGCTCCTGTGTTCATTTACACTCCCCACGTCCCAAATTCAGCCTACACCCTGTACGTGGAAATGAGCCTCTCGAGAACGGATTTGCAGAACTCTGCCCTAGCAAAGGCTCCAGCACGCTTTCCCTGCCACTCTGTTCTCAGAGGCTCTTGGAGTGGCTCTACTGACCTATAAGCAAACCTTTGCCAACGAACTTAAATATCAAGTCACAATTAGAAGGCTGAAGTTGACGCACAACAGCAAAGTATGGCAAGACTGAAGGAGCACCACAAAACGTCATCAGACATTCTCAGCCGCCGCTGGGCCTGGAGCTTTCCCGGGGAATCCTGCCAAGGAGGCAAGGGAGTACGATGTCTGCGACTCGGTGGCAAGTAGCCTCGGACAGCATAAGAGACCCAGGGCTGTCATACGTATATATATATAATATCTCTGAAGGCTGGTAAAAAACAGCTAGTGAAAGCAAATGAAGCAGCAGGGAGAGAACTCTGGAGGCAAATGTTAGAGCATCACCGAACCATATGCAACCCTGCAAAGATAATGGCCCTAAATTACCTCTCACTTGCATTGGTTCATTAAGAATTTGATAGAGCTCTACTGGTGCCACTGGAAGCCTGTTCAGAGAGCTAAGTGGACTCTGGATCAGGCCCTAGGACTGGAAAATATATTAGGTCATAAAGTACACTATTACATATTTTATAAGGGAACAGCTAGCAATGGCTGCTCCACCCGGAGAACATGCAAAAAACAGCTGGAAATAAGAACAGCTGTGCATATCCCAGCCTCTCTTTAGCAGCGGCTTCTTCCAGCTACTCCTGAGCTCATGCTAGAAAGGGAGCCATAGAAATGTCTATCTGTAGGAGGAATCTTAAAACACTGAGAAAACAATTACGTTCAGTGACATATGTGAGTAAAATAATTATAGCATAAATAAGACGCGCTTGACATTATTGTCAATTATTTGAGCTAACCTCTGGGTATGCAAATGTGGACAACGAGATATGTGTTTGCAGGCATCTGCAGTAAGTGCTTCTTACATCACAGCTTTTCAGGCAAGATTTTGGTATCTGCTAGCCAGATTTAAAACTATGCTATGAATACAGTCCAAATTAGACCATTCATCGCTCACACATAGGACACTTCTGTTAAGGTCTTCACAGCAACAACAAGTAACTGGGATATGTAGTGGTTACAGGTATTGCTAAGGAGACTATTACTTATTCCCAAAGCAGAGATTTTTAGACCTGTAGTAAATTACCTGCCTCTTGGGCAAAATCCTCCACTGACTCACACAGCTGATGCTGGTCACACATTCTCTGCTAGATCCATTTGCCAGTCTACCACAATGTTGTCTGCGCTTCCACAGAGGGGAAAATAGATGTATTAATCTGTAGACGGATGGATCCATGGTACAATCTGGACAACTTTGCATTTAATTTCTCTTCCATCATGTCTGGGAGCTGGGCCCAAATGGTGTTCTTTCATCGTGATTTTCCTTCTCCTTTAGTCATATAAACGTATGTATTGCATTGAACTGGCTGCTTGGTCATCGAATCTAAATATTCAACAACCGATATGGAAATTGGTTTACTTTTCTGGCATATAACCCTGGCTTCCTGGGAATAACAGGCAGGTATTTAATTGTTATAAGGTCTTTTTATTTTCCTAAAGACAAATGATAAAAAATATAGAATGCTGTACTTCGTAGAGTGCCCTTATAAAATACTATGTATCTGAGTGGAAAACTTGCCCAGTTTAACATAACGTGATGAATTAAATACAAGCTCTGTTTGGAAAAGACTTGCGGTGTGCCTAAGGCTGTTTTTAGTACTGCTCAGATGGAAACGTCACACCATGCAAGTCTCCATCGTAACCCACACAAAACTGATACCGCTCCCTGGGAACACAGTCTCACCATCTCTGCTGGTGGAGTAATGGATGTCAGTCTGCACGGATAATTGGGAGATTCCTGGGGTTTTAGCTCTCTGTAGTAATGCCAGCCTCAAGTTGCACATAGGACAGATCCGAGTAATTCACTGTCTCTTTGACTGCGGCAGAACTGCAGAAGTCTATACAAGAGAGATGACTTCTGGAGATAGCGTTGCTAACGCACGTATCTCGCAAGTATCTGTCCTGAAGTTTACAGTGAAATGGCTCAACCACCTGATTTTATCCATACGATAAGAAGCAGAACTAACCCAATTGCTCAATGATGACAGAAAAGCCCGAAGGTGGTAATACCTGACAACTGAACATGGAAGTTGCTATGATATAGAGGAATTCCTGGGTGACATGATAGAGTTCCCCCTCCCAACACTTCATAGGAAAGCTGTTGCCACCGAAGGGGAAGGGCACAGAATACCAGCGATGTTAAGTGTCCGAGCCACAAAGATTGAGACACTTGAAATTAGTTTTTAACAAGTACATTAACACAAAGGAAATTCCTGAACTCTGGACAACAGCTAGTGTGGTGCCAAGAGTCAAAAGTGGATCCAAAATGTGTGCCAGCTGGCCAGCATTGATGCCAGGCAAGGCAATGAAAAGCTGATAAAGACTTCAATTAATAAAGAAAATTAATTAACATAATAAAGTATAGAAATATAATTAATGCCAGTAATCACGGGCTTATGGAAAACAGGCCTCATCATATAAATCTGATGTCATTCTTTGATGAGATTACAAGTTTGGCTGATAAAGATAACTGCATGGGTGCAATACACGAGTTTGGTGAGTCATAGAACTCAGCAGAACACAACACACTGATTACAAACACATTATGAAACATCTGTAGAAGACAGTTGGTTTGTGGCACGATAGGGTTGCAGGTAAACCACAGTCAATGGTTGCAAAGCCTCAGCAATGTGACAGACAGGAATCAACATCAGGTTAATCACGGAGAGCAACGTGCATTTAGCAGTTTGGGGTGCTTAAAACAAGATGCATTTTAATCCAGCCAAATGCTAACTTTCACAGCTGTCAACAAGGAACGTAGTCCATACTTGCAGCAAGGACTACATGGGAAGCAGTGAGCTGGGAAAGAGTTAAGCAACTGAATATGAGCCCTCATTCTAGGAAAAGAAAAAAAAAAAACAAATAAGCAAATTTGACCTTTGGATACAGTAAAAAAAGAGAATTGAGGAGTGAATTTTTACCTCTGCAAGCAGCAAAACTACCCTGTTTTAGCACTTGCAGTTTTTAAGGCTACTGAAAATTGGAGTAAAGAAAGAGTCTAAAATAATGAAAATCTTTTGCATGTTATTTATGGAATTAATCAGTTTAATTAACCAGCAAGACAATGGAAAGGTGACTTGATAGCAGTGTGTTTGTACACACAAAAGAAGAAAACACTGGGTATCAAAGTACCCTTTCATCTAAAGGAGCAAAGCATAACAAGAAGAAAGGTCTGAAATGTGAAGACAAGCAAGTTTAAGTGAGCAATTAAGAACACAGTTTAATAGGGAAAGTTATAAATTGCTTATAGAAAATACTGATGGAATGGTGGATTCTGCAGTTCTCAGCATATACAAGTCAAAACTAGACGCTAGCTGCTTTTCTGGAAAAAATAAACCAAATAGAAGTATTCTGGCTAAATATAGAGGTAACTAGCCTTCATTACACAAAATACCAAAGTACACCATCTCATGGTCCTTTCTGGCCTTAAAATAAATTAATCTCTAAAGAGAGAGACTGCTTTTTCTTTAAAAAAATATAAATAAATGAAAATAAAAATTGCACAATGACTTCTAGTTTTCAGCTAGTTTTAAACATGCTTTACATTTTTCAGAGTTTTGACTGGTTTTCCCATTCTGCCTTGGGTATTTCAAGCAGATCAGTGTAAATATTGATAAAATGTATTTTCACCAAAAAGGAGATTGTTCAGTCGATAATTTCCATTGGCATTCATGTATTTTTATATGTTTATGACTGGCTTTACAAAGTGCTGGATTCCTCAGCATTTCCTGATGAAAACCAGAACCCTTTGTCATTGAAACATCCATCCAATTTACTTCTGTATTTTTTTTTCTTACCTGTATTTAACATTCTGTGAATAATCAATGAAGTGAGTGAACTTGATGTATGAAGTTGTTGTTTATGCCTATCTTTGCAGCCAGAAAGTTACATCAGTGCCATCTGCTAAAGTTTTTAATTTCTGTAGCACAAGACAGGATCATATTAACATGGAGCAGTTTCCCGCTGCAGCACTGTATGTGGTGCCACAATTTTGCATACCTCCGATCCGATATGATACATTAGCTCAACAGACAACTACCTGGATTTGCAGCACATGAAAGAAAATGGAGCAAATTAATTGACCTAATGGGATGGGACCTCCAGGACCAGTTTTTCCCAGCATTGTTTATAGTATGTCTTAGTCCTTCCCATCATTTTCCCATCATGGTGGGAAGGCTCCGCGCTGCTGGACCGCGCCGTGTGACTCTGATTCACATGGCCTGAACCGCTGGACATGGCTCACATCTGCACAGCAAAAACCTAAAGAAACACCACCCTTTGTCTCGCCAGCAAGGTCAAGGCTGGGTTTTCTTTTCCAGCAATGCAGCCAAATACGAGTTGGTTTATTTCACTAGGGAATTCCACTTCGGGAAAACAAAGGATGAAGTGGCGTTTCCTAATGAAAAGCAGACACTGCTGCAACCTACAGGCCACAGCTGGTATCCGTCTGCCAAGAAAGGATCTTGGGTTTGGGGGTTTTTTGGTTCTTGTGTTGGTTTTATTTGGTAAAAGAATTTTTCGGTCTGTTCTCCTCTCAGTGCTTTACGGATTGCAATAGTTATCCCTGAATTGTTTAGTATCAATGAAAGGAGAATTTTCCAATTCTGTTCCCAAAATTCTTCCCTAACTAGTACCAATATGTTGTCCTCCGTGCTTCTCCCACCCACAGCAGGCATTTACAGCTACTGCCTTTATCCTTCCAGCACTGTATTCACAAATAAAAAAAAACAAACCAACCAAACAAACAAAAAACCACCACAAAAAACCCCACAATCCTGCTTCATACATTTGCTTAAGGTATATTTGAAGCAAGTACAGAGCACGGCCAGTCAGAGCCGCACACTTCATACCAACCTTCCTCCAAATGAAGGACTCAGGGGGCCAGATCACATCCAAGGTGTTAGTTTGGAGTAACCTTGGGCACCTTCACTAGATTTTTTTCCCCATCTACCACCTTTGAGGAGATAATCTGTCAAACAGCCAAGTCTGTATTTCAACTCCTTTACTACAGACGTGTGAAGAAGCGCTTACAATGCTTGGAAAAAAATCTCCTCCTCCACCCACAGGGAGCTCACCGACCTTTGATTTTGCTGATAACAGTCAAAACTCATTCCACATTCCCGGTCAGAGCATCAGTCGTAATTACGTGAAAAATCAATCTGGGACCCCAAGGAGCAAGCCACAGGCTTGCCTGGCTGGTATCGGTCTGACTCACCATCTGCTCTTCCCTTCCCATTGTTTCCCTGTTGGGGGATGGTTGCAACCATCAAATTACAAAGTAAAAAACCCCACGTGGCTGATTAAAGTCCACTAATAATAAATAACCAAATCACCTAGAAGATGGTGCACATAGGACATGGAAGCTGGGCTTTTCTGGTCTTTCAGTGTTTGTTTGGCACTCCTTGTGCTTTTGGAATCTCTCTTTGTACGTGAACACTTCATAAGCTGTCAATGATTTGCCTGAATCATACACATTTCCAAATAACTACATGGCCCAGCACCTAATAGTAAGCTCAGAAACCACAAGCAGTTTGTAAATCATTCACAGATCAACCAGAGAACAGAGTCTTGAAAAGTACTATTTGAACAGCTATGATATACTTAATATTGCAATAAAACGTTGATACTTGGAAATCAATAGGGTCTGACAGACTAAGTATAACTCTGTGGTCACAAGCACAGGTTTAACTAACTTCAGAAATATTACCTAGGCTGGATGAAGATGAAAATTGGCCTTTTCCTTTATTGAGAGAGGAAAACAAAGATTTCCTGCACTGTGGTCATGTAGAGATTTGACCTCCCTGCTGCTGCACTGCTCTCCTGATAAGAAACTGTTTAATCTCCCTGACTCAGGGAACACCGATTCTGCTGATTCTCCAGAGGAAGTCAGGACATGCAACATGCCTTCATCTCAGACGTGTCCAGAGCCCTGAATGAAGCAGCATGACGGGACGTGCACCAGAGCTGCAACGAGGCATGAGTCATCCTCCTCTGGCCATAAACCTAAGTCATTGCTAAACTCCCTTCCATTTATTCCATCTGATCCTCTCCCCTGATTAATTTTGCAATGGTGTAATTTTAAAAGCACAGTTACGCTCTCTGAAGGCAGTACAGGATCTCTCGGGGAGTCTTGGAACAGTGTTGCCAACTCACATGATTTTTATCTCGAGTCTTATGATTTTTGAGTGTTCTTCAGCTTTCGCTGCCAGAAGCATGCAATGACATGAGAAATTCAGCTAGCTCCTCTCTTAATTTTTATTAATAGCAATTTTCTAGACATTATGATTGTACCCTAAAGACCCAGAAATCCCAATGCAAAGGAAAAAGGGGCCAATTTAGCCATTTCAACTGTGATTTTTAAGATTACCGTGTAATTCATGAAAACCTGACTCAAGATATTTTTCTATTGAAGTTGGCAGCACCATTTCCTTTTCATCCTCACTAAACTGCCCTTTAATATTATTCTAATTTAACTGTCTAGGTTATTAAAGAAACGGGGAATACAAACTCTCTCTGTCTGGAGGCAGAACAGCTATCTGAGTAATTTTTTTCAGGTGCTTGCAAAGGGCTTGTCAGTACTGGATGGGGAACAGGGCCATCAGGATGGTGGGGAGGAGAAGGAGCAAGGTCCTAACTGGAAAGGCAGAGTAAGAGAAGATGAGTTTGCCCTCCCTCGAGGAAACGCCCCTCCACAGAACCTCCTGGAGGCAGGACAGCCTCTTTGCCTGCTTCCTCCAGGATGGGGTGGGATGGTGAGCAGCAAAGGCACCAGCACCCTCTGCAAAGCAGAGCCCCCCTGCCCACAGCTGAGTCTGCTTTTCTTCTGGCTTCCAAGAAGTGCACAGAAGCCAGCTCAGAGTCAAGGAAATATTATTCTTGGGGCAAAGAGGAGTCCATATTTAACCAGCTCTGAATCCAGGGGGAGCAAAGTATACATGTCCTTGCAGTTACCGAGCTTCCACGCTGGTTTTCTCCCTTGTCTCTCCAGGTGCCAGGGGCTGCGTGCACAGAAGGAGCATCCACAGTGTCACTGCTTTTCAAAACATAAAGGCTTGCAAATAAATGGGGGTGGAGGTGGGGTTAATTCTCTTCTTGGGCATTCAGAAAGGGTTTTGCTGAAGTCTGTTGTGGCCAAACCATGATGCTGACAGGGCCAAAATCTCCACGTCATTAATATAACAGCCAAGCTCCCGTAAAGGGGAGCTTTGTCAAGGACAACCAGTTTTGACCCTGAAGAGGCAAATGGCCATCAGAGACACTGTGTTTTTCAAGGGTAGGCAGGAGGCTGTGCTCAAAGTCACCTTTTCCTCTCTAAGAGCAGCTGCTTTGACACCAGTTAGGCAACGGGGATAGTTGCTCATAGAGGAAGTGCCTCTGCCCGAAAACATTGTGGAAGAACATTCAGTGGGTGTATGTTCCCTTGCTGAGCTGCGGCAGTCACTAGCTGGCGGTCACAACATGACTCCAGTTATACTTGGCATCTCTTTGAAAGTGTTACCTACTTACTGAAAGCAGTTAATTAACTGATAATTTTAACCTTCAGAACAAATAAAACAAAATGCAACTGTTTAGCTCTGATGACTTTGGCAAAAACCTCAAAAACAACCTGGGCATCCCCTGTAGGCACCAGAGGGAAGCGGAAAGATTGCCAGACTTTGTCTTTTTGCTTTCAGATACCGTATTTGTAAAGTCCACCTCCTACTTTTAGAGGACCTGACATAATTTTTGCATGGGAGGAGGCATTAACAGCTTATCTGGGCATTATCTTTAAGAGAAAAATCATTTAGCAGATATTAGCTATCTCTGGATAGTAATGGGCCAGTGAAGAAAAATGTGTTTTGCTGAAGTGTTCATTACCATCACAAGTTTCACTTGCTTTAAAACAACTTCCATATTAAGTAGCAATAATGTAAGCCTCATTAGGGGCTGCCCATATGTCTAGCAGTGAAAGGATACATAGCTCTAGTACTGTGCAAAAAAATAAAGATTTGCGATGGTAAGCTGCTCCCAACCTTTTCCACTGGCAATCCCACCCTGCCAAGCTCCTCATCCAGGCGGAGGCTCCCACTTCTGCTACTGGGTTAACCTGCAGTCACTCCTCCTATCCTTCAGGAATAACTGCTCTCATATCTTTCCGTCTGTCAAGTAGTATATTACTCTCTAAGTGCAAAATAGGTTACTGGTATGTCCATTACTAGATTGGACTACTGGTGAAATAAAGCGATATTCAAGGAAGATGAGTAAATGTATCAAAATGCAGCACTAAGGAAGCATTCACCCCAGTACAAACGGGGAATTTGTACTCAGCTGTACTGAGCTTTGCCCCGGCAAGGAGGAAGACCCAGAGAGCTAAGACTTTAGCTTGATAATATATATAATGTTATTGGGAGAAGGGGTTTGACAAACCGAACATGTAAATACACATATTCGCATTTGTAAATTAGCGAAAGTAAATTTGTACACAAAGACGTAGACTTCAAAGTGTACTGAATATTCTGGGAATGTGAAGATTTGGCTCCAAGTGAAAAAAGTCAAGATTTGGTATATTAATAGCTAGACCCAAACCAA
Organism: Microhierax caerulescens; assembly: GCA_035590215.1. Classification (NCBI taxonomy): domain Eukaryota; kingdom Metazoa; phylum Chordata; class Aves; order Falconiformes; family Falconidae; genus Microhierax; species Microhierax caerulescens. The sequence continues at coordinate 32,219,934 of JAVJGJ010000047.1, read as the reverse complement.
TAATGGAGGAATTTCACCCAAAACTGTAGCGTGTTATATTTTTCATGCCTCTAAGCAATGAACATTATAATTTCCTGCAATCTATGATACAAAATAGCTTTAATTTCTTCTAAGTATGCATGTTTATGAAGTTAGAGGAATAAAAATTCTGACCTTGAAACACAAACTAATAGTAATAAACTACAAAATATGTACGATGCAGTTTATCATTATGCCTCAGTTAGATGAGATTAGCTAATCATGCAGTTTATTTTCCAAACATCTATATGCTCCCACTGTTTGTTTGTTTGTAGTTCTGGCAGACAAGCCTCAAAAGGATGAAAAACATGATTAAGAATTCATTTACATTTTCTTTAAGTATCACCATCATTATATCATGAACTAATCATCTACCCTATTCTGTGTTTATGATGTTGCCCATGAATTCTGAGCACTGATTTATTTTTTGACAGAGCACTGCTAGTTTTATGCACAAACCTACAGAGCCCCATCTAACCTGCTTTAGAGTCAAGAATCAACATCTCTTAGAATGATAGAATCATTTAGGTTGGAGAAGACCTTTGACATCATCAAGTCCAACCCTTAACCCAGCACTGCCAAGCCTACGGCTGAACCACGGCCTCGAGCACCACGTTTAAGTGTTTTTCTAAACACCTTCAGTGACACTGACTCCACCACCTCCCTGAGCAGCCTGTTCCAGTGCTTGGCAGCCCCTTCGGGGAGGACATTTTTCCTAATTTCCAACAGATCGGAAAGCACACGGGCTGTGCTGCTGCTGGTCTGGCAGGACCCTCCCTGCCCTGCTGCAGCACTGGGGGGACTTTCCTAACAGAAT
>JAVJGJ010000047.1:32194086-32214046 GCA_035590215.1 Microhierax caerulescens | reverse complement strand
CACCCCCACCCCCCCCCCCCCCCCCCAGCGACCCAGGCAGCGTGCCCCCTGAGCTGCGGGTGGGTGCACGCGCTGCTGGCACCGCCGAGCTTCCCGGGCAGGCAGCCCTGCCAGCCCTAATGGCCTCACTGCGCTGCTGCTCATCCTCAAACGCCCAGCCTGGGATGTGTCTGGACAAACAGGGCTGCTGAGCTCTAGCCTCGAGCCAGAACAGACTCCGCAGCAGGAGTGGAAAAGTACCTCTTCCCCACGTGTATCCATTCTCTCCTGCTGGCTGCTGCTCCTGCCTCCCCATTACACACAAGTTAATATAAACCAATTTGGAGGGCTGCCCTGCTTTGGAGATTCACGTCATGCTTCCTGTTGGACCCCTTGCCATCCTCATGTACTAAAATTACAGTCACTGTTCCCAGAATAGATCACGTCGTAATCAAATCTGGAACAACGTGGTTAAATATTTTCTGCATCTTGCTGGGTCCAGCTATTTCCTGTGAAGAACCACCATTAGAGGGAATAACATAAGGTTAAGAGATCCCACATTTCATACACACACCTTTTCATGAAGACACTTAAAAGAAAGGAATTGAGTCACTGTCGGGTTCCCCTGGAGCATCTGCCAGCGACACTCATCTGAAGGCGTGTACCTGAGGATGCCCCAGCTATAGCCAGCTCCTGTACACAGCTTCCCTGTTCCAAGGTGCTGCCCGAGAGGAGCACTGAGATTCTCAGAAATAAAGATAACTTCCAGCAAGCCAGCTGTCTGCATTCCCATCAGCTTTGGTGGGATGAAGATCAGTGTAGCTATAGGCCTGGAGACCACAAGAAGGTCCAGTGATGCACAGCTGCAAATCAGAGAACAAGCATCAAGAACTGTCTTTATCTCTGGAAGGTGGAACTTATGCAGACACATTCATGCACACCCTGCTGGCATCTGGACATAGCTGGTACCACAAGGAGGACACCACAGCACAATCTGCTTTATCTGTCTTGCAGAAACAGAATGAAGAATAGCAATGCTTTGTTTAATTTCCATGTTTGTATGGAAACAACATAATCCCGATTACTGTATACGCTTCATGAAAGGTAGAAGGACACATCAATGCTTACATTTTTTTAATAAAGATGAAAGAGGAAAATGAGAAAACATGTTCATACCAATCAACAAGACAGATTAGGATTTCATCCAGTGTATGTTTTAGACAGATGGGCCTTTCTTAATGCCTTGAATTTTTCCTCTTCCCACTTCACTGCAGTTAAGATAAAGATGCCCAGCCAGCTATTGAGTCTTTTTCTATCTGTGCTGAACCATACCCACTCCCCAGAAAAAAACACGCCCCTAAACCCCCACGTCCAGCCTTGCTTCCCAGAACAGAGTTCACCCTACATTTACAGAATGATGTCTCTTTAGTAATTCAGCTGCTTTACCTGAAATCATTAGATCCTCTCAAGATTTTCATCTAGAGCTCTATGATCTACATAGTCCTGATCATTTCTGCATAGATAAGTGAGGTGCAGAAAGACAGAACTACTTGAATATAACATAAGAAAGCCTGTGTTAATGAAAAGACTTAAAGCCATATCCACAAAATCCTTGACGGTGTTCAGACCACTGGAATTTTATCTACAAGAGCATATTTCTGCAGCCCTGGGTCACAACCGGACATCGTGGTTCATAGAGGATACGTTCAGATGAATTTCTCTTCCACATCAGAACAAAAAAAAAATATTTCCAAATTCCTTGCAATAGACATTTTGGAGGAAATAGTTGCTCTGGAATTACCAAAAAAATTGGTTTCTGCATGAATTATTTTTATTTTTTGAGAGTTTCCACGATAGTAGGAAAAAGAATTTGAAATTCCCTGAGGGGAAATTGAAGTTTCTTGTTTTACTACTGCAGACATGGACCATCCCAACGATGCTGTAATTTTCTTGTCTTTTTTTTCCTCCTCTACAACAAAAACAATTGTACTAAACAACATGATTTCACAAACAGTTTTGATTCTGCTGGAATTCAGACCCTGATGGCAAGATCTCAATGAACAACCTGATGAACAGCTGTCTTGTTGTCAGAGGTACCAACCAAACAAACCTCTGCAGCTGAACAAGCAGATTTTGCTCTGCCTTTTTTGCTTGCAAATGTGCATGTACTGCCCAAGCACAGGGTTGCTCTAGCCCACTGCCTCTTCTCCTATGATATTTTAATTTTTTTTTCCTCCTTCCTTTGCTCCACCAACACAAGTTTTCTGCAGCAGAATGGGATGTAAGGCTTGGGTCAGTCAAGCTGCAGTTCACAGCAGGATCCTAGGAGTGCTGGGGTTCTCAGATTGTGAACAAAGGTTTCAGACAAGAGGCATTTGCTCTAACTTGAAGCAGATATAATTTAAATTGACTTTTTGGAGATGAGCAGGAATCTCAGCTGCTCTTTAGGAAGAGAGGCTCATCTAAGTTGTTAAATCAGTTCCGCAACAGGGTTTTGCAGTGCTCATGAACTACCTTGAGGGTTTGAGTGGATCTTTCCCCCCCACCGTGCATCACTGCTGTCCATGCGGGGTTCTGCTGTAGGCTGCCACATACTTTGCTATTGTTCTTCCTTTGCCCAAAGCCATTGAAAATTCCTCCGCCTCATGTTGTATTTACAAGTTTTTGTGGGTTTATGTATTATCAGTTTGGGTGGGTGGGGGAAACTCAGTTTTACAGATTTCCCACCCCCCTCAAAAAAAAAGTGGAGAGGAGCTTCCTTCAATCTCACAGTAATGGTTTGAAATTTGTCAGGGACTATCCTGCTCTCTGGAAGGTAGAATATACATTCCTCTGGTTTGGGTCCTGAACTGAAACCAGCTTTCCTCTGAGCAGGCTGCAATGCTTAGTGCTCAAATCTGAACACCAGGCACAGAAGCCAGCGCCACAGTTCCAGCCATGCAGTGATCTGTGACTGACAGCTTGTTTTCCACAGCTGGTTTTGCTGCACTTACTGGATCAGGATAAAGCACCTCCTGTGTTACTCAGGGGTCAAAGACGGGAGGCAGATTTCTGCCCTCAGCGTATCAAGATCCAAGGAAACAGCAAATGGAAAAAGACACCACCTACATAAAAAAATAAAAATTGTATATGAAAAGCTTAGAAAAGTGTTGTGCAGCGCTGTTTCCTCTTCGGGTGCAGATTGTACCATGATTCTTTCCTTTCCTGGTCCAATCTGTCTCAGCAGAGAGCACAGCAGAGACCTCAGCAACTGGCACATCAGGTGGCAGGTTCTATCAACCCATCTCCAAGTGATTATTCCAAGATCCACAGACTGCACAGACCTCCCCAGCCAACACACAGGATAAAACAGCTGTCTGACCCCTCAGGGGCTGGGAACAAACAATCAGAAAAACTCAGGACCAGAAAGGGTCACCTCTCGGAGCCAACAAAGGGAAGTCGCCTGCATGCAGCATTCTGTTTGTGCAGGTGAAAAGCAGCCTTGCTCTGAGAAGCCACCCATATTTTTATAGCTGCATTCAGTACGATTTTATATTTGCATTTAAAACAGCACCCTTGGAACAGGGTGGAGTCCAGGTTTGAAAGCCAAGAGTCATTTGAAAACATCTTTGTGAGCCAAACTTCTCTTATTTGATATGGCCAGAAAGATGGGAAGTGCTTTAATGGGGCCATTGAGAGATGCTCACTGTGAAGCATCCTTGAAGCCTGCATTCAAACAACAGATATGTACTACTCACGGCACCCACTGACTGGTGGGGGTGCCCTTACAACTAGTAGAACAATGCCTGCCCCAGCACAGCTTACTCCTCTGAGCCTAGGACTGGCTTGCATTAGAAAGGATGTGCTGGTACAACTTGACCATGCACACCCTTAAGGGAAATACAGCTCACACCCATAAAAGAATTCATTTGTCATGATAGCTTCAGCTCATTTCTCTAAGCAAACAAGCTATTACAGCAAAAGGATGTTTTTGCTGTATAAATATGTCTCCATTAAGACTTTTCTCCAAAACTAAAACAAAGAAAATGTAGGAAAAAATCATACTTCTGTGAAGCAGTCAAATGAGGGTCAGTATTTGAGAATTTTATTTTTAATGGAAATTTATAAACTTGATAGTTTTTCACTTCATTGACAGAAATCATGGGTGGATACTGTTATGAAACAGTTTTGAAGAGAGGTCACAAAAAAGGTGGTTGAAATTGGCTATTTAGAATTAGAGAGAAAAATTCATCTTTAAGTACTGGACAATTTTACTCAAGCAGCTAAGAAAGATCAGTGGTAAACCTTAAATAACTCCTAATACTATTGTTTTATTTATAATGCTTACTACAAACATGGGACAGATTTGAAATAGGAAATCAAGCCAATTTTTTAATTACTAGTGATAAAATGCTTTAAGCTCTGCATTAGCTGCAGCCAATACAGTGCCTTTGATTCCACTGATCGGCCTTAATTGATTAAATGAATGCACTTCGTCTTCAGATTTTATTGCCAGAACTTTCTGCCACTTTCTATTACAATCCATTTCGGAAGATACCCGATGATCATACCTGAATACATTTCATTCTCACTTTCATCCTTCCGTTAATTATCTGGTTTCAGCAAACCTGGAGCGCACTGTCCCATTTCTCCTGAACAGGCGGCCCTGCTGGCTGCCAGCCAGCTGCTGACAACCCGGCTTTCATGCAGCAAGGGACTCCAGCACACAGACACATCTAAAACATGGCACATCCAGCCTGACCAAGAGCTAACACCTTTCCTGCATGATTCCCTGCCTTGGCCAAGTGTTGCGCTGCATGGAAGACCCCTTCGGTTCATGTATTCCTTCCCATTAAAGGATCTTTGGACATTTTTTAATGAGGTCTCAGTATACAGCTTTTTAATAGAGAGGTTTGTATGTGTTTCAATATTCCTAATATTAACTAAATTTAAACAGGTGGTTTTCCACTGAAGATTACTCTGTTTCAGGGTGCAATTCTTGTTCTCTAGAGAATCCGCACATGCCTGTATGAAGGGGAGGGTTGTGGAGAAAACCCCAAGAATTTGCATAATGTGAAAATTGGAACTTCATTGTTCAAGTTAGGGACAAAAGAATTTATTCACCCAGAAGGGAAATATTCCTGAGATAGCAGACAGCAGAACACCTAAGTTATATTTTGCATAACATTAATCATGAAAGTATAGGTACTCCAGCACTCACACAGTGAGCAGCACATTACAACCAAGTTACTGGAGGAATACAGGCCTGCATTTGGGTTATTTGTCCCTAGGAGACTTCAGTCCGAGCTCATCATGCAAGCTCAGAATACAACCTGACCCATATATGCTATTAGAGTATTGCACATAACACCGCCTGGATTTCTCAACACAAGGGAAAAACGTGTTAGCACAATCCCTAGAATCTATATTCATGAGAGTGAGGTAGATAATACGCAGAGCCCAGCAGTGCAGGTAATTAAGAGGAAAAGGAAAATAAGTTCTGCAAGGCAGAAAAATGGACAATCTCTCTTACTCTGTCACTGTTCTGATGGAGTGTTCCAGGAGAAGAAAACCCTCCTGCTTGCTTTTGAGTTATCTTAATGACTGGGGATGCTGTCATGACAGTAATTAGGTAAGGCTGAAGAATGATAAACCTGCAAAAGGTCTTTTTGTCCTTACCACAAGACAAAGTCAAGAAATACTCATCCGTATTACATACATAACACACAAGCCTCACAGCCTGCTAAGGTCAGCAATTTTTGCAAATGATTGCCATGCATGTTAACATGGCATGAAGGCTATCTCAGAGCAAACAACTCATCTTCCCCAGCCTCCAAAAGCTCTAGAGGGGAGAATTACAACCTGCAGATGATGCCTTTGTTACAATCCAGTGTCTCCAACAAAAAAGTACATCTGGAGCCAACAACTAGGATTTGCTTTTACTACCAGAAACATAATTTCTCACATTATTTCTCTATAACACTGTATAAATCAATATCTATTTTCTTTTTCAAACTGATGCCTGCTAAGTTTTTTCTCCTGGAAAATGGCTCTTCCAAGTTCCTGCTGCACTTAAGTTTTTTATCTTATACATAGATCTTTATCTTATCTACTGCATGAGTCAAGTAGGGGAGGAGGCTTTCTTATCTTTCTTAGCCAACAGGGAAGAGCTTAATGAAAAAAATCCTATTGTTCTCCTGTAAGAGTCTGCTTGAAGCTCCCAGGGAGGCTGTGATACCCGACCGAGATACACTGATACCCATCACACTGCTACAAACATCTCTCCAGATCCAAATCACACATCTGAGCTATTCTACAAGAGCCCGGACAGCATTTCACTACATTTTCCCTCCATCTTCTGGACTTCTGAGCAGGCAGGCATTACTACATTGTAATCTATAGCTGGAAAGTTTCATTAATATTGAAGATTGTTTAGTGTGATAAAGTTAACCATGTTTACACATGAAAGCCGATTCAGATTAAAGGCAGCAGTCTTCCTACTGACATGGTTGTTTCTCAATAACTCCCTGTGCAGACAGCTGTAATTCAAAAACACCCTCTCCAGAGCAGACCTTTATCTGGGCACTCATTGAATTCAGAAGTTCACGTCTGCTGCCATAGTTTCAGAAGAACTTGAAGACAATTTAATCTTTCTAAAGAAATGCATTAATAAGTTTAACACCTAAAAGGAGAACCATCAAAAGACTATTTGTTCCTGCTGAAGTGCTAGGAAGTATTTTGACTTTGCTAATTTATTCCTGCAAGAAAAGGCAAATAAGCTATCCCAGCATATGTTAGCTTATGTTTTTAAAAGTTTCACACAGGGATTCACGAAGATGTAACTTTTTCTTGCACTTTCTGAATTAGGGACACCAGAGAATCATCTCATCAGTTATATCAAAGGCCACAGCCCTGACTGGCTTTGTTTTCCTTTATCAAAATGCAATTAAACCACAAATTCCATCTTCTCCTTGCATCAAATTTGTGAAAAGGAGCCATTTTCTTGCAGTAAATTCCTAAAGATTTCATGACATGAGCAGCAGAGCATAGTAGAAGTGCATAATAAATCACTCCAAATTCTAGCTGTGTCTAAAGGGTTTATAGAAAGCTCTCTATCCGTTTTTCACACTCCAAAATCTGAATTATAATTAATTTCAGGAATCAACCAACCTACCCTTACTTTAAAAATGTCAAGCTAAGGAGTGCATTATGTGAGATTACAATTAATCAGAAGTGCAGGCGCACGCACACACGTCTTCCCACTTAAATTCTTTGGCCAAAAAAATATTACACCAGCCTTGACAGATACTAAATGATCTTTTGAAATAATACTCACTGGTGATAAATGTTACACTTTTGCTGCCTCCTGCCAACACAGAGCTTTTCGGCAGCAAACAGGCATCATTTGACAACTCCTGCGTTAACTCTAACGGCATGCTGATGGCCGTGACAGCTTTCTTTCTCTCCCATTTGCTATCCCATCTGGAAAGAACTCCAGGGATGGAAGAGCCCAGCATGCTAAATTATATAAAAAAAGAATTATCAATATTCACAAAACATTAATGAAACATTAAACATAACTATTTCTCGAGACACTGTTATTTACTCATTTTCTTGCACAGATCAGATGAGTTATTCGTAACTGCTGCTGTCCTTGGCCCCAGCGGTGCCTTCTAATCTTATATTGCCCTGATGAAAGGCAATAGGGTTTCCTCTGCCTGGGTCTAATGCTCCTTAAAATGTGGCTGCAACCCAAGCTACCCCAATGTCCTCGCAGAAAGCAACTCCACTTTTTGAGCAGAGCACCCATTTGCTTTTACATATAGGACAGGAGCAAACGCAGGGGGCACAGGGCTGTGTGTGCACCCAGCAGGCATGGCCCCTCTCTGGGCAGGGCCCTTTCCATGCCCCGTCTGCTCCCTGTTGCTGTCCTTCTGTGGCTAACCAGCCCTACATGCCAGGAGGGAGGAGATCCAGGTCACAAACACCACTCATAGTTAAAGCAAACCAAAATATTGGTGTTCATGAGCTTTCCCTCTCCTCTGCAGCAATACCCGACCTCCCCTCTCCTCCTGCTCGGGCATCGCCCCCAGATCTTCCTGCCTGGCAATCACAGCAAGGAAAGGCATCTCCTGTCCCCTGCCTCAGCTCCTGAGGTGCTAACGAAAAGGCTGGACACAGTCTGTACAAGGCAATAGTCCCAGAAATATCATTTTGCTTAGCTGTCACCTGCAAGGGGCGAGGAACAAAAATAACTGCTCCCTAATTTAATACATACTTCGAATAAAAGCACCTTCTCTTCCATTTATCTACCTGTGGAGCTATTTTTGTCCAGTTCACTGGGAGAATTGTTACATTCTCTTGTGCCTAAAATATTTTACTTCTTTAATCACTGCACAGAGCTCCTACCTTCAGTAAATGAACAGAGCCAACAAGAGAAATTTATTACAGCCACAAGCCAGAGATCAAATTCTTCTCTCATCAATTATTTGGGCCACTATTGTTTCTAGCAGTTTCTCCTCTTAATAAAACTGATCACAGCTGAATGTTTGGCTGCTTCTGTAGGAAATGCCAAGACTTGTTATTTCATTATACATGTATTCTCCTTACTTGTATATTCTCTGGAAGGATTTTATATGTAAGTGATGAGCATTGTCTGGTTGACAAAGTATGACTAAAGTACAAGCTGAAGAGCTGGAAGATAAATTCGTCCTCACAGTGCTGTCGCTGATTTTCAATGCAACAATTAATAAAAAGCACTTCTCTTTTGCCCCTCTATCAGAGGCAGAGCTGGCAGTTTGGTTTTTTTTGCTGGAGAGGAAAAAGAGTAAAGAAAAAGCCTGGGCAAAGCCCATCCCCCTAGCCCAGCATTGAAAGGAGGTTGTAGGTGACTTCTGTACAACCCTCCAGGGAAGGGCTGAGAGAGGACAGGATGGTCTTGTCCCTAAAGCAGCTCTTCCATGCACCAGGCACCAAATGTAGGGATCAAGTGATACAGACTTCGAGTCTACATTACTTTTTCCTTTTCTTGTAAGGCACAGTTAGGATGGTCTTTAAAAAAAAAAAAAAATCCCTTTGCAATTCCCACCCCACCTCTAGAGCATCTCCAAGAGCCTGTGGATATGAAAGCAGAGCCAGCCAGAGCAGAGGCTCCGAGAAAACAGGGGGAGAGCTGAGAGTGTTGCTGGCCTGGCAGGGAAGGTGCTACAGCACTAACCTGGGAAGGACTGGAGAGGAAACTTGGGGGGAGCTTCTCTCAGCCCAGGAGGGGTGGAAAACCACATCAGTGTCCCAGCTCCGCAGCGAGGTGACCCCTACGAGCTGGGGAACAGGAGGCTGGAGGCAAGTGTACCCCCAGTCCCCGTGCAGGGCGCTCCAGCACAGGACGTTATGCCGAGAGGGACTTTATCATGTCAAGGACCAGCCAGCTTGTTTCCAAGACCTGTCAGTTGCTGGAAGGTGAAGCCGAATCACAGGATTTATCACTGGAAACACAGATGGTTCGCTTGGAGAAGCCATTTTGACAGCTTCGCAGAAAGAGGAGATCACAGCGGCGTGCAGGGAGATGAGCGAGGTCTCCCTGCCACTGCGAACTTGGCACTGGTGGAAAGGCAGCAGCGAGGGAGCTGCTGGGAACAGGCCTATTTCCATATGCTTCTTTTTGAGCATGGCATTGCCTCAGGAGGGATTAGAGTGAGAAGTCAGGGCTCTTCCCCAGGCTAACAGGAGCTCAGCATTTCATAAAAGGGATGCTGGCAGCTTTGGGAACCCTCGGCATGCTGGTCGAGGCAACATGCCTCAGGAAAGACACTCGCTTGTCCTTGAATAAAGGGCTTTGGTACATTGTGTGCTGTGCGTGCAGGCAGGATGCTCCTGTTGAAGGACTAAAAACCATGCTCTCACCTCCCCAGAAAGTGAAAAGAAGCCAATGAGAAGGAACTGAGAGCCCATAAAAGCTGAAATACAGAGCACGTTCCTAAGGGTTATAAGCCTTTGCTTGGCAGAAGTACCACGGCATCCTTGCCAGGGATGGGCACAGAGCAAGCTAAAGTAGCACAGAAGTAGAAAGACCCGGGTTTATGTCCAGTACTTTCCTCATTCAACTTAAAAGTTATTACAGCAGTTTTCCTAATGGAATTAAGGCAAATATCAAGCAAGCTCACCTTGCCTGGCTGAGCACCTGCATGTACATAAGCAGTGTGAAGAGCAGCCAGATTAAGCTAGAGAAAAGGACTTGTACACATCCTCCACAGACACTGAAGGTACATCCACGGAGTCTCATTTGCCCCGGTTTGGAAAACTATCTCCAAAGCCACTGCAATGTCGTTTGTGATGAGGACGTCTGGATTACCTCCTGCACAAGTCTTCTCACCTCCCTTCCATCCTTTCATTGACTTGATCACTTTGGAGAGCAAGAAGTCAACTATTCCTCTACTTGACTGAATTACCTTTGAGGTCTCCCAGTGGAAATTGCCAGTCTGTGTTATCAGTTACAGCAGTCTAAGATGAGCAATGGTAAAGCACGTCAGAAGACCTCAACCTTGGAGGTCTAATTAGACCTCTGGGTTCTAAGGGGAACAGAGTGCTTAACCTAGAATATGAAGAAATTGTCTTGAATCTACTATATAAGTTGATGTAAGAGAGAGATGAAAAATTAAATGGTATAATTAAAGGTTAACAAACTCAAGGGAGTCATTAGACAAACTGAAAAGATCATCAGATTTTTAAAAAAGAGCAGAATCAAAGATAATGGAATTCAACCATTTCAACTCAGTTTTCCTCATTTTCCACAGTTGAGAAAACATTGTAAGCCCATGTCAAACAAAAGCATTAAATGGTAATTTCTACATTTATCTTTGAGTATTAGGTTTAAATGAAGCTTTGTAAGGTAAAGGCTGGTGACTATTTAACCTGCTGTTGTGAAAAAGTATTTAAGATATTAAACATGATCTAAAATTACTGCTATAACCTATCATTTCCTAATCCCTTAACTCTTGAGGAGGATTTAAAAAATCAGTTATATAAGCCTTAGTAAACAAATAAATATACCATATAGGAAACTAAGAATGAAGCAGACTACCTGAGAAGGAAATGTACATATTGCGAGTGAGGTTTAAGGGAGTTTTCCAGAGTACCTCAATGAATTAAGAGCCTAATTCCCATTTATGGGAACACTTATGAGCTATGATAAAGGAAGTGTTTTCTCTAGTAACATTTTTAACTAAAGTGACATGACAGAAGTACTTATTTTATGATTTTTATGACAACAAAAATACACAGTGCAAAAAGGCTCCTGGAGCTTCTGATTGCTTTCATTTCATTTCTTACCACAAAAGTGAAATGAGAATGAAGGGAAGATTATATTGCCAGGTTTCTCATTATTAATGGTGAAGGAAATAGTTGCCTTAATGCATTTGATTACATCTTAATAATCACAGTCACCCAGTTCCTTTTTAAACACGCCAAATTCTGTAACAGAAAAAATATCTTTACACCGACTGCGAACTGTTCAGCCCTGACCACTGACAAGTTGTGACAACTGCACCGAGCCTTCTGGGAGAGTGTAAATATAACCGGCTTTGCACCCACGTGAGTATCATCTGTCAACACGAGAGCGTTATCAAAGCTGCAGGGAAGGCAGGGCTGTGCATTGCAGAAGTTTCCTGAGGTGCTGCAGGAATAACAAAAAGAGCAGTGCACATGCATAAGTAGGAAAGGGTTCCTCAGCAAACATGTGCAAGGTAAGAGCTGCCTTCTGAATTCCTGATGTTCCCAAGTTGTCCTCAGGGATAATCCTGGAAAAAAGTTTTTTTAATACTGGTAGAGATGGTTGAGGAAAACTGTGCCTAAAGTGTGCCCAAATGCTGAGATGGGGCTATCAAGTGTGCCAAGCTGTTAAAAAACTGATCTTTAACAGAAAAATAAAAATCACTGGAACGTAACTGGAACACCCCAAGCCTGAAACGGGCTTTCCTGAATTTGAGCTAAAGCAGTTTGGAGGACTTTCAGGAGCTGCTTCCCTTCTCCTTGTCTGCTTTATACCTCTCTCAAACTTTGGGGTCTCTGCTGAAGGGCTGACAAGCCAAAGGTCGTTTGTAAACTGCATCGGTCTTAGTCTTTTGTCTGGTGCCCAACAGAACCAAAATTCAGCACCAGAACTGAGACTCCTTTGTGAGGAGCAAGTCAGCAGTCACACGGAAAGAGCAAGAATGCAAATCCACCACTCGGTTTTCTGGGGAAAACACAGACCTTTCAGCAACAGCTGCATCTGACCACAGCTTTGTCTCCTCTATCAGTTAGTGCTAAGTGAAAGAAATCAGAAGTTTGAGAATTCAATGTTTCGTTAATAAAAAAGCCATACCAACAGTCACATGCACAGCCTTATGCACTGGGACTTGGCACTCTGGTACCCCCGATGAGATGTGGCAAGGCAGAGATGCAGAATTTTCCTACCCACCAGACTTTGTTGCCTAACCCCCAGGAGCATCGCCGCAGCTCCCCGCACAGTCACTTACAGGTGGCTGTCCAGACCAAGATCCTAGAGGGATGGAAATGAGGGAAGTGTGAAAAATCACAAAAAATATGCAGCAAGGGAGAGACACATGGCGAAAGAGTAGCTCAGTGCTGTCCTGAGACTGCCGTGAAAGGATGCTGCAGATGGAAGGGAATAATCTATTCTTCATGTGCGTGGTAGGTTAGAGAAATAATGAGATAAAATTACAGCAAAGGAAATTCAATTCAGACATCAGGAAATACTCTCTAATGGTAAAGACTGTTATGCCCTGGAACAGATAGCTTAGGGAGACTGGGGAATATATGGTGCCGGTGGGTTAAAGAGACAGATGAACTAAATGTCCTCCTGAGGTCCCTTCCAAGTCTATTTTCTTTAATTTAGGGTAAATCATTTCAAATTCTTCAGTAGACTGTTGCACCTGTATGACCTCTAACTTTCCAGACATGGTGGATGTGCTTACTTCTGAATTAACAGTACCTTTGGGTTTTAAGAACGGTATATAAACCAAGTAATGCTAATTATAGTATTTTATGATATAGTTTCACCACAATTATACACAGCCTATAGGTCCATTTAATCTAAGAATGCCATTAGGCATCTGGCTATGCGGCCTTCATTCAGTCAAGAACATCAGCCATTTCAAATAATATTCTCCCAAACAACATACCCAGGTTACAAGGCATCAGTTTCTGTATTCAACTGCCTCAAACACGTTACTGTTCTTAACTGGAATGGCTCAGTTTGGCATTACTCTGCCTGAACAGTTTCTGATGGTGCACATTGTAAAAATTCCATGAGAGAAGCACTTTTTTGGGGTGATTTATTTAGTGTCATCACTTATTTTTTTCAAAATCACAACTTGAAGAGCAAGCCTAAAGAGGCAATAAATGAAACGATACAGACCTCCTGCATGCAAAACCCAAAGCTACGAATCTGATCCTGCCACTCATCGCACAGACTGGCATCAACCCAGCAAAGCACTTCAGGGCCTGCTTAATTTTAAGCACACAGGTAGTGCCATTTAAGCTAATGGAGTCACTTAAGTGCTTTGTTGGATCAGGGCCAGTCTCCTCAGCATCTTGCAGTGTCAAGTATGCAGAGCAAGGGCTTCATCTAATTGCATCAGACTTTAATTGACAAAAATCAAAGTAACACAGCATTCAGACTGAACCCATCTCTCTAAGACAGCTATTATAAACACGGTGAGTAGGACACGGTTTGCTTGTGTTGTCCCAGGGCCTGAAATGTCCTGTTGGATTTGATCCATCATGCCTCATCTCTGGTATAAGCCCTTTCTCAGCAACTCTTATCTAAGTTTCCCATCCAACATGCTCTCATCGAAACAATTGATTTGCTCACTCACCCCAGATAATTACACTAGCTTCTCACATAAATACGTTATCTTTCATACCAAGTATGTTCTATCATTTGCTGTTATCTCCCCTTGACATACCCTCATGCTTAGGCTGTGGACTCTTTTCAAAAAGCATTTTTACTTGTGCTTTGAAACTCTTTATGCACCTGTGGAACTAGAAAAAATTACTCAGGAGAAATGCTATTGATGCTGCAGCAACCTAAGAGAGCAGAACATGTAATGGACAAGCCCAACATCTCCATAACCTGGAGAACAGTAGTCCCTATAGATCTAACTTATCATTCAACTTCCAAGTCATTAGCTTAGGTAGCCTCACCGCTGTGCCAGCTCCTACAACAGCAACATTGCAGTTCTGGAACAGTCCGTTTCATGATGGGGGGAAATAATAATAAAAAAGGATAATTAATTCAGCACAGATGTAGAATAAACTTCTTACCACAGCGTATTCCTATAAACACAGTTATGAAAGGGAAAGAAAGGACATGTCTGGGAATTTGTCAGACTATCAAGTCTAGTTAATGCAATTACAGAAACAGCATTGCTGAGAGCTCTATTGGTGCTGCAGGTAGAGCAGTGACAGCAAAGCACAAGTGTTCCCGCAGCTGTACAACCCCACTCACAGGAGCAAGCCCTTTGCTTTAATTGCCATGATCCAAGCATGAAACAAGTGCAGGGCTGAGCCACAAGCCAGAATCAAGATATGACAACCAAAACAGTAATTGGGGAAGAAGGGAAGAAGTTTCCAGAAATGCAAGGCTTTGGTCATCACATTTTCTCATGGTCAAGTTAGGAAAAAAAAAATATTTGTATTTCATCTATAGCTGCCAAACAGAACCATGTCCGAGAGGCACATTTCCCTATCAAACAGGTAAATAATAAGAAGGTGGGGTAGGTCTTGTGTTTAGACCTTGCAATGGCACTCGTTTCTGTAGCAGTACTCTGAAATGTAACTATGCCCTCAGAAATGCAACCACATTGTCCTGTGCCTTCTGCAGGAAGCAAATTTCTGCAGTTAAGAGCTCAGGAAGCAGTTTTTCGCAACACCTAGAAACGAAATGCCACTGAACATTGACTGTACCCACAGCAGCCGAGGGAAGTGAAATCCCCCAGAGCTGTAACATCTCCGCTCTTTGTGCTCGGGTAGAAACTGTGCTGCAACATCCCACAACGCAGACAGGGAGGCAGGAATACTTCAGATACAAAGGTAATATTTAACATAACACAGTTATGTTTGCACACAGGATTCATCTTGCACAGTCTGAAGAAAAATGAGTGTCCCCTGTACTGGAGAATTTCTGTTGAATTTCTAAGTTCTTACCCACTGCAGACACCTGTGAAACCATGGGTCACGTGCAGCAACTTTGAAGATGCAAAATTTCAAAACCAACTTGAATCAGCACTTTCTGAAGAAAGACTTCACTTGTTATGAACTTTGTATAGAGCTTTAGTCTTTTCTAATGACCTTTTAAAGTCTGAGCCCTTGCGTGCATTTATAAAGCAGGTAAAGATTAGTGATCATCAATGAACACACAAATGCACATGAATTTTGACACAGTAGCAATTTTGAAATTCCAGACCTCAGGCACACCTTCCCTGATGGTCTCACTGATGATACAAAAAGTCATCAGGACCCCTCTGCAACTTATTCATAGGGTCAGACCCCAAATGAATGCATGAGCTTCCTGGTCACCCTTTGCAACTACCTTATATGCAAGGATCGCTTTCTGAAATTCATGGACAAGACAAATAAGAGGATAGAAAAAAATTAATTCAAGGAAAAACTAATTTTAACACACCAACAAGACT
Source organism: Microhierax caerulescens (assembly GCA_035590215.1). Classification (NCBI taxonomy): domain Eukaryota; kingdom Metazoa; phylum Chordata; class Aves; order Falconiformes; family Falconidae; genus Microhierax; species Microhierax caerulescens. Next base: position 32,198,393 of record JAVJGJ010000047.1, on the reverse strand, counting down.
TTTTCAGCATTTACTCAGATCTCATATCAAGTCCTACAACTCTACAGTGCCTCCCTCTCTGCCAGGGTGTTCTCAAAAAAAACCCAAAACCAACCACAAACCCAAACCACATTCTCGCTGCAAAAACAATCCAAACTTTTTTCTCTTTTGTGCCTGTCCCATAAAAAAGGGCTTTCAGTTATTAACTCAAAATTTAGCTTTTAATCGTATCTGCTCAGAACAGGGTTGAAGCTGTGATGCAACGCACAGATTTCCTGCAAAGCATATAGTATTTGAAAAGCAACTAGAAGGGAAAAACGACAGACAGGAAAAGGTTCAGACTTCTGTAGCCTTGGTTTTGCACTGCGTGGTAATTATACTGAAGAATTCATGACTCACTTTGGTGCACTACTGTGCGCTGCTAAATTAGAAGTTTGGCAAGGACACCAGACAAATGATGAAAGATATAATATTGGTTTCTCCAGCATAACTCATCACTATAGTCTCATGGCATTTCAAAGGTCTTTTTTTAGCACTCTAAGAAAACAAGTTCTTTTTTAAACAAGAGCAACATATTGAATCAAAAATGTACTGTATGAAAGTTGGCAGAAATAGGTAAAATTCCTATTAAAAAAAAAATCAGCCTTTCAGGTAGTTCAGTTAACTGTTCCCTAAAACTTATTTCTGAGTCCACACGGAGTATCTTTCACAGAGACCATTTAAAACCGTTGTGCATTAAAGCAGAAGTGTGAAGTGGAGATGAAGCTCTTCCACTATGTAACATTCATAAAGGAAGAAAATGTTTTCTTTACACCAACTTAGAAATGTGTATTGTCAAAATGATTTACAGAAAGGCTCCCTAGTCATTTGACAGCTGCAATGAGGCCAAACACATTGGAAGATGCACACATTGGAACAGCACTTAAATTAACTCTTAATAGAAAAATCCTTTTCTCACAAGGATTGCAGTCAGCCTGGAGTTATGCAGCACATTGGAATTAATCCAGTTCTGCCAGATGCAGCCAATCCTCCATATAATGCTGAACCAGTTATTCTGATGTGTAATGAGCAAGAATTGGTACCAGTCGTAAGAAAGAGGTACCAGCATTAAAAAAGTTTGCTGGATGACCCAGAAATAACTTCTTGATTTACCCAGATACAAACCAAATAAAAATAGTGTGCTTCCCAGCAGGGCAGGGATGGGAACTAACTTCTGTTAGGCCATTGCACATCATCTCCCAAAAGTCACTGTAACATCCAAGTGGTCATAGAGACTTTCACAGCTCAGAGCAGTCAGGCAGTTTGAACATGGGGAGAGTGCTTAAAATGTTAGCAGAAATCCCATCTATGAAACTTGTCATCAGCTTCAAGCCCCCCCTGCACAACCCTTGCAAACTCCCAGAAACAGCGTGGGCAATTATTAATGTTAAAGTCTCCATATGCTAAACAACCACTCCTCTGTGTATCATGCGTTTTGTTTAAAGGCAAGCATAGAGATCACAAACGGTTATTTTTAACTCTTTTCAGTATACAGTACATCTGTTGCATTTTTGATTTCCATTAAAAAAAAATCAGAGTCATTTACTGATCTGGCTGCCATCCAGATTTGTACATGAAACACATGGGCTAAGCACAAAATAATGCTGGTTTATGTGCATGGGTGCATATATTGCATTTATTATCTGTTACGATAATTGAAACACAGTTAAAAATGCTGGGGCGGGGTGGGGTGGGGTGTCAAGGAACAGACTATCATACTTATTTTCTCATTTCCTCAAAGTCCCTGAGCTTAAAAACATTAGCAGCAAGGCCATGAAACCTGTCTTTATGTTTACATGCTGCTGCTGTGACATACAATCCAACAGACTTTGCTTACTTGAGAAGGGAATCCTGAAGCCGGCTGCAAAAGGGACACAGATCAGGCTGTACCAGACACCTTGAACACAGCTTCGAAGAGCACACATTGAGAAAAGCCTCCAACAATAACGAGCTACCAAAATATCTGTCAATGTGGACCTCAGCCAGTAAGTCAAGCAAATCAAAAGCTGCGATCAACTTCTCTGACAATTCTCCAGCAAAACTTGTCCTGAGTTTTGCTTCCCTGGTGAAAACCAAAAGATGCTCAGCATGCACCAAAGGTCAGCAGGTTCACAATACCCAAGACCAACACAGGGAGGAAATCAAAATGCTGCAAGGGCACCACAGAGTGCCGTGTCAGAAGCCTTTCACAAGCTCTCTCCAAGGCTTGCTGAAGGCAACTGGACTCTTTTAGTAGATGCCACCAGCTTCAGGTGCCATCCTGGCCCATTGCAGGACTCCAGAGTCGTCCTCTCTGCTGATCTCAGAGGTGGCAACGCAGCATTGGAGAAAAGAGGGACTCTCAAATGAGCGCTGAATTAGAGCTAGAGAGGTCAGCACACCATAGCACCACTCTTACTGAAACTCTGAGCCCTGTAGAGAAAAATATATTCACTTGAATTTGAAAATTAATTCCAATGTCATGGCAATCTTCCAGTATTTGTTTTCCATGCCTGCATGTGCAAAGACCTATTTCTAACCAGGATCCTTGCAAAATCAGCAGGCCTAAAACACAAACAGCCAGATGTTCAGAAAAGGTGAAATCCAAATTGAAATATTTGATTTCTGATGCGATTACATAACCTGTCCAGGAGAAGACAAGCCAATACCCCGCAGCTTATGCAAGCAACCCAGATGGAGCTTTGCTCTGCAGGGCAATTCTTGTTATTATTAGCAAAGGCACATCTGGCTGCCCAGGCCACCCCAGCCACAGCCAGCCCCTAGTGCACATGGGTCCCAGCCCACTGCCATTAGGGGACAGTCCTCAACAGGGTGAGTTGGGAGGGTCGCCTACTGCCTGTGGGAGGTCGTGACACAGAGATGCCATCAGGTTCCCTCACCCCAAGCAGGGCAAGTACCCACCATGTGCCCACTCACCCACTGGGCAGATGAGAAAGCACAGTTGTTTCAGATGCACACAGTCTCAAATTTTTCTCTCTTTAAGGACAATGTGATCTTCTCTCACTATGATTTATTCCCCTTGCCTTTATATGCTGGCTGCATATGGTATTAATTTCACACCCATTTTCAGATGATGCAATGCAATTAAATGACATGGCCATAGTCACACAGGAATGGCAGCATTAATACAGACTCTGGGAAGAGCTCCTTGGGTTTTTTTGCTCTAAATATGGGTGTACTGCTTCTTTCATATTGTGTTACCACTCTATGGCTATCAGGCTTGTCAGACTGACAATACCATCTTATGTTACAAAACCTACAGCTCCATTTAACTCTGGTGTCCTTCAAAGGTTAAACTTCCATGGGAAATTATTGTTGGAGAAATACGGCTTGCATATGTTTGTGCCAGAAAGCTGTTTCTCTTGCTTTTCTCCACAACTGTGATTCCTGCATTTATTTATTTATTTGTAATCATGACTCAGAAAGGCCAAATAAAAGTTCAGCTTGGGTTTCAAGAATGCAAATGTGCATATTCAGCACCCAGGGCAACTTCTCCCACTACTGGTGTTAGCCTGCCCAAGTCAAAAGAATAGCACTTCTGGAGGATCCAGCTGGCAGCAATCGGAGTCACCGCCTGCCCTTTGAACACTGGGGTCTGGAGAGCAAAGAAAAGGAGAAAATAATTTTCCACAGACCTTTCTATTAAAAGACTTCAGAAGCGATTGCCACTTCTGTGTCTCTCGCCTCTCTAAGCCTCAGTCCTTTTTTTTCCTCATTGCTCTCCTTTTCTGCCATTTGTTTCTCAGCCCTTCTGGCTGTCAGGTGCCAGTAAGTGAAGAACTAAATTACTTCAGATGGCACTAACTGTGCAGTGCAAGCAGGAGGGCGCTTGCAGCCTTCACCCCCTCCTTGCTGCCACAGCAATGAGACAGCAAATGAGCAGCTGCATCAGAACACAGCATCTATAAATCTAATGGCAGGAAAGGGGCTACAGGGGCATACAAACAGCCACTATTTCCCTGTGGAGCAAGGTTATATTTTGGGTTTGCATGACCGGGTTTTGTTAATGGGGGGTGGGGGCTACAGGGGTGGCTTCTGTGAGAAGCTGCTGGAGGCTTCCCCTATGTCTGATGGAGCCGGTGCCATCCAGCTCCAAGACGGACCCACCACTGGCCAAGGCCATCAGTAACAGCAGCAGCACCTCTGGGATAATGTATTTAAAAAGGGGGAAAGAAACCTGCGCAACAGCAACTGCGGCTAGAGAGAATGTGTGAGAGCAGCAGCCCTGCAGCCCCCCAGGGCAGCGCAGGAGGAGGCAGGGGGGCTCCAGGCACCGGAGCAGAGATTCC
>JAVJGJ010000047.1:32165158-32179594 GCA_035590215.1 Microhierax caerulescens | reverse complement strand
GGGGAGGGCGTCCGCGGGCAGGACCGGCCGCGCTCCCTCCAAAAAGCCCGGAAAAGCCACGGGATACGGGATGCAGCCGGGAGCGCGAGGAGGCCGGGGTGCTGAGGCCGAGGGGGCACCCCGACCCCCCACCCCAGCTGCAGCCGGGGGCAGATGCTGCCAGGAGAAGGGTGCGAGAGGGCGAGCGCCCACCAGCCCCCTCTCCACGCGGTCCTGGCCTCCCACCCCAGGTGTGGGGGCCAAGCAGCGAGGCCAGGCAGCGACGCACTAACTTTTCCCAGAAAGCGAGGTCCAGTGTCACAAAGGCATTCATCCTAGCAGGTATTGCTGCCTTCGGGATCAGATCTGTGCTACAGTTTTCATCCCCAATTAATTAATTCCCCGTGCCCTAGCACCTCTGCTACTCTCCAGGCTTCAGAGCAGTTTGTTGCCTCCATGCATCGTATGCCCTGTTGGCTTGTAGGAAATGCTGAGAAATTTCAATGACTGAAAAATCAAAAGGCTTGTCTAATACAACAGCACCCTCTTCCAAACACACTGACATTGTCATGTTTAAACAGCTGCATTGTACCGTGCAAAAGCTCTGTCAAGCCTCAGAGCAGCCAGCATGATCTAAACCTTTAGAAAGAGAGGATAAATAGTTCTGATTTCCGCCCCACAAGCATGTGAATCGTCCAGGCCCCCTCCATCTAATAATCAAAACTGACTGTGAAGTGAAATAACCTGGAGAAGTTCTGGTTACTCTGGGAGGGGGTGAAGAGGGGTGGGGGGAAGAGTCACGAATGTATAAACATCTGGACGTGACTAAAACCGCAAAAGACTTTGGGATCGAAGATATGCGATAGCATGTTCGGTAGGTGAAGAGTGAAATTATCACTGACATCCACAATGCAACTGCCTGTTGTACATATTTTCCTTTGTGGCTACAGCCAAAGTTCACAGGACTAACAAGAAATGGGGGAGTTAAAAGCAAGTTTAACAATTCTTTTCTGTAATAGTCTCCTCCTGCTAGGGAAGGGGCAAAACCTTCCAGTTATTCTTCAGCAACCAGTTCAGAGTGATCCAGTTTCTTCTCATTCTCCCTATTTAAAAAAAAAGAGAAGAATTGTGAGTGGGGGCGTTTGGTACGACAGGTCAGGTCACTGCTGCGCTCTCATTCCCAGACCCAGGTCCCTGCTATGTAAAGGTGCAGGATGGTGCTGTCCTTGGGGTCAAACTTGGAAAAGATGTGGGCAACATCATACCACCTGAACACAATGTACAACCTGCAGCACTCTGTTTCTGCTATATAAAGGCCTCTGCTAACGCTCAGTGATGTCACCCTGAGTTTTGCTCCTGACCTTCATGGGCTTTAAATCAGGCGTGGTGAGTGGAGGGGAAAATCCATCTCCCCCTTGGCCCCAGGTGGGAGCAGGCTCCTGGCGTGCGGCTGGCGCAGGGGTGAGCTGGGGGCTTCTCCCACCGCTGTAGTGCTTTGCCTTTCCGAGTCATCAGGTTTTGAAAGCCCTGTTTCTTGATGCCTGTTACAAACTGTAACATTATTTCTTTCTCCTCATTTTTGGGTTTTTGTTGTGTTGTTCTTTTTTTTTTTGGTGGTAGGCAAAATGAAGATAATGAAGAATTTTTGCCAACTGGAGAAACCTCCATAGACTCCTACCCAAACTGGTTAAAATTCCACATTGGCATTAATCGGTACGAGTTGTATTCCAGACATAATCCTGCAATTGAGGCTTTACTACAAGACCTGGTCTCCCAAAAGATAACCAGTGTTGGTATGTTTGGATATATATAATTTTTTTTATCATTATTTGCTCATTGTTCAGGATCTCATTGCTGTTTGACTATTAATATTTTGCATGGCTTCCTCCGACGTGCCTACAACATTGCTTCCCGACTTCTGTGCTCATTTTCCCTATTATAATGTAAAGAGATATTGCCAGCTCTGTATTACCCAAATAATTGCGAAGTCTGCCAGCAAGGCGAACCTCATTCATTTCAGAGGTCTTTTAGTCGTGATCAGGCTGAAAGTGCCCTATTCAGTTATTTAAAATAAATACGATGGCAAAAAGCAGATAGCATCTTGCATGAGCTAGATTTGTATTATAAGACGATTATTATTTAAAAGGCTGTGCCTGGCAGCGCGTGTCTTCCCAAGGAAGGAGAGAGGCGGCTGCCCTGCCTCCCCGCAGCTGTGGCTGTGGGAGCATCCAGCGCCGTGGGGCTCGGCAGAGCTGCAGCTTCCCCAGGCATTGCACAGGGAGTTCCAGGCGAGCCAGCCTCACACTGAGCAGAGTTCAGCTCTTTTTATTTGGCTTGTAAATCCACAACGGGGATGTGCCTATGTCAACCTTTTGCTCTGGTTAAACAAGGTGACACAGTTCGGGGCTTTCCTCCAGGGCTATTTAATGACAACGTGTGTCTCCTTGAATTTAGCTGCATAGCTGCACAGGGGAAAAAAGCCACAACCCCAAATGAAAACCCAGGGTTACTAAACCAATGCACGCCCCTTGGTTTCCAGAGGTAGGTGCAGCACAGCCCACAGTTTCCGTCGGCCGTGCAGAAAATGAAGTTACTTGCGCTGACCACAAAGTTGCCGAGTCTGTTTCAGAGGGATGAAATAGCAGGAGCTCTTTAAAAGTGCTGATGGTGTGCTGGCACCCGGGATGAGGTCAGCAGGTCCTTAACTCTGCAAGGCAAAAATTCCCCTGGCTTCAGCAGGAAATGGCCCGGGCAAGCACAGCAGCCCTAGGGGTTACATTTTGCATTGTGTGAATCACAGTGGCTGCTGAGCAGCAAGAAGGGAGATCCTTGGTCATCAAGAGTGAGCTTATTTAACTGATCCAGATAGAGTAGGTATAAAATGCAGGAAGCCACAGGAGAGCTTTGCCTCCGTGGGTTGAGCTGCACGGTGGCTGTAGCCAGCACCCAGCTCTGCTCTGAGCTCTGCTGGGCCAGGGTTTTGAAAAAAGCAGTTTGGGGTATCCAGCTGCTGTCCCACATGTTGAATTCAAGGGTCCAGTGGACACCTAGCTCATGAAAGATTTCAAACACAGGCTCGTTTATTAACCTGTGATGGATTTTCTGTCTCCAAAACTCTGGATTGGCATGATTCATTAAGGAGCTCAGGTTTGACAATTAAGCCATGTATTTTCCCTTCTCTAGCTCAGATGTGACCCTGTCCATGCCTCTCTGGTCTGTGCTGGAGGGGGGCGAGGGCACAGTATGGACATGGCCTGGGTGTTTTTTCTCCTTGACACAGCTCTTGCCTTCCCTGACCTCTCTCCTCCAGACCAACTGATTTCTGGACTATTAGTGGCACGTACGAATGAGGGTTGAGCCAGCACTTTATAACACGTGTTAACGTTGTTCTTTGAGCACATCCACTAAGGAGGACAAGGCACAGGCTGTGCTCTGCCCTGTCCCCCACCGAGAGCAGCAGTGCCCCCAGTCATGCCCAGCTGCCCCCAGCTCTGTGTGGAGGTGATGCTCCACCAAACCATCTCCGGCTCATCTCTTGAGGTTTACACAAAATGCATTAGCCGTGGCGGTGTTTTGTGCTGCATGGCTGCCGAGTGTATTGATCATTATTTACCTCTTCAACACTTTAGAGCTCAGCCGTGTTGTCTGTGCAGGAGGAGAACAGTGTCTGCAGCAAACTCAGCAACGTTCAAGCCTTGGAGCCTGTCACTTCTACAGAGCAGTGGGGTGGTTAAGGTTGATGTAGAGATGTACAAGCTGCTGGGAGAAAAAAGAATGTAGGAATGAGAAGTAATAGTTTAGTACCCGCTCTTCACTTGATCTTCTGGGCATGTTGCTTAACCTCTCTATGCTTCAGTTACCCTAGCAGCAAAATGGTTATTGTAAAAAATAGGAGTGAAATCCTGATCCTGGTGATGTAAGTGGAAGTTTTGCCATTTACTTCCCTGGGGCCATGATTTCACCTAATGTGTCATATAGATGTGTTGTGAGGTTTTCCATTAATTATGCTTTTGATAAAGCTTTCAGATCAGCAGGGGGGAAGGGCCACGGGACCACAGAGGAAGATTTATGGTAGTTATTAGCGATTTCCTATGGGATTGTCTCTCTGTTAATGTTTGAACAAGGTTCTTCAGGGCACGGCAGGGCCTCATGCCCCTAATGAAAACACAGAGCCGTAGTTTCTGTCAGTGATTCAGTATCATTTCCATAAACTAAAACATGAACTACATTTGGTATTTGTATCGGCTGCTGTGGGAACTGACAGGGAATGAGTCCTACGCATAAATCCCGGTCTAAAATCAAGCATATGGAAATGGAAGGGGCCTTTGCCAATGTAGGGATGCCAGGATCTGAATTTTGCTGGTAGCATCCACTGCCTGCCTCTGTGGGGATTCAGGAGCTTTGTCAGGTTGCAAAGAAAGAAAGAGCATATTGTTAATATGCTTGCTTTTTTTCATTATTACACAGTGCAGCATCTCTTACTTTATGTTGCAAATTCTTTGGGAGCTTTAAAATGTATGTTTTAAAATAATACCTGCCAGCTTTGTGCTTTACTGCAGAGCAGCAGCAGGGATTCAAAAGCATGTAAGCTGATTAATAAGGAGTAATATATTTGACCAAAGGACATTTATAGGGCAGCTACATTCTTTTGCATATTCCAGCATATCTTCTAATTTGCCTGGGTTTTTTTCCTTATGGTCAGTTTTTGTTGGTTTGCTTTTTTTTTTCTTTTCTTTTTTTTTTTTTTTTTTAAGGAAGCTGCAAAGATGCCAGGTTAGAAGTATAAAATAAATGGAAACCTTCATAATGCACAATCTCCAGGCTTCTTTTTGCAAGCAGGACAATTAAATATACAGATTTACATGCATTAGATGAAATGGGGTATTGCTTTATCCAGTTTCTTCCCAGTGTTCAGATTTGCTTTGGCTCTAATAGAATTAGGTGATTTGCTGTGCGAGTTCTTGATACCTACAGTAATTAGATCCAAATTGCAGCTTTCTGAGCCACATTGTAATTTCTCTGCTCAGCTTGCATTATTTATGGAGGCGAGTGGTGCCCAGATTGATCCCCCACCATCTATCAGAACCGCTCACACGACTCTGTAATGTGCGGTGTTATTTTAAAATGAAAACGGTGACAGAAGCAATTCCCAAGAGCAGGGAGCACCAAGGTGACATTTTCTTGATGTTAAAGTTTAAATGGAACAAATCCGTGGACGGGAAGGAGCAGCACACTCAGCTCCCACAGTGACACCTACAGCTGGCCTTGGAAAGGACGGGGTTACCCCGAGCTTTCAAGCTGAGGATCTGTTCTGTGCCCTGCATCAGTACCTATCCTTCCTATTCATTCTGTTCAGCATAAAGGGATAGCCCTTAATTTGATTTAATTCACTGAAAATTTCCTCCTGTCGTAAATAGGAGCTTAGAGAGAATTGTTCTTCCACTGAAACCCAGTTTTCAGAATCAGCACATGCACAGGCAATTGCACATTTCCTTTGCCTTTCAAAACTGTTTATTGCATGCATAAATAACCATAGTTAGCTATTTTCTTGCATATTTACAAGATGTCTGTGCATAATTGTGGCAGCACTGTCAGCAGTTTAACAATAAATATGGCTTGGTGCATTGTAGAGGCAGTGTGGCCTTGATCTTGCTCGTACTGCTGTCTGGAGGAGCCGTGCTGTGGGATCGCCTGTGAGCAGAACAGGCTTTTTTGTATTTCCTGTGTTTACTTGGGTTTTATTTTTTGATTCTTTAAATTCTCTTGTTGGAAAGGTTTGGAAATATTACCTGATTGAGTTCATTTCTGAACCTGCAATGCCTTCAGTTTGTACCGGCAGTAATTAGAAAGCAAGCATGCAAGATTACTCACACGGTGGATAGATGCTGCAATTAACTAAGGTGGACTCTGCTTCAAGTCGGGGGGGGGGGAAAAAGAAAAAGACAAGACGCTAAATATTGAATATAAATTCTGGTGCTAAAGGAAATTATAAAACTCTCATCCAAGGAAGGGAAAAAATGCTGTTGAGAATATGTGAAAAACATAATGAAATGTAGAACCATTGATTTAGTGTATAAGAAAACAATGAATCTGCCAAGAGTCAACAGATTGATTTAATGTACAATTCCAGATGAAAGGAGGGGACTTAAAATGTACAACAAAGCCTCTGAATGATTTTACAGATCTCTTCCCCTCCAGAAGTCTTTTACCCTCTTGATTAAACCAAGAAAGGCCTTTAAAAACAAGTTAGCAGAATTGGCTGAACAAGAACAAATTAAGAGATGATGAGGGCTTGAATTTGTTTTGAAATATGTTCTTTACAGCTTTTACAGGGCCAAGTCTCTAGCCTGGGGCAGAGTATTACTTGTTAAAACCAATCAACATGTTTATGTTAGATTTAAGCTTGATCTATTGATAGGAATCCAAAATGGATCTGAATGTCCTCTGTTTCAGATGTTAACTGCTTCCCAGGCTTTAACTGGATCTCACTTCTCAGACATTAGCATTGCATATTGAATATGTTTTAAAATGTTTGTTGGATTCTGACCAAAAGCTAGGTTCAGAGGTCCTGTTGGGACTCTCACTTTCCATCAGAAGACCATATGGTCTAGACAGGCCAGTAGGATGAGGGCTGTCATGCAGTAAAACAGAGGAGCTGGAAAGTCAGACCAGTTCAAATTCCAGATCCTTTTGGGTCAGATCCCTTTGGGTGACATTGTGTCTCTACTAAGTTAGTACAAATGCTAGCCAGAAACCCTGTAGCGTGCGGCTACAGAAAGATGATTGAGAGGTGATAGGTAGTGTGTCTTTTGTGTTGGATGGTGTCTGTGGAGCAGGAAGGGAATTCAGGTTTTGTGTTGGTGAGGGGACAAGGTGGGGAAGTAGCAGACATGGCATGTGGCTGTGACAACAGGCTCATAGATGTGAATGGGGTGAGGATTTTTGGAGGCTTGATCCAAGGTCTATCAGAGAAAACAGAAGGAATCCCACCAGTTTCACTAGTCTTTGGACAAGACTCTAGTCCCACAGGCACTGAAGCAAAACGGTATCAAAGACTCTAGTCCTGCAGGCACTCAAGCAATGCCCTATAAAGTTAGGAAGACTTCTGATCACACCTGAAGCCCTTGCACTGGGTTAACAGGAGAGGTTAATGCTGCTTTCCATTTCGTGCTACTTTGGGGGAAAAAGAGAGGCTTTGAGTTGCCTGAAGACAAAAAGTAACGATGGTATTGGGATTTGTTTTTTACACTGTGCCAATACGTCCAGGAGCTGTATGAGACTTGATTGAAGGTACCTGCTGGGAGCTAGCAGGTTTATGAAGTCTTTTACAGAGCTGTTCATGACCTGTGATGTTACAGTATATTCAGAAACCTTAAAAAGAAAAGGTGAATTCAGGAGTGTGACTAGTGTTTCCCTCGCAGTCAGGACAGCCTAGGCCGCCCTAACAATACCTAGGCCTGCTGATCATAGACATGACAGCTCGCAGTGGTACTGCATCCTCCAGTTTCTTGGAAAACTGTGTGTGCTGCTTCTGGGTATTACAAATACTTTGCAAATGTTCCCGTGGGCAGTAGGTGAAGGCACAAGGGCATCTCCAGATAAGCAAGGGATGTTTGCTTGGGGTAAGCTCCTGGAAGGTGACAGGGCTCCTGCTGTTGGGCCATAATGGCCAGAGGGACACGTTTAACTGAGGGGTGAGCAGGAGGGGGGCTTCCTGAAGGAATACTGCTCAGAAAATGAAGGGGAAACCAGTACCCAGATGTAACGCTAGGTTAGGACAAGGAAAGTAATCTGTAGAGGAATTGTAGAGGAATGAAGCTGGGTTAATTAACATTGATAATATACATCTGTTGGCTGGCTTCAGGGGCAGTGCACATCAGGGATAATGCACATCTGTGGCTGGGTCCTGCTAAGTAGTTAAATGGCTCTAAGGACAGTGTGAAGAGGAGTCCTGGATGAAGAAAGATGTGGGAGAAGCAGAGGGAGGCAAGAAAGCACCCCAGATGTAGAGGAGACAAGGGCAGGCCCTGGCAGAAGAAGGGGGCCTGGCTGAGGAGAGGCTGGCTGGAAGAGGAGCCTGGAGAAGGAAGACTGGATGTAGGAGAGGCAAGAAGCAGGGTGGACAGGCCTGAAGAAGCTGAAGAAACAGCTCGGACAGTAGATGAACTTTTGAAACATTATGGGAGATTGGTGGCTGTGCTGAGGCAAGGTGCGGGAACTACTTATTGAAGTTAATTTGGTATGTGATGGTAAAAGCCTTGATTGCAGCAGCCTAGTTTTGATAGCACTGTGACAATAATCTTACCTAGAGAGCTGAGCAGAATCATTTCCAATGGTTTCTGCTTTTTTCTGGCATTTCCCCCCCCCCCCCTAGGATTTGGGCACTCTGGGGTGCCTCCAAGTCTGCTTAGAGTGCATGAGGAGTCTTGTTGAGGTCAAAAGGACAGTCTAAGTTCAGATGTTTCCCTCTCTGCAGGGTTTACAATGTTAGACTATAACTAGTCTGGACTTGGAAGGTAGCTTTCGATCACCTCCAGCCTGAATGAGCGGCCGAAGGGCAGGCATCTGCGCACAAGTTGGGGTGATGTGGGGAGAAGCCAACATGGAGCTCTGGTGTGGGTGATTGTCCACGTGCCCTGCCACAAGGCATGATGGGACACTGTTTCCACCACTGTCACCCTCTGTTTTGGGGAGGTCCAAAGTTTACTCTGAGCAGCAGCGGAGGGAACGGTATGCCTGAAAAACTTGTGTTCAGTCTAGGGTACTGTTGCAGCCAATTAAGGCTATACAGTAGGATGGATCTAAAAAGGCCAGGGAGGTGCTTTTGTCTTACTTCAGCTCAGTTCTTTCTGACAGGAAACCAGGCCTCTGTCTCGTGGAAGAATTATTCTGAATTGTTAGTCTTCATGTATTTCCCTGCTTGGTGATGACACACCCGTTGTTGAGTTTGGCTGCTAACAAAATCATTTATCTGTCGAGTGGCTTCAGTTTGCTGAGAAACTAGTCATCTTGGTGTATCTGAGACTTTGTGCTTAGAAAAGAGCATGCTGGAACATCCTTTTTATTTCTTCTTGGTGTTGCTGTGACTTCCTGAATACTTGGCTTCACAGTGGTAGCCCAGAATAGGCTCTACCCTTCCCTTTGCTCTGATGGGCTTACGGGATCTTTGGACGTATGTCTCACAGAGGAGAGGGAGCCAATCTGTAAGCCCTGAGCTCTTCAGAACTGAATGAAAAAGCATAAGCTACATCAATTTTAGAGAAAAACCACCTGGTCTTAGGTTGGTGGGAGCAGTCTGCAGGCAGCTGTGTTGAGGCCGGTGGGCTGGGGAGAGTTGGCAGACAGGTAGGATGCAATTCTGCCCTTTGGTGCTGACCAGTATGAAGGCAGACACAAACAGGGGTGCAAGTACAGGTTGTGCCTTAAAAAGTGGAGTAACCCCCATGCTCTCAGCAGCTGCTGGGCAGGGACAGTGGTGGGGGCTGGTCTTGGGCTTCCTGGGTGTCCCTGTATCAGGGAGCCAAGGGCAGCTCCAGCTGTCCAGACTAACTGGGAGTGTTTCCAGGGTGTGTGGCTGGGCTGTGGTGGTCCGAGGGCAGCACGTGTAGGTGTTTGGCTGGAGGGCTGCTGCTTCTCACCGCCTTCAGGCTCTGGGCTGGGTATGAAAAGGCCTGCTGCTCCTTCTCCTCTCGGGTGCGGCTCAGGTGACCTTCTGCTTTACTTGTTCAGTGCAAATTCTTTAATGCCCTTTAATTTCTAATTATTTATTTATTCCTTTGGGATAAACCAGAATTGTGAGAGAAGGCTGGGATCAGCAAAACAGCAAGGCAGGAGGGATTTTATTAGAGAAGTATAATTACACTGACCAGGTTTGCATAGCATTTTGTTGCAAAAATACAGATTGCAAGTACTGAAAGAGAGCTGATGACCTATCATAATAAGGCACAGAAATGAGTAATTAAAAAGATGTGTATCTAATGGCATTGATTAGAGAAAAAAGAAATGTACAAGCTGTACAGGTGGAACAAGGGCAGCTCTAAGCCAAAATTTACAGAGCAAGGTAACTTGACATTTATGTAGTTCTCCAGTTGACATGGGTTTTGTCAGAACTGTTAAAGAAAGGGATTGATTGCTACGAATGATCAGATAATTATTTTTAAAGAACTGACTCATCCACACAGACATGACTGCCATGGCCTGCCTCTCTGAATGCAGGAGTGAATTAAGGAGTCAGAGTATAGGTCATTTCATTTATTCAGAGCAGTTTTGATTGAGATGGTGAAAAACCAGCTGGTGTGCCAAAGTATATATTTATCTTTTTAAAGTAGCATTATCATCAAGTAAAATGCATTTTTATGAATTCATATATTAAAATAAAACGTTCTGACTTTAGAAACACTATAATCTGGCTGTTAATGTGATAGCATCCAAATTGTTCAGACTGGTGTGACTAAATGTCAGTCTTAAATTCCCATTAGCTCTCAGCTGGAAAGTGAGTCCATTTCATGTTTGAGCAAAGATGGCCCTCTGTGTGCAGTGTGGGCTGCAGCCCTGGCTGTTCCATGTGCCCTCTCCTACCCTCCCTGCAGAGCCAGTGACCCGCTCTGTGCAGCTTTGCTCTTGTGTACGAACCATCTTGGGATCCCTTGAAGTTAATGGATGGGTTTGGATACATATCCATTGTGCATAGAGAGGATTAATTTACGTATCTGTACTGCTCAGCAATAATTATTAAAATCACAGCAAGATCAGAGATTGCTATAGTATCTGCTCATACTTTTAATTAAGGAGATGTCTGCTGTGCATTGGACTGTACATCCCAGTGGCAGCTGTCTTTGAAAGCACCCCATCTCCTTTCCCATTGTGTGTCCTTTGCTAAAAGGAACTCCAAAAGTGATTGAAGATGGAGAAAACAAGACTCCAATGGTCTGTTCCTATACATGTCATTCAATTAGGGTGCTTATGGAGCCCATATTGACCATTTGGAGAAGAAAAAGGCATGTCAGGAAGTGCAACCCATTTTTAGTCCTGGGCAGCAGCTCAAAGCCCTTTCTTGTACTCTGCACCTGCTGAATAATCTGTTGTCCAGTTAGAATCACCCTGCTTGGTGCTCAGATACTGCAGTGCTGAATCTAATACAGAGCAAAAGTTATATGATTTTGTTTCAAGGAAGCTGAATGTAAGTAGATCCATATGTAGCATTTTAAAGTGGTTTTGGTTTTTTCCCACAGCAATGAAATC
This sequence comes from Microhierax caerulescens, assembly GCA_035590215.1. Taxonomy (NCBI): domain Eukaryota; kingdom Metazoa; phylum Chordata; class Aves; order Falconiformes; family Falconidae; genus Microhierax; species Microhierax caerulescens. The sequence continues at coordinate 32,168,374 of JAVJGJ010000047.1, read as the reverse complement.
AGGAGGCACCCAGCTGAAGCTTATCATGACGTTCCAGAACTATGGACAAGCATTGTTCAAACCAATGAAGTAAGTAAAAAAAGTCTGTGAAATTGTGATTGAGTAGCCCGTTGCTATTTTCTAAGCCTTTAAAAAATTTGCTTTAGTGTCTCTTGAGGTTAATGTCTGGTTTCCTAGGCTTGCTGATGACTGTAGAGTTTAAGGTCTGTTGAAACCTTGCCCTGCTAGACTGGTCTTTGGAAGAGATAGTGAGGAGGCTTCAGATACATTGCAGTCTTCTCGGGAATGCTATTCACTCTGATCTCTGTGAAATATCCCATCAGCATCTCTTTCCTATGTAAACTTACCCCATAAGTCTGAGCTCTATCTAGTGTCAGTGCTCCTCTGGAATATGGCCAGACAAGGGAGCTGGTTCAGAACAGCTTTGGGAAGAGCTAAATAGTATTTGTTTGATAGATTATAATTTATTCCACTGATTTACTGTTGTTTGTATTAAAGGGTTCTATTAGTTGTTTGGCTGTGGCTATGCTGACTCTGAAAATGAGTGAAAATTTGAGTCGTACTGCAAGGTAATGAATCTAGACAGGAAAGGAAGGAGTAGGATGATGCAGCCTTGATTTGTGCCTGCCCAGATCCCATTGAGATGAGGGAAGTTGTTCAGATACAGAGCAGATGAAGATGAGTTCTGAATCCCGACCTGTGTGTTTGTGTTGTAATAAGGAAAATTACTCTGTGCTTATTGTAGAGGGTTTAGCACAGACACTCAGGGCTGCAAAATGTGTAATGAAGCCACTCAGTATCTGTGTCAAGGGTGCCACTGGAATAATAAATCCATTTCCTTCTTTTGTTCCCACTGTAGGGAAGTTCAGTTAATTTCCTCTAAGATGGTCCATAAAAGGCTAAAGTAACCAAGAATGAGTGGCTTGGAGTGTGTGTTGGCTTTGTGTTACAGCTGTAATGGGGAACACAGCTTGGGGTGTAAAGACTGAGCTGGAGACTGAGAAATTCCCTGTTTTGATATAGATTTTGCTGTAGATTGATCTCAGATGAGTACAGATTTGGTTTGATCTTATTTATCTGCCAGAAGGGCCAAATAATTGGTCCCACTTTCCTTGAACCCAAGTTTGAACAAGAACCCTCCTTATGTGCATTCATCCTGGGAATTACAAGGAAATCTTGTGAACTTCCAGGCAGCACAAGGCATTTGTGTGAAGGCCAAATGCCTCTCTGTCATTTCCCAAATTGCACACAATTTTTTTCATGTTTAAGTGGATCAGTGGTTTGCCTGGGAGAGGTCAGAGGAAGCACAGGTAATACTGCCGAGTTAGAGGGAAGGCAAAGTATCAGAGAGCATCTACTGCAACATCTTCCCTTCCTCTCTCTGCCCTCTTCCTTAATGCTTGGATCATCGGATCATCAATGCATGGGTCTGTCCCCTGTATCTGCAAGTTTGATGTGTATGGGCACAATTCTTAATTGTCTTGTCCAAATCATGCTTTGAGCAGCCTGTATTTGGCAGAATTGTGGTTGTGCTGTTGGCTTTTTATGTAGTGTGTGATCTGTTTCTTCTCCATTTGCTCAGATGTAGATAATCTCAGTCTTTATCATTGTATGACATTGTAATTCTGGGAATGCTAATGAGATCAAATTGAAAGTTTACAGTTTCTACTATACTGTATGCAGCCTCAGCAAGATGATGGATGACAATAGAGGTACAGCCACATTCCTGTGTAGAAGCAATTACTACCATACACAAGAACAATAACAGAAAATTATATCTTAATCATTCAGTTTGCTTGATTTGAAGGGCAGCAACACCCTATTTTCTCACTGCTCTTTGCATTACATACACCACTGGAAAAAGCAGCATTAGAGCATTCAGCATCTGTGCTCCCAGGCACCACACCTCATAGCAGCAATGCTGCTGTGTTTGTGCTGAGCATCACTGAACACATTAGTGATTGAATAAGGTTGTTTGCAAGCATTTGTCTTCATTCTGATAACAGTGAACAGGGAACTAGATGCTCAGCTAGCGTAAATCTTGCTAGTTCCTTTGGCATCTGGTCCCATTGGCCTCTTTCACCAGCTTATGGACTATTGTTGATGAAGTTCTTGGAGAGGTTTGCAGCATCATTTCTTTATACAGAAATAAGCAGCCTAGAACAACAAAAAATAAAAATGAAAATCAGGCTTTGAAGCTATGAGACTTCTTCTTGTAGGATGCTTTTCAGGCCCTAGATGCCTTCCAGGCTGTTTCTGGTGCTCTTTCTTTTCTGCAGGGTGCCCTTAGCCTGCAGGCTTCACAAAGCTGGCTTTGCCTTCCCAGGACAGAGGGTTATAGATGAGGGGCAGACATCTGTGGTGATCAGAACTGGCAATGTAAAGGATTTTTTTTTTCTAAATGGTTTAATTGGAGAGCTGTAAGATATTGTCCTGGTGGCTGCTTCTGAGATCAGCTCCTTGAAAGGAAGGCCTTGGTGGCTAGTCAGGCCATCTCCACGTGGTGCATCCCATACTGTGTTACTGGCTCCATGGCTTTTCAGAGCAGCAGAAATTGGGCTTTCCTTTCTCCCAAGTTGGTAAGCCTCTTCATACAAGCAGCCTTCTTTGTGAACTCCAGGTAACCCGACTATTAAATAGTACAGAGTGTCCAGCTACAAATGAAAACTGGGGCCTCATTTATCTTTTAACGCTGGAGGGGGCAATATGAGTTGCATGTCTGTGTTAAACTGAACTGAGCTGCTGTTTTTTAGAGAACAGAGTTTGCATCAGTAGGATTTCAGGCCTGATCCCAAGGGAAGCTGATAATACAGAGTGTCCCACCCTGTCTGGGATCCAAAGTACTGAAAGCTGAACGGTGTGAGGCACATATAGGGTAATATGTAGACATGATGCCAGGCTCTACCTGGATTTGATTCATTTGAAGTACCTGGAAAGCTGGGTTTGCTATACATAGCTGTACTCTGTACCTTCCAAATTGAATTGATACCTGAGCAGGACTGCAGCAGACAGAGGAGAGCATGCAAACCCTTCCCAGACGTGGCCAGGCATCTGCTAGCTAAAGGAGAGGTCTCCAAACCTTTGGCAGTGACTTCTGCAGGGGAGTCATAGCAAAATGCACTCCTGGCAGATTGCTTGAAACCCTGCAGAACTCATCTGACTTGCTGTGCCCTTTCCCAGCCTCCCAGTTCCATGATGAATTTATCCAGGGAGCAA
>JAVJGJ010000047.1:32129754-32165058 GCA_035590215.1 Microhierax caerulescens | reverse complement strand
AACCCTGCAGAACTCATCTGACTTGCTGTGCCCTTTCCCAGCCTCCCAGTTCCATGATGAATTTATCCAGGGAGCAAGCCAGCTCTGGAAAGGCCCAGGCAGGATTTAGAAATGAGGAAAACAGAATCTGCCTTTGGCACCTTTTGTGTGCAGTGTTTGACATTAACTGACAACTTTTCATTTGGTCATTGATTCAAGCTAGTGGAGCAAATGAGAGGAGGGAAGCTTAACAGTCAGGGAAATATGATAGTGGTAAATAAAGCCTGATCATCTGCAATTATTTTATTTATTTGTGGCTATGCATCTTTATTTCTGAAATAATTGCCCATAAAGTATTGCAGAGGAAGCCAAATCTATTTATAAATCCTATGGCCCAGTGTAGATTCCTTTGCTAGTTCCAAATGCATCATAGAAAAAGCAAGTATTTGCTAAAACTCCAGGGAAGATTTAATGTATTTGCAATGTATCTTACAGTTAATGTGTAGTTTTATTTAGCTCCTAACAGTTCAATCATACAAAATTATTACCATATGGGACAGGAAAGAAATAGCAGCCTCCCCTTCTGTGATTAGTGTGTCTAACTGTACTAGTATTGTACAGCATTACATTTATTTACATGATCACTGATCTCTGCAGCTGCAGCTTTCTGTATGACTTATCAGGTAGGGGTGGTGTAGAGCCATAAATTTCAAAGGATTCTGGCTTATTTGTCCAAAAGGAACATGTACTTCATAGTTTTATTTGGTTTCCCTTTGTTTCTGCTAGCTGGTAAATAGCTGGCTCAGCAGCAAAACCAACAGACTATTTTATTTTTTTTTTTAATCCCAAGACTTTATTCTGGAAGGGGGAGATTCTGCTTCAGCGGAGTTAGTGTTAGGATTCCTGTTGCATACACTGGTGCTGGGATCTTGAGATTTTTCACAGTTCCTTATGGAAAAGCCAAGTAGGAATGAATAGAAAATGATACCTTGTTATTGGAGTGGTGAGAAAAGTGTCCTGTGGTATGTGTTTAAGAATGACATCTCTCACTCCCAGTTTTATAGACTGCTGTGTAGAAAGGGTAATCATTATAAAATCTTTGGGTTTGTTCTGTTCAAAGAAATATTACTGTATCTAGTGAACTCACTTTTGACTGAAACGAGTAAAAGCCAGTTCTGTTCCAACTTCAGATTTTGCTTGATATTTTTAACATCTTTTTTTTTTCTTCTGTTTTTACACATCAGTACAGGATTGGTAAGAGCCATATGCCTGTTTCTCTCAGTAGTTGAAGCTTGCAGTTAAGGTCTTTAGTAAAGTAGAATCAATTAGCATCAGAGCCATGTCAGGCCAGAACAGGCTTTTGGGGTTGTGAAACCAGTCTCCTTGCATCATAGGTGATCATCTCATGAAATCCCATTCACTAACTGATCAAACACTGTTAATTAACCGTGTGTAACTTTTGCCCTCACTATCCCTCCTGAAACTCGCCGTTGCAGAAATAATGCCACCCACTGGCAGCATCTCCTGGTTCCTGCAACCTTCAGTTGTGCTCCATCCCAGTGCCAGCCACAGAGTAAGCTGGTAGCCACTGTCTTTGCACCACTAGTGCAAAGGTAATGCTCTACAGAAATAAACCAAGTGCACTCACCTTTCAGCTTCTGTAAGGTTCCTCTAGCATATCTTTTGGCTCAAAGACATAAGCACTGTTAGCTGGGCTGAAATCTTAACAGCAAAGGTCATGGGGAAGATAATATTTTTGTTTCAACTGGCAAAGCACAGCTTTTAACTGGCTTTTAGATGTCATAAGGACAAAGGATTAGTAACAACATTCTTTAAGTTGCTCTTTGATTTCCTTTTAGGATTGCTCAGCAAATAATGCATCTTTTGATAGGGATATTAAATAGGTCAAACGATCCCCGTAATACAGACAACTGGTAATCGCTTTCATTTCCTACAGTTATATTCCCTTTCCGAAGCTGCAGCATGACTGTTGTACCTGTGAAATGCAGCCTCCAGGCCTGATTATCATATCAATTAGTCTGGTGTAATTCTTCTGAATTGGTAGCATTGCTTCCAAGTCAGATGAGTTGAAATGAACTTCAGAATCGGGGCCACTGAAAGATTGCTTTCCTTATTACATTGCATATCATGCTGTTTTGAGGAAATACATTTTGCAAACCTGTTGCATTTCAGCTGGCAGGCATCCAGTATAAACATACTGTTATAAGTCAACATAGCAATTAAATCAAATTGCAATGTTTTCTCTGAACAGCTAGAGAAGTGAGATATGCATCCAGTAGCTGCTATGCTAGAAGCCTTCCAGGATTAACACTTTAGCACACTGGAATGTGCTGTGTGAAGCCCAACTGAGCAGTCGCTGGTCAAAGTACAAACCCGGCCGCTGTGTTTTGTCCCTCAGCTGAAGCCACGTTACTGTTCCAGTCACTGGAGAATGCTGGTTTTGCGCAAGGTTTGTTAGTGGAGACCTAAGGTTGAATAAACTGGTCAGAATGAAGCTGGTAATCCCAGGATTCAGTTTATTTAGGTGTATTTCAAAATTGTGTCTCATTACATCATGAAGAAGAAATGTTTTCTTTGCTGCTGGCAGTAATAAACAGTAATCAAATATTCTGTGGACCTCATCCATGAGACTTCAGGCTTTTTAAGGGCATTCAAATCCTTACCTACCAAATCCCTGCTGAAATGTTTACCTGAGTGAGACTGACAGGCAGATTTGATTGTACTTACATCAGGAATAAACCTGGAGTAAACTGGATGAATTAGATCACTTGATATTTTAAGTACACAAGATCTGAATGTGGTCCTTAATAAGGACAGTAATGGTTGCTGTGCAGTATTTTAGTTCTTTAACTTTTGGTATATTATGTGAGACCTGTTTTCTCTTTTATAACTAATCCTGTTCATCAGATCCAACTTCTTCTGTATTTCAGTGCAAATTGTGTTCCAGGACTCTGCAGTGCCTCTGGTCCAAATCTCATTTATGCAGATTGGAAAATCTGCGGTAACTTCAAGGGGAGCTGGACCAGGATTGAGGCTGACTGATGGCCCCGGACAGCAATGAAGTCCAGCCTTCTGTCTGTCCCTGTTCACTGCATTTCCCCTGCTTCAGCTCAGCAATGGCTGGCTGAAAGATTGATCAATCCCATCCAGACCAGGAGCAATTTGTTCTCAGATTCTGCAAGCGTGTTTATGAAATGACCCCAGAGTCAACGTCTGCAATGTCCAGGTAGCTCAAAGGTTGTCTGTTTAGGTTAGGATTTGTAGGGATCCGAGACAGCAGTGTTTCACCGTGCTGGCAGCCAGGAAGGGGAAAACAACCCCCTTTCCCTCTCTTTGGGCACCAGCTCTGTTATGCTGTCCCAAGCCAGGCTGCCCTGGGTAATCTCCTCCTGGAGCCGGGCAGGAGCTGCTCTGAGCCAGGACAGGACAATGTGAGCCCCAGTGGTGGGGGGGAGCAGACCCTCCTCCCACAGACCAGGGCTGTTTTGCTGGACATCACCATGTCCGTGGGGTTCAGCTCTATCCCACTTCCTGGCACTGGGCAGCTGCCATCCACCGCTGCTGGTGGCTTCTCCCCAAAATCCCTCTCCCGACTGCCCCATGGCATCTTCAGCTCCTGATGGGAGAAGACTTCCCTCTGCTGCTCACAGAAACATCAGATGTGACTGGGGCTTTTTGCACAAATAATCCAAGCCTTGCATTTTAGTGCATTTAGTTAACTCATTTGTTGGGGTTTCTCCGACAGGTGGTAACATGGTGCTTAACATCTGTGTGTGTTCTTGTCTTACGCAGACAGAAATGGCCACAGGTACTGACTGTACCCGCACCTTATCATGGTTTTAAGGGAGTGCTGAGTGGGCAGTCCTTTTTACAGTAGTGAAGTGTCTCTGCCTGATTAGCTGCCATCTATCTAAGTGCTTATAGAATCTTGCTAATTAGTCTTTAGGAACAAAGATAAGCTGGTGTTTGTTTTTTCTTTAAAAGCTAGCTGCTGCAGCAGCTAACTTTTTTTGTTACCACAGTGCATTAGGAAAGAAGCATCTTCAGTGACTGATCTTAATCAATCTACTTCTTCATTTTAATTTTCTACATACCAAGAAATGCAGTCCTGTGGCTTTGTCTTTTAATAGGAGACCTGCTTTCAGTTCCTCAGTTTTTCACACCTTTTACCCTGTATCAGCTGTGCAGAAAAGCAGCAAATGTTATCGAGGGAAGAGCTGGTGTGGAATGCATAACCTGTAATTTACTGCTAAGTAACAGGGCTTGGTACGCAGGGGACTCATCAGTGTAGCAGTGAGGTAAGATGTCCTTAGTAAATCTAAGCAAAAAAATGTCTGAAATGTTTTCGAAGGGATATGCAGATATCACTACCCTGATGAAATATTTCATGGGGATTTGTCTCCATTTCTTTACAATTTATAACCCTTAAAGTAGGCTCAAGAGACTGAAATTCAGGGAAGGAAAATGATTTGTGCAAGGCTTGTGGTGTAAACCAGAGGCTGAAGCTGTTTTCTGTCTGGAGCAGTGTGTATGCTTTATCCTGGAGATGAGTTGCACTGTACTCATCTCCCCCCTTGAGAGGAGTTATTTTTGGATTTTTTTATGGAACTAAATTCCTCCCCTTCTGCTGCTGGTCCTTATCTCACACAGGGATAGCTCTGGGGATCCCCACCACTTTGGAGGATGAAGATGGGGATTTGGCCCCTTGCACCAAGATTTGTTTGAAGTTTGTTTGCTCTTATAACAACCATCTGGTTAAAGTCCCCAACATTTCTGTAGGGTTCTTGAGTTCAGGCTGCTGGCTGGCTGAAGGGGCAGGAGATAAGCGGCAGAGAAATGCATATGATGAAACAGTATGTCTAGTAGCTGAGGACCCACATCCAACTTTGCCAGAGGTCACCAGTTCAGGCAGCACAGTCCTGTGTTCAGCAGTGGTGCGAAAGCTGGGTGGCATTTGGGAGAAGACCCACAACCCAAGTAACAGTGTCTTGCAGGTCGAGACAGGAAAGTTTTGGCAAAGCTGAGAGGCTTTGGAAAGTGCATAATGCACATCCAAACTATGCCCTTGGCACGGTGCTGTTGGTGATTTACTGCTGTAAACAAACACGCTGGATACTTCTGACTTTCTGTTTTTTTCATTTTCAGTGTCTCAGTGTTAGTACTTTCCTTGTTAACTTACAATTTCCACCCTCCTGTAACATTCTGCATGTGTGTAAATAAAAGTGAGAAAGCCTGGAAGACTCATTTGCATGTGAAGAAGTAGCAGAAACCCAGAGTAAGTAGCATCTGCAAATGTGTGGGAGCTGGAGAGTAGGGGGGACAGGAAAACTGTTGTAAATAGAAGCAGTTTAAAGTACTGGATTATGTGCTACGGATAATAAAATACCCCAAGCCAGCATGTAAGCCAGATACTGTTCTCAGCAGCAGCATCCAACTGATCCTGTTAGCACGTCAAGCCCCTTTTGTAAACCTTGCTAATCGGTGGTCCAGACTCTTTAGGCAGGGGTGGTCACCCAGCCAGAGGACAAATAACGCCATAGCTGTGCGTGGAGACCTGCAGTAGTTGGCAGAAATATTGCACGTGGACTTCAGATACACACAGTCTGCATATGGATTTTTAAACTGCTTTGGTTAGCTGGCTTAAAGCAGCAAAAAAAAAATCTGTAGATTTAAGGGGAAATCTAGCAATGATTGCTGCTATTTTCTTTAATTTTTAGTAGGACTGACTTTTATATTGTTTGATTCTATCTTATGGTATACAAGAAGAGAATCTTGACCTGGTGTATTTGTGTTTCCCTGTACCTTGTGCTTGTTTGAATCACTGAAACATGATAATCTGGCCAAAACTTTCAAACAAACCTCTTTTGCGTCTGATTCTTTAGGGGTTTATTAAGCAGAAAATCTGATTCCTAGGGCATAAAACCCAGAGGTTTTTCAGCCTTTCATGTTGTAAGCCCAGGTTTTGTGCCAGGGCCCTGAGTGAGCCTCAGCCAGGAGGAGGGAGAGCGATGCTGTGCTGTGAATGCCAGCTCTGCCTCCTGGGGCTGACGATGGTGGAGAAAACTTAAAGCAAAAATCCTGTTTTTATCCATAAGATTGAGATGTGGGGCTGGGGGTTGTTGACAGCAGAAGGATGGGGTGCAGTGAGGAGGGTTTGTGCCAGCCCTGGGTAAGGTAGGGATGGCAGTTGTCTCCTTTGGCATGGACCTAGTGCCACAGTGAGCCTCCGTGTCTCCCCCCAGTCACAGCAGCAGCCAACTTGACACCTCAGGGCTCTGACACCAGCAAAACAGGGTGCCCAAGGAGGGCCCAGGCTGCTTTCCTCATTGCCTGCCTAATTTTCCTATTCCTGGAGCCAGCTCAGACTTGAAACCATTTTTTTTTTTTTTTTTTTTTTCAGCCTTCTGACCCCAGGTACAAGAGCTGGGTAACTGGGAATTTAGCCCAAAACATGCCCTTTTTTTGCTTTGCCTGACCCAGTTTGTTGCTGCCCATGGGGAGCTGCGGGGGTTTCTGCTTCTCTTGTGCCTTTGCTTTGGAGAGTCAGGCTTTTGTGCTGCCGATTGTATCACGGTGCCTTGAAGTTATCTCGGCGTGCACTGGATATTTTGGTACAGAAGCTGCTTTTCATGTGCTTTTGTAGCACTCGGGGCACTAATGCTTCGCCTGAAGCAGCAGCGAAGCCTCCGTTTTCGCACTGTGGTACCGTGGGGTAGTGCCAGTCCTGAGTGAGTCCGTGGCTCCGGGCGGTGTGAGGCACAGCCGGGTCCTGCTCCGTTAGCAGCCGCAAGGCCGTGCAGAAGAGATGGGGTTTGCAGCATATCCAGGCTCTTTTGGCACCCGTGAAATTGTCTGACAACTTGTGAGCGGGCACTGTGCCATGTGAGCAGATGGGCATGAATGTCCTGGCAGCCAAGAGCCTGGGATGCTCATCTGGCAGAGGGGAGCGAGAGCAGAGCTCCTCCATGCTCGTGCCCAAATGCCTGTCCCTCCTGAAGTTACCGTGGGAAGGGTGGGCACGGTGGTGGGGTGTCTGGTTTGGGCATGGGGTGTTTCACAACAGAGGTGATACCCCCCCACACGTTCTCCCCCTGGTTCCTGCTGCTCTGTCACCCAGGACAAGGTGGTTTCTGAGGTGCTTTCAGCCTGAGTTCAGCTGGGGACAGCCAGCACCTGGCACTGTCCTGCCACCTCCAGAGCCTCACCTTGAAGGCAACAGCACAGCAATTTTTAACTACCTCTGCTAGGTGGTTTCCTATGGGAGGCTGGCTCTTGCCAGGAGTGAATCCTGAGATAAAAGGATTAAAAAGTCCTTTTCGAGGCTTCACAGAAATTGTCACTGGGGCTTTCTTTAAAACATAACTGTGGGCCCTTAATGCTTACTGCCCTGAGGGGCAGCTTTTCTCACACAGGCATGCATTTCATGATGATTGACATGTCATTAATTAACTGTTATTAATTAACCCCATAATCTGAAGGGATGGGGGGAGGAATTCCTTGCAGGCCTGGATCCTGTCGTTTCTTTGAACACGCAAGTCCCCTGTTCTGCTGAACTCCCCAACCCATCTGTCTTTGGGACTGAAGAAGCTCATAAAGAAGGCAGGACTAATGAACAACCTTTTATAGCACACACACACACCCCCCTTCAACTGCCTTCATTTCCTGCCAGCCGTAGTTCAAACATGATTTGCAGGAGTGAGGCTATTTGTATCTATTACTCTGAGTTTAGAGGAAGAGAAATGTGGAAAAAAAAAATATCGGTTGTTTGCCTTTCAGGCTCCCCTTGTTCCCTGCTGTGTAGGATATGATGCTGTAAAGGATGCAGGATTTGTCTGTAATATAACACTGGCTCTGCACATGGATGGTCACATACCTTCTCTTAGGCTGGCTGTGCTATGAAAGCCTGAAGTTAGGACAGAAAACCATTCTTGCTTCTCCATTTTGGCCCCAGTGTGATGACCTCCCTGTTGCACTCCATAGCCCAAGCTGTGCTGAAGTGCCCAGCTGCATCCAGAGCAGCAGCAGAAGGGACAAATTCTTCCCATGCTGACTTCAGCTGGGCTTTGCTGGTGTCCTTGAAGACTTAATTTTGCTCCAATTGTTTTGAGCCAGCCCATATCTTCTGCCAGTTCTGCCTGGTGGCCTCTAACGATCTCATATGTCAGCAGCATGATTATAGCTTTATTTAACTAACTTCATCTACATTTGCCTTTCAAGGAGCAACAATGCAGCAATTCTGTAGACTAAATGTGGCCTAAGAAAAGAAATTGTCCTGTTTATCCACAAACAACAGATTCTTGGGGTGATGCCAATTTCAATAAGACATCCGTGGTGCCGAGAAGCCAATAGTCATAATCACTGATCAGTGTTTTGCTGATGTTTTGGCAAGGTTTTGCATCCAGTGTTGTTGACCCTGTGCTTTTTCTATTATGTGCTGCATCCTTTGGCAGGAGAAGGACCTTCTTGGGGATTAGAATGGTACCTATATTGCAGGAGGTGCCTAAAGCTCTTTGCTTGGCACAGCTTGTTCCTTTTATTCAGGGCTGCGTATCAGGGGTCATCCCTCCCATGCAATTTCAGGCGTGACAGTATTAATCCTGCCATTTTGCATCTCTGCAACTGGGAATGGCCTCACATTGCTGACATCTGAATTACATTTTTAATAACAGTTTCCTTTGTTATATAAAATGAAGCCAAAACAAACACTGGTATTGGAGGCTCACTTTCTGGTTTAAATAGAGACCTTTAAATGGGCGAGGACTATGAATTGTTTTTGTGTAGATACTGGTTTTGGATTGTTTACTTGCTCGCTTGTGAAGGGTTTTGGTGTGTTGTTTGTTTGTGGTTTTGTTGTTTTTTTTTTTAACCTGGCAATGTAAGTCTATCACTTCTGATGCAGTAGGACAATTTGGCAATTTGGAAAAGCTCCCTGGTCCCTCTTACCTAACTGTATTGTTATTAGATTGTTGGATTCCCTCTTCTCTCCCTTCCCCTAAAAATTGACACTAAAGGGTGAAATTGTAGTGTCTTGAGTTGCCTGATACTGCACAGATTCTTTACTGCAGTATCTTCTGGATTTTAATAGCGACAGGCCTTGAAACTATTTTGGTGCTACCAAAGGCATTTAAAATCTGTGAACATAGGGAAGGTATTTTCTGGCACTCAGCAATGACTCTGAAGCCCCAAAGAATTACACTCAGCAGCTCTGAATTTCAAAGCCTGACATCACTGCGAGCAAGGAATACAAATCCATCAACAGTAGCAGGATTTTAATTGCTTTTGAATGATTCTATAGAAATCTAAAATTGCTTTGTGGGATGAAAAAAAATCCCCACTTTTATCTGTGAAGAGGTTTTAATTCTGGCGAATAAAATAAGTGGCTGCTGTAATAGTACAAGCTTTTTTCCCTCTGACTGTGTAGCTGTTCCTTCAGCCCCTGCCTGCTGGGATTTTATCCTTGAGCAGTGAGACATCAGAGTTCATCAGATATTATACGTGCCAATTGCCAAACCAGGAGAGGCTCTTTGGTGGCTGAAAGATTTGTGCTTCTGTTACGTTAGCTGTTAAAAAATGAGACCACCTGCATTCTTTTGCAATGTGACCTTCTCTAGCTGATCATATGCTGTGTTTTCTCTGTGATCTGATCTGATTTTAAGGGTAATCAAAAGACCAACATTGCTTGAAAACCCAGTAATTCCTTGTCTCTTGCTTTTCATTTTTTTTTTTTTTTTTTTTTTTTTTTTTTTTCTTTCCTCTCTTTTTATGAAAGGAACGAAAACCTCTGCAGACGTTTCTACATCTGGCTTAGCTTCTGGTTAAATGTATCCTCAGGGAGTGCTGGAAAATATTACTTCTCCTGTTTAGAAGAGAAGTAAATGAGTCATATTTTCCAAAATAGTTTTCAAGGAAAGGGATATCAGAAGTTGTTTGTATTTTCCTGTTTAATAGATCTGGTGAATACTTAAAAATAATCTGCATCGCAAGGGAAGCCCTACCAGAATGTGAATATTTCTATTGTCTTGGCAAATGCCTTTACAGCTGGCATGAGTCAAGGAAGAGTGCATGGGCTGAGCCTGCCCTGGTCCCTTCCCTGTCCCACCCCCCTGTTGTGTGTGGGGGGTCACTTGGCTGTGCCTTGGACTGGCGTGGGGCTGGAGTCAGGTGTCCCCCTGGTGTGAAGGGTGGTAGAGAGCACCGTGTCCCCTACCCTTGCAGGTTTGCAGGCAGAGCAGAAAGCTTTTCCCCAATTGTTCACCCCCTGGGTGGACTGTAAGAGGGATCGCGTCGATCATTGGGGGTCTGGGGCTGTCAGATCTCTGCGGACGCAGTGGAAGGACTCTCCTTGGTTTCAGGGGGAACCAGGTCTCACCTCTCGTCTTGCCTCAGCCTTTCTGTTTGTGAATCAGCTGGACCTAAAATATTGATGTCTGAGGCAGGAATCACAGAAAAGATACTCAGGGCTCCCAAAGTGGAGACCACAGTGGAGATGGGGAGCCTGTCCCATCTCCTGCTTCTCCACATGACTCCTTGATGGACAAAACCTTTCTGAAACCTGAACAAACCTCAGCCCAGGCCAGGGCATGAATCCCCCATCTCTACCCAAACCAACATTACTGATGTAGCTAAACCTTTCCAAGGCTCTCAAGGGCATTACCAGGCATCTCTCAAGTGGAGCCATAATAGTGTTTAATACTGGTCAGTTACAACGTTTATTTAACCAGGTATTAAAATTATTGTTGAGCTTGTTTTAGGGAGGAAAAAAAGGCAATATCGAATTTTATATTTCAGTTAGAATTAAACTTGCAAAAAGATGATTGGTTCCAGCGTCTGAAATTCTGCACTGGTATCTTTCCTCTCATTTCAAGCATGTTGATACTAACATGTATTAGATAAAGTACAGAAACCCTTCCTATTGAGGGCTTTAAAATATTTTTAATTATTTCCAGAAATAAGCCTAGCCATTGTATTTCTGAAGGACAATTACTTTATCCTTTCTCGCCTAGCTACACATTTTAAAATATACTTTAAAATAATTAACTTTAGATGGTTTTTCTTCAAATTGACCATAACATACCGGACAAATCTCTTCAGGATTAATTTTCCACCTAGCTGAAGAAATTAGCTATTGCTTTCTCCCTCCCACCTCGAATCCATGCTAGAATGGTTACCTGGATACATCCTTTACAGGCAGGGTATGTGATGAAGCAATTTAAATAGCCTGATTTGTCATCTAACTGCAGACATCATTATCAAAGCATTATTTGGCTAGAACATTGTAGGATAACTCCTCTGTATTAAGAGAGAATTAATTTAACCACCTTGTGACCAAATATTGCTTGTCTGGAGTGTGGAGCTGCAGCGGGTCTAGTGTGAGGAGTAGGAACTGTATCTGGGTAGGACGTTATTTTCCTGTGGTGTATAGCTAGTGGAAATGTATTCTGCATCAGGATGAAAACGGGCTCTTTCAAATATGTTGCTTCAGAATCTACAGATTCATTTATTTGGGGGCAAGGAGATAATTTTCCTATGATGGGGAAGAGGGAAGGGAGGGAAATAAAAGCCTGGCTTTTGCTTTTTTCTGGGTAACTTTTCTCCTTGTCGCAACCCCAGTTTCAATTTTTTCCTCTGGTTACCATCTCTGTTTTTAAAATGGCAATTCCATCAGGATGGAAAGACCCTTAAACAGTTTTTTTAAAAAACCCAAGCTGGTAAAATTACAATGATGACTTGAAATTAATTGTACTGCATATGATTGTGTGTAAAGCAGAAAACAGCGGCTGCCTCTGACAAATCCTGCATGTCAGAAGGCAGAAATAGTTGTTTCCCTGGAGTCTGACTGTTGAGTGTGTCAGGGAGGTTGTCTGTGTGTAACAGTAAGGAACATGTGAAAACAAATCTGAGCTTTACTAAGAGGATTTTGTTAGTTCTCAGATCGCTTTTTCATTCCGGACTGAACCTAACACACCACTTTAAGGCTTTAACCAAAATCAAGGGGGTTTTATTATTGATCCCAATACGATTTGGAAAACTCAGCCTGAGTCAGGAGACTTGTCAGGTAGGTTCAATAGACTTGCATCCTCCCATCTAAGTTAATTCTGCAGCTGAATTGCAGGAGCAGCACAGTTGCATAGCTGCCAATTACATATTCCTGAACATCCTTCTTGGCAAATCAACTTCCAAATCATATTCAGGAATCAGTCTTAAATGAAGCACGGCTGCAAAATATTGTGCTGATCTATGGTGCAGGTCCTCTTCCTTTAGTTGTAATTGATGTTACAAAATATTTTATGGCTTCTGTCATTAGTATTCCCAGTTGGCTCAATCTACAATTTATTTCATGCTGTAAAAATGCTAAGAATTTTTTACTGATTAGCAGCAACAGTAGGGTACATTTCTAGATCTATCAACAGGATGTTTTTGGGTGGGAAAGGAGTCTTTTGTCTTTGAATTAAAATGTGTCTAGACAGTCTTTTTTGTTACAAATCTAGCAAAACGAAGATACTTTTGAGGTAGTAATTAAATTCTTTTGGTGACATACAGTGTACTGTGCACAAGGCTTCAGTATAATGAATATATTTATTTCCAGGAAATCTACAGTATTTTCCTTGCCATTTGTAGGATTCTGCATATAAATAATGCAGGCCATGCTGTGCTGCTTTTCAGTTCATCCCAGGAAATTATGCTATTAAAAATGCCACCGTTCTATCAGGCACACACAGACACAGCAGGTAAAGAGAATATTCATGCGATGAACAGTGACAAGAAGCAGCATCAGATAATACATAACCCTGCAAAGCACGCCCCAGATGATGAAATTGTCTGCAGTAATTACACTGTGGAATGAGACTGTTTAACGTCATGGCAGTCAAACTATGATCCATCAAAGTGGGCTCTGAATTTGTAACCCATGGTTAGGATTTGCAGGTGACAAATCAAGTGAAGTGAAATGAAGAGCTCCGGAGCCTCCCCTGCCACCCCAAATGCACAGTCGATAAGTGTAACAAAAACAAAACTTCATTTGAGCAGTTTTGGAAGTAAAAGGTCCCTGTAACTTCCCACAGACTTGCTTTTGTATGTGAGTACATGCTGCTATTTGAAATCTGTGATTCAGACGTTAAAATATCTCCTCTGCAAAAACAGCAGTCACTCTTGCGGTGTTCAGACACCAAAAAATCATCTGGTGTCTGAACTCAGTCGTGTCCCTTTACTCAGTAAGGTAAGACTGTTCTGTATGTTTAAGATGGAAAATTTACTGTTACATACTTGACCATTTAGGCATTACTTATGCATAAGCAGAGCTTTAGTACGTGTTGCAAATGAAAATTAAGTACATGATGTGCGTGGAAGGAGTTTTTGTAACTATTTATGGGCTGATCACATTTTGAGCTAGAACTGACTTGGTTATTTTTAGTTAAATAACATTACAGTAGTAGTTACGTTTATAAAAAAGCAAGAAAATTCTCCTGCAGTTCTTTCTTGCTGGGTCTTTGCCTCTCTTGCTGAGTTGCATGCAGTTCAGAGAGACTTTAAACTCCCCCAAAGCAGCTTTCTGTGTCTTTGTGCCTTTCCTTCCAGCCTCCCAGCTGCTAGCAGAGCACTCAAGTGGGTTTTGCCAACTTGGAGCCACCTGCTCTGGTTTGGAAGTGGACCATGTCTGCTCTTTGGCAACCCAGGTTAGGTTTTCCCATCCCTCAAAGGCGATACCCACATGGAGTGCATGTCTTTGCCTGGCAAGCTTGGAAGAGATTAGTTTTCATAGTTAGTTACGTGTAACTGGTACAAAGGGACTTTGTGCAGGACTGAATTCAGCTGAGCACGAGGCTCGTGTGTGGAAAGTTTTTGCTGGATCTCTCAGACTAGTTCAAAAAGCCAAAAAAATCTCACAGGCTTTGAAAAAAAGCCTCAATCCAATTTCTTTTATTTTCATGATAGAAGTCAACAATTTCTGGTATTTGCTCTTTGATACGCCTTTGGAAAGAAGTTCCAATAATTTAAAGGTGCAGATGTAAAACATAGCTACAGCACATCATTAGCATAAGTGACTATTCCTTCTTTCTAATAAAAGTAATGGAAAACCATTAAAACTCATGAAATAAGGCAAAAGCATATAATTTAATATGGTCATCTATCTGGAAATGTGCATTGTGCATAAATAATCAGACATATCAGTAGGGCATCTGCAGCCATCTAACAAGGAAGTTGTTCTGCAATTGCCATCTGACCTGTAGATAAGTGGAAACAATGTCTTCATTAAACTTAGAAAACTGAATATTAATCATTAGCAAAACCAGCACTGCAAGATGCAAGGAACGTCTTGCTATGTCCCCAGGAGCTGTGTGCATGTACCTAATGGCAGGATTTAACTATTAAGGTCATATCAAAAATAGATCTGCTATTTGGCAGCGGTGCTTACTGGCCTGCTACAAGGGCAATCGGATTTAGGACACAGTTTAAAGACTTATTATATATTGGCAGAGGAAAAGGTGTATCTGGAAATACTTCCTAAAAGACTTGACTTCACAGGCAGTACCAAATAAAGAATCTTTAGTGGGGGTGACCTGGGTTTTTAGTGAGGATGAATGTTGTACTGAATGCACTTTGTTAGAGACTGACTTGCTCCATCGCTCCCCCATTGTTTCCAGCAAGCTATGAAGCACCTTGTACTAGTGCAGAGCTTTTTCCAACCCTGCCTGAGCTTTAGCCTGGTCTACTCCGTACAGGTTTTTCCAGTGCCTTCCAATAACACTGAGCCAGGAGACTTACCTGCCAGGTGTGGCTTGTTCTCTTTTCCTCTTATTTTCTCCTCTGGGTACAAAAGATTAAGAACAATTGAGTCTTTAATTTTTACAGGACTTTATGGAAGGGGGTTTTGTTTGGTTTTTGATGTTTATGCTGCTCTGTCCTCTGCTCCCTGTTAGCAGAGGTGGAACAGAGCTGAGAGGTGGAAGCAGGAGGTGGTGATGCCCCCAGATCCCTGAGGCATCGCCACCTCACGCTCTTGGACTGTGCAGTAGTTATGTAGGTGAAATCCCTAGTTTAAGGAATGTGATGTGATGGTGTTGCAGTGTATGCAATGCTGGAAATCAAAAGGTTAAGCTGGTATTTTAAAGGATGTGACTAAAAGGATCTATATATGTGTAGAAAATGGAATGGCAAATTTAATCCAACTTTGCACCTTTGGGTCATTTTGCAGGTATTCCTGCAGGCAAGCAATGAACCCACTTTATTTTGTTTCCATTTGTTTTCCTCTTCAACCTGTTCTAACCAATAAGCTGACTCAGTCAGAAAGGAGCCTGCCTGTCTGTGACTAATCCTGTAATACTTTCTTGACATTCATATTGCTGTTGAGCACTTGTGTCAATACAGTCATTGCCTGTGAACTGCATGGAAAACAGTGCCCAGGGGGGAAAAAAAGCAACCAACAAACAAAACAGGTTTCATCTTATCAATATTTGTGATAAAATGAAGATCTTGGCTCAGCTTTGTTGGAATTTACTCAGACATTTGATAATAGCAGCCTACTGGTGATTGTTCAGGAGGGAACTCGAAGGACCAGTAATAAAACACAAGAAGATGTCTTGTATGTTCTTTTTCATCCAACATCTTAGTTCTGAAAGTGTGAGGCAGACAGTGTGCTTGGACAGAGCTGAAATTCCAATGTTAAGACTCTTCTACTGCTCTTGCTTAATCCTGCAATATCTGCCTTGATATTGGCAAGAGCTGTGGAAGATGTCATGGATGCATTTAAATACTAAAAACAGAGGTCATGTCTCCTGTCCTCCACATACAGGTGTGGGCAAGAATGGGGTGTTTGCTGGCACAGATGGCTTGTTTAGTTATTCACATTAATAAGCATCTGCCCCATGCTCCACTGAAGTCACTGGGAGGCTTTTCCCATAACTTTGCTGGCCTTTACATTCAAATATGGGCACATTGGGTCTCAGTCTGTGAACTGGTTCTGCCCTTCCTGATCCAGTTCACCTTGAATACGGTGGGAGACCTTTCAGTGAATCAAAGGAAAGTTGGATGAGACCCGGAAACAGTAAGTGCTGAAGGAATGAGATGGTAAAGTCCAATGAATGATTAAACCATGCAATGGCTTTGCTTATACTTATCCTCACAGTTCATATTAAAAGGTTGGAAAACTGAAACACAAGCATCCATAGCTTTAGGAAAAACATAGTCCTTTCTTTGAAACCAGACTCTCACAAAACTCCTGTGGCCTAAGCACACACACATATCTATTGTGCTAGATAAATGTCTACAAAATATGCAGCTTAAATGCAGTTAAAAATTCAAGGAGAGGTAACCAGACATGCACTGTTAGAGAAGAGCAGCTGTATGTCATAAATCAGCTCCATAAAAAAAAAAAAAAAAAAATAATTTGGCAACAATGTCATTTCACTAAAGGTTTTATTGCACATCTTTTGCAGATTTTTTTCCTCCCTTCTCTTGTCCTCTACTCTCGTCTTTTTTTCTTGTGCTGTTTTTTTCTAAGCTCTGCTTTTATTATCCACCCTCTACAACAAAGTGTGAGTCTCCCCTTATTTTACCAAGCAACCTCAACATAGGCAGGCTTTTAAGTTTAAATTAGCCAAAACTAATTCCTAAGTCTTTTGAAGAGGAGCCCACCTGTTTCACATTGAACACTAACTCAGCTGAATCTCGCTGGTGGAAAGTGTTCCCCTTTGTTTGGATAAACACACACACGGACACCTACCCTTTGTTCTCTCCCCCACAGATTTGAGTGGATGTGTTTTTATGATCCACCGAGCGTGAATATTTCTCTGCACCTTGAGCATGGGAGTTCACTGAACACATTGCACTTGATGGGAGATGTCCCTATAAAACAGGAGTTGCCCTGAGCAGCCATGCCAGCGAGAGGCTTTCTTCCCTTGTAGTGCTGTGGAGCAGCTCCCCTGACACCTTCTGCTCTTTGGGTTTTCATTTGAGGTATATTTCAGAGATTTCAGTAGGTCTTTTTTTACTTAAGATGGAGCGGGTTAGGCCAATGCTGAGCCCTTCTGAGATCTTGTACCTACTAGCCTTTTAAGTGATGCTCCTCAAAACCTCCAGCTCCACTTTTTTCCTAAAATGCTGTGTCTCTGACTAGGATTAAAGGTGGAGAGGGGTGATGCTATGTGAAGAGTGGGGACTGCGCTTGCAGCCCCAGCAGCAGGGCTCACGTGGAGGCTGCGAGCTTAGAATCCTCCTCTCAGTGGAGATGCAGAAGAGGGAGGAGATGCTAATATGGCTTGATTTTCCCCTGGGAGTAACTGCAGTGACTCCCCATGGGCTGCGGAGCGTTAACCCACCCTTTATCCAGACGGCTGCAAGCTAAAAGGACCCTGGTGTGTAATTCCCGATGTAATTTGTGACTCATGTGGTGCCCTTAATATAAAGTGCAGATTATCAGTGGGGGTTTCCAGCCTAGAAGAGGAGAAGTTTAGAGAAAAAGTAAAGTTTTTTATAGCATTGAAAAGCCGCACAATTAATCTGTGAAATGGCTACAAAAAAGGGCTCCCAACCCAGTGCACTGTTACTCATGCAATAAATGAAAAAGATAGAAAATGGACAAATAGATAAAAACTGTTCAGAAAGATACAGTGAGTTAATTTCAACTCAGCCATGGAGTGAAACATGTGGGTTAATACTAAGATGGTCCGTGGATTCTTTTTTCCTGAAAAGTTGGGGCATCCTCTGACCAAGGCTGAGAAACTCTGTTCCCGAGCACTCGAGAGGTTTAGGAGCACCCTGGAGTATTTGTGCTTGTAGATCATCTTGGCAGCCACAGGTCAGAAAGTAACTACCTCAGAAATGCTCAAAGTGATGATGTCAGCACGTTCCCAAACGGGCAACAAATCACCCAGGTGGGACACGTGTCTGTCAGGGGAAATCAGCCTCAGAGGTGTGTTATCAGCTGCTGGGTTTTGCAGTGGGATGGGGCCGGTGCCCATGCACAGCCGGGGAATGGCAAGAACAAAGTGCTGTTTGGTATTCCTTGCTAGGCAAAATTCTGATTGGGAAGTAAACACATTAAAAAATGGAAGTTTACCCACAAACTCCAGAACCAGCTTGGGGCAAAGAATAAGTTAGACACATTCAGGGAGATCATGTTTGCTGACAGGAGGAGGAGTAATGAGATAGGAGTAAAAATAAAATAAATGAGAAAAGAGTGAGGCTGCATAGTTCGCTTTATTAGAGCCATGAAATACCACACCATATCAAAGCAATCCCCATTTCATTTGTAACCACAAAGTAGTCTGAAACAGGCAATTACACCTTCTTTCCAGCTCAGAGAGGCACATCACCCCTTGCCACACGTTAAGGAATGTTAATAGCAGCGGTAAGTCGAGTTCAGGGGTGCGTGCGCTTTGCTGGGAAATCACACCTCCGAGGAATTAGAAACAGTCAGCCCAGGGGAGTGATTATCTCACAGTAACCACATGCCTGCTGTCCTCAGTGGCATAATTATGGAAGAGTCTCAGGACTTGGGATAGAAACAAGCTTGAAAAGCCAAACTTGCAGTTCTCCTGGCGAATGCCCTCCCGTGACCAGCAGAAGAACTGGGCACCAGCACATCTTCTGGACCCTTATGCAGGGCACTCCCTGGGGGGACTGATGTGTACTGGCTTGAGCTGAGCTCCGCTGGCACTCGGCAGATCTGGGGTTTGCTGGAGGAAATGGCACAAGATGCTTTGCTGTTCTGGTCCCTTGCTTCTTATTGTATATCGGATGTGGGGACTGTATCCAGACTTCAAGATCCATAACTGGTAGAAACAGTTTACTGTACAAATGAGAATTTCATGCTCTTTTTTTATGTGTTTGTCTACACATGCACACCATGTAGGCTCTGTGCCATTAATGATTTTGACAGTAATTATTTATCTGCAAAATCTTGGGCACTTAACTCAGTGCAATTCAGTATCCAGTAGCTCTTGAATAGTGAACTGTAAATAGAAAGCCAAAAGTATTTGACTTCTGCATGGTTAGGCGGGAAGGGAGAAGGAAGCAAGCCATACGTTTGTGTCTTTACTCCTTTGGGGTCCTTGGGAAAGTGGAGCTCCCCTATAGAAGTGCAGATATATCTGGGTCACCCATGTGACACAAAACAGTAAAATTTGAAAGGATCTTTCACTTTTATAGCTGGAGCCTGAGCATAAGCCACAATAAAATGACAGCCTCATTGTATGGACAATAGAGAGGGTGATTGCATTAGGTTATACAATCTTAAGAACCGCAGACATTTTATTTGAGAGCAAGAGAGAGGAGAAATTCAAACTCTGAACTACAAACTGAAGGAAAGAGTCTGTACCGAATGGGTTGAATGCAGAGTGCAAACACTGTGGTGCTTCTAGTTGTGTCAATATTCAGTTGAAGCAGCTCGTGCCACTTGGGCTGGAGAGGAAAATGTTGGGCCTGCGTTGCTCGTACACGCTGTCTGTGGCCCTCCAGCCCATTCTGTGCCTTGCACAGCTCAAGCTGTTGCTCATAGAAGTTGTCTGAGCTTTTCTAAATCCATTTGTTTTCCCTGAGCCGGGCAGGAGACACATTGAAAGCTGACACACTGAAAGCCAATATTTGAGTCTTATTTCTGGTTAGTCTGGTAATATAAGTAAAAAAAGTAATTATTTTTTTTTTTTGTTTAGAGCTGCAGTGCTTTGTGTGGTGCCGTTATTGGGGTACAGGGAGTCTTGAGCACACCCAGGAGCTGCAAACCTCAGAGTCACCCTGAAAGGTGACATTTGGGATCTACCAAAGCCCATGGTCAAACTGACTTGTACTTTTGGCAGAATTACATGTTTTTTCCCAAAGTGGTTGCTGTTGTGGGGGGAAGAAGAATTAAAAAACAACTGCGAGTCTGGAAGTGGATGGGGTAAGCAGCCAGAGCTGCTGCGGGGACATAGTGCTTACCACTGGCTTGTTCTTGCCAAGTGCTGAGCACAAAAGAGCTCCAAGGAAGTATTAAGTCTGTGCTTGACTGTCAAGGACACACATAGTTCACTGGCTATATGTGTGCCCAAAGTTAAGCATGTGCTTAATGAGGCTAGAGTGCTTCGCTTAGGGCAGAGCTGAATCCTTAATAGCTCCATGTTTTGCAGCTTTTGCTGAAAAACGGGGCTAATATTTTCCTGCTTCCTGGGAGATTTTTGAGGACAAGCTTACTAGTGTGCATGGTTCTTGTAATGATGGCAAGGAAACTCATGAATAAAAAGGAAGAAGTTATGTATCAATATATCAGATTCACAGTAATTACTGTTTCCAACCTATTTTGAACCGGAGCCTATTGTGAACCCTAGAATTTCAATAGCACATACATCACGTACAGTGAAAAGAAAAAATCCAACAAGCTGGAAGAAATTTGAGCCCTGCTAGGCTTCTAATATGTTTAATGTTATTGTTCCGTTAAATCCCTACCCTTAATGACCCCAGACATATTAAATAACATTCTCAGGGCTGAAGAAATGCTTCAGACTTCCAATTTTACACATACTTTTCCTCTCATGCTCTCAGAGCTCTATATATTGAAAAACCGCTGTAGAAAATACTCTGCAGCCTTTTTCCTGAAGAAAGGCTGAAGGTACCTGGGCTCACACGGAGCTCTGTTTGCACAGCCTGTTTTTCAAAAATAGTTTTTGCAGCTGTATCATTTTTCATGTTTGCAATTTATGGCTAGCAGACAATGTACAACAGAGCCTCAAAGGGATAAATCAAGGGGTAAGATGACAGAAATCATGGGCTCGGCATGGCAAAAATGCTTACACCATTTAAGAGCACAAAGGAATCCAAGTGATACACAGGGGCAGAAAATAATGATAGTGATATAATTTCTTAATGAAGATATCTTAAAGAAAGGCACAAAATGTCATTGTAGCACCTCATTAATGTTGTCTCCTGCTTATTTAATTGGTGTGAGGCTTTTTTTTCCCTGCCGTGGCACGGCATTGACCATGTTAACATTGGCACTGGGAACTTTTTTGTTGTGCTGTCAAGTACTTAATCTTTCAATTCCTGTATGTCAAGTCAGGTTTCTATCTCAGAGATGAACCAAACCTTATTTCTGAGTTAAGATTTTATTTATTTTTTTTTATCTGCCAAGTAAATTAGTGACAGGAGCTTCCCAGAGTTTGCCTTTCTCTTCATACTGTGACTCAGTTGTTTTTCTGTTACAAAGCCCTGCTTTTTTCTGGGTGAAGAAAAACATAGCTAGCCAACAGACACTGCCACTTAGCCACCACAGCATCAATGCTCGTCTATTCTCTGTCCAACATCTCACCAGCATCCCAAAAGAGGGAGATAATTAATTTGCAGCAAGACCCACACCTCTGCACACTTGCAATTGCTGCATGTGTGTGACACCTCTTGTGCAATCACCATAGCAGTATGGGTTATATAGCTCCCACTGAGCAGCCTGCGCAGGGGGTAGGCTTCTTTCAATCAAGATATGAAGACCTGAGCTTCTGATTTTGGGAATACACACTTCAATCCCCACTACTGGCCAAAAAGCAGCCAAGCATGTCATTACTTACAATAGAAGCAGCCCTGTACACAGCTCACAAAAACGGTTGTGAAAAGCATCTTTATTTCGCTTGCCCCAGCATTCAGTGGTGCTGCTTTTCAGTAATAACCGAGATCTGCCACTATTCCGTAATGCTGGGAAACCTCATCTTAAGTATTTTAAACTTTCTAACGCTGTGCCTGCCTCTTAAATTGGAGATGTTTGTGCGGTGCAGGGGAAATACAGGCAGATGTTTAAAGAATGATCATACTTGTCTGGTCACAACATGTTCAGTGCCACAGCCAGCAGCGTTAGGTATTGTTGTATGTGTTGGATTATACATGAAGGACACCTGTGAACATCCTCTAGAGCTGGGTGGCTCTGGAGCTCAGCCCTCTGGTTTTGTATAGCTTACCTGCTTTGGAACAGCATTGCATTTTGCTTTCTTTTCAGCCATCTTCTAAACAATAACGACAACAATATAACAATAATAATCACAATAACAGCAATAATAATAAAAACAACAGTAACAATAATAACAATAAGAAAAACCAACCTGTGAATCTGAGATCTGACCAGGTTGACAGGGCAGCCCCCAGCACAGGGACCCTCTCTCTTTAGCCACGTTCCCTTGGAGCAGGAAGGGGACCGCTGCCTGTCACCCAAAAAGTGCAAGTGGGCAAAGCATCCTGACAAATGTGCTTACGCTGATATTTTTTTTCCACTTTCTTTTCCCATGGTGACAGGCAGCTACTTACTGGGCAGAGCTGGAAGTAATATTCTGAATTGCTGAAGGAAATTTTCCCAATTGATCAAACTCTTCTGTGGTTTGTGTTTCATGCTGATCAAAGATTCTCTTCTTTACTTATGTATCTGAAAGCACAAAAGAATGAGTGAAAAAAAAGATACTTTCATTTTCTGGTTGACAATGAAATGATGATTGGTGAGATTATGCCTTGACTTTACTGTCAGCACAATGTCAGTGAAGGCAATAGTACAGGGAGGTACATTTTGAGATAGATACCAAATCCATATTACTAGAAGGAACAGAAAAGCCCCAAAGAAGAGGAAAATGTCTGGATTAATTATTATTTTTATATTTTAGTGGAAAATAAAGCAATTATTTCATATTCTTGGGTCATATTACTTACCCTGATTATTCATCCCTTCATATCACATTTGCTTGTGGAGTCAGTAGGGGTAACTCCTGTTTTGTTCAGGTGAAAATCTGCTTTATGTATGTATCTGTCTATCTATCTATCGATCTATATCTCGTGCATGGAACAGCACTGGTGCTGGGGAGCAAGGGACTGGTTTTGCACGTGTTTTTTTTCACAAACACTCTGATCTATGTAGAGGAATCAGAGGTTGCTTCATTGTCTTCTAGAAACAGTGCTGATTTTAATGGGAAGGCCTAAAGTAGGCTTTCAAGGCTTTGGGTGTTTTTTTTTTTTTAATGAAATAAAAATCAATTAATTGTGCTTAGTAAGGAAGGGGCCTCTGAGCTGAGGGATCTGCAGTCTATAGGTGTTAAAGCTTAATTCCCAGGGCTTGCCTTGGGAATGCTTTTTTGAGGAATGGGAGCCGGTTGTTCTGGCATGTCTCTCACACGTATTCCTTCCTTAGCAAGGCACTCGGATTAGCTGCAGCAAGTCTTACTGTGATAGTTTGGCCTTGATCATGGAGTGAGGGGGAAAAGCAAGACTGGAAATTAGCAGAAGAGAAAGGACAAGGAGGAGAGGGCTGTAGCCATGGGATTGTGAAAGGACATTTTGAAGATCACATTATAGCAACGTCTGTCAAGAATGGTTTAGGTCTAGCTGATCTCGCCCTGGGGCCAGGGGATGGCTTAGGTGACCTCCTGAGCCTTTTTTTCTTTGACTCTGCAACTGGAAATGGAAAGAAAACCCACCTTTAATATACTGTTCCCTTTGGATTTTCTCCCCCTCTTCCCCCCGCTATCCTTCTGTGCCAGGTAACAAGATATTTATATATACGAATGCTCTTTGGGAAGCTTATTGTGATTCTCTGCATCAGAAGTTTATGATTTATATTAAGCTAGCTGGTCCTTGAGCATGTGCTGTTGTCAAGCTCTCTTCATCTGCTCAGGAGAAAAGCACTCCGGGGCTGGCATGCAATAGCATGATCTCGGTATTTATCCTTTTGGCAGTTTGCTAATTATTCCTATTTCTATCACATCCCTGTGCGAATTTCTGTCTTTCTGCCACAGTAAATATTCTCTCGTTTTTTCTAGCTGCAGAACTGCTACTTAAACGGGAGAAGCCTGAATATCCTGCAGAGGCCCATATTGTTATTTGGATGATAGTGATGAAATGGGCCAAACATCCTTTCTGTACCACTTAAATTGCATGTCTTTGCATTCCTGGATTGGCTGTTCATTTTCTGGACAGTATTCTGCACTTGTAAACAGCTCGTATCATTCCTGGGAGTGCTTTTTGTAGCAGAACACTTCAATAAAGCCAAAGCCATCAGCTGCCAAGACTCCATAAGGAGTCAGAAATAAGCACCAGATATTTTCGCTACTGTAGGTGTAGCTGCATTACCAATATCATTTGTCTTCCTAAGGACTTACTAAACCACTGAAATGTATTATAAAATTAAGTGACATTTTTTCCACCTGTTCTAACTGGTGCCAAATGTACAGAAAGCCCTCTCGGATGATATGACTTGGTATGCAAAATCTAAGTACCCTCCGAAGGACTGCAGCTGCCTCAGAGACATCGGAGGTTTTTTCCACGGGCTGCCTCCTCCACTTAGAATAATAAGCTTTAGATTGTCTCAGGGCACTCTAGATCCCCCTGCTGCACAATCCAATTTGACATAAGTGTTGCAGGGGTGGGGGGTGGGAAATCTTGCAAGCAGACACCGGACTTTCAGTCTGAGTTTTCCACTCGTTCAAAGAAGATCACAGGCAAGGGTTGGGGAGATTTCATGCCTGGCTCGGTTGGAAGAAAGGCTCTCCAGACCTGATGGAGCATCCGTGCTTCGGTTGCTTGCTGAAGCAAGAGGCTGCCTGCAAAGCCCTGCCATGGTGCTTCCAAATGTGAGAAGTCCCCAAGTCCCTCCCAGGCCACAGAGTAATTGAAACAGCACCAAACTGCTGAGTGGCAGCCTTTTAGTCTTGTATTAACTATATTTTGTCATTTTGGTAACACCGTGTATTAAGTATTGAGCCTGCAACTGGGCTCCAGGACAGGTATTAAACACCTTAAATACTCCACAGGAAGAGAGGAAAGCTGCTTTCCAAAGGAGAGTGGTGACCTATAGCTGTGGGTAGACCCAGATAATCTCCAGTTATCTGTTCCAATAGCCAAATTATGCTCTTAGCAATGTTCGTCATGTCCCTGCCAATGCAATTACCATGCCTCGTTGGCCTGTTACATGTCTGTGATTTTGCTGCTGCTGCCAAATTTCCCTGGCCGGAGAGGGTCAGGGTCTTTGTCTGCAGAATGGGCTAACCTAAGCAAACCCGCTCCCTGCTGTGGCAAAGCTTGTTGTGATCCATAATCATCCCTAATCCCTGTGGCTGATTCTCCTGATTATGTGTCAGAACAGCAGTGCAACCTATTTAAAAGGAGCTCTTCAAATCAGTGCCACGTCCCTTCATTAGTTAAGGTACGTGGGTGTGACACAAAAGGTGTCTCTGAAATGTCTCTGGACTGCAGGATGGGAAGACAGCATGTGTCTGTCAGGATAACACTTGACTCAGATTGGGCTGTTTGCCCCATTTTCTAGCTTTTTGGCTGCGGTACAGATAATAGGACCCCTCCAGAGCAGAGGAAGTCTGGCACTGAGGCAGGATTCTTTCGAGTAATACACAGCCCTGGTGGGTATTAATCCTGGTAATTTAGGCAGGTGAATGTGAGTGATCCTGGAAACTAAATATACATTTCTATGTTAAAGTTTTAGTTTCTGAATGTTTTCTGAAATGCCAGAGAGTCTGCAGAGCCTGCAGCCTCACTGTGGTGATGATGTTTATGAATGACAGGAAAAAAACCCCAAGAAATTACAAATGTTGGGTTTGGGGGATCAAGTAGTTGGCCAGAAATATTTACAGAAACATTTAAGAAGAGCTTGAGGCTTTGCAGTTATTTCTGTGCACAAATCAGTATGTTGGTTTACCCAAATACTACTGAACACCAAAACAGGTCCCAACCGTAGCTAGAATGGAGCAGACTCACCAGATTTATTCATGACTGTTCATTTATTAGAGTAGCTTTATTGCTTCTATTTGTAGGCATGACTCACTTTCTAGCCACAAGATTAGATGACAGTTGCATCTCATCTTGTGTCAACACAAACAAGTCCCTGTCCTGTTTAAAATCTTTCTTTACAGCCCGTGTTTTCTCCGAGTTGCGCCATGGTGGGGAAATTTTCATGGGCTTTGACTTCCCTTAGTTCTTATTTCTCCTCTACTAGTGTTACCATGCTGATTTGGCTTTTCCTCATGCTGTAATTGGTCTGGTGCCACCGTGTAATTTTTAACTGTGTGCAGTATCAACAGACCTCCATCTGTCTCTCCTCCAGAGCTTCCCAGCCTGCCGTTATAAATATCTGCCAAATCCTTCTTCAAAGAGAGGATCACTAGATTCCAACTGTTTGCAAAATAAGAGCCGCCACCAGAAATCCTCTTCCATCATCTGCAACCTGTGCAGAACCCGTGTCCTGCACGTTGTGAGATGGTACTGCTGGCACTGAGGAGCTCCGACCACTGCTTTAATTTATTGCCCCTTGGAAGTGTACACTTCTGCAGAGGGTTCAGCATATTGCTCTGTTTGCTCAAATATCTCATGACGTGTGTCATGTTATTAGAAAATAACCTTCAGTAGCCAGCAGATAATAAAACCAAAACAACTTGTGGGTTGGGGGTTTTTTCCCCTTTAAAATGCAATTCTGATTTAAAACGTGCTGTGGGGTGGATAGGTTCCAGTGGTGCTTTATAAGATACTTTACCTGACCTGGAGGTGACTCAGAGTGCATGCCCCTTTCCCAGCGTGTCACTTGGAGGCGGAGGGCCAGTAACCACGATCTAAAGCTGGAGTAACTGCTGGCTGTGCATCCACGTTGCTGAGAGCAGAGTTTGATCTTCCGCCTCTTTATACATGTATGTCAGAATAGATCATTAGAGGAATTAGCACCAAACCCAGCAATGCATTGATTAGATTGTGCACGCTGAAAAATAGCAACTTTTTTTAACATGGATAAAATAAAATGTGTATAAACACGTTTGGATAAAGTAGAAAATACAGATTATGATGCAGGAGTCCTTTTAACAATGTTAAAGCCATTCTCATAACAACCCATTGATTCCGTTGATTCAAACCTGTGTTAGGCTCATGTGGCTTTTTAAATTGTTGCGTACCTTAGGCTATGATCATCACACATGTTAGCATTTGCTGGTGGTACGGCAGCTTACTGTGTCAGCGAAATTGCCAGCAAATCTCTTTAGGTGCTGCTGCAGCCATCAAATTAACAATAAACATATGTTTGAATAAAATCTTGCCAGCTAAAGTCAGGTCCGAGGAACCAGTTTCCTGTTCTATCTATGGGATATCGGAATAAGTCAGCAGGAAGGATTTTTTCAAGGTCATGTCAGGAGAGGGTTTCACATTTGAATCTGCTACACCTTGGTTCTGCAGAGCTTTGCAAAGGAACGTAAGAACTGTAAAGCAGCTTGGGAGTTTGATGAATCCTCCTTCCAGTCTACATTCAGAAGAACCCAGTATCTCCAAGAGATGGGAAAGTGGGCACCATACTTTTTTGACATGGGGACTGTGGCTGGAGAGTGGTGGTCTGTAGAGAAGTACGAAGCACCTGAAGCACCAAAGGAACTTGGGAGTTTGTTTCATGTCGTATAGTCAGGTTCAAAAAATACCGGTATTTCCACTGTCTGGGTTGCACTGTAGATATGGTGTCTGAAGGTTTTAGGACAATCAAGTTCATGATTTTCTAGGAGGGTATGCTACCACTTAATAATACATTATGACAGGAGAGAAATATGTACAAAACAAGCTTAAGCCTGCAGGACAGCTATACTTACTCCCAAATGAATAACATCCCCAGCCATTGCCGGGGGTGGCAGGGAGCAACTAGACAAGTGAAATTAGAGAGACCAGACTATCCCGGCGGTGACGGACGGACTGCCCAGCGTGTCAAGCAGGCAGCGCAAGGGAGCTGGGCCGGGGGTAGTGCTGTGCTTGCAAGATTGGGATCTAGCCCTTGTTTAACTCTGATTTTCTGGAGCAAGATTTTCTTGTAAAGGAACAGCCGTGATTTGTTTAAAGTCTTTTGGAGATAAAAAGCAGATGGCATTGATTAGCTAATTAGTAACATTTTCTGCAACTTATCAGCTGTGCTGATATGCGTAAAGTTTGCAAAAGCTGGGGAGGAATATTCCTCTCTTTGATTTGTTGAAGAAATTGACTATTTTAAAGTCTGGAGGGGAGGGAAAGTTATATACAAATGTGTAATTTTCTGCCCAACAGAAATATGTTAATCTTTTCCTTTTAATTTATATTCAGGGCTCATTTCCTCATTTTTGAGGAGAATGTGCACACCAAGGTTGCAGCTCTGCTGGCCTTTGCCTGGATTGCATGGTGTATTGTGTGACATGGCAAAGGTTTCTGGCTGTCCTGTGTTCCTCTTTGTGGGCAAGCTCCCTCCCCTTTTGCATTTATTATGGAGACAAAACTAATAAAAAATTAATTATAACTAAAATTAATTTTATTTTATGCCAGGCTCACTTTTAGCTTGTCTCCATGTGAACCCTTTGCAACCACAGCAGCACCCTAGCAGGACTCCTGCAAAGTGTTGGCCACCTTTGTGACCACCACTGTGATAGTGGTCAGTGCTGTTTTGGCCAGAGCATCACTGGGATGTTGGAGGCTCCTCTGACCTTGAGTTATATTGGACACAAGTCAAATATCTTGATGTTGTCTCTGTGATGGCAATTGTCCATCATGTAGGGCGAGATAGAGTACCTTGCCAACATATTCGTATAAAGAAGAATGTGTGAGAAAGGGTATCAGTTCTTCAAACCCTGCTGGTTGCCTAGCAAAGTGTTCGTATAGCCAAAACCCATGAGACTTAGCTGGTTTCTCCAGCAATGGAGATGCAGGAGGGCTTGTGAGCAGATACCAGTCCCGGTAGTCATGGTGGTGGGTGGACACAGCTTCAGGCTCCCAGCAAGCCTGCTAATTAGGACTTACCACAAATTCTCTGGAAGTTTGAGCTCTGCACCAGCACCACCCGAAGCCTTTTGTGTGACAGGGTGCTGGTGCAGAAGCTGTACTTTAATTGCCAGTGTGTAGCATGGGTGACGCACGAGCTGTCAGCTGGCCACCTGTGACAGCAGGGAATGAGGAAAAGCTTTGTTTTCCTCTTCTGGGGAAGTGTCCTCCCTTGCAGATGCTCTGAAGAACAACAGCTTCTCTCATTTAAGACTTCAAAATAGGACATGATGCAGGTTGAGGTGGGGCCCAGACTGTTCAACTGCTTGAGTTGTGCTCCACTCAAAAGCCATCGGGACTGGAAATGGCCTAAAGTCAGACAGAGATTTGCTCCTCTGTTATATAGAGCTTTGTATTTTCCGTGGAGTTCAGTGTTGAAGCTTTAGCCTTTCTATTTCCATCAGAATGACATTTTTTATTGGTTCTTAAACCGAAGAGAAAACAAATTCTGCATCCTCTCAGGAACACGGTCTTGTTAATGTTCTTTGAAACGTGACATGTGTCGTGGCCGTCAAACTGCAATGATCCCATTTCTTCTGAAGTGAGAAAAACATGTCACTTTTGGCTCGAAGTAATACAAAGGGAGAGTCATATTTTAGATAGGAGCTGCATGGCTGCCAAAGATGAAAGAAAAATGTTATTACTTTTGGAAATGTCATAATTACAGTTAATGATAATTTAATGAAATGACATTGTCTTCACCGCTATCACTAATGAAATGTTTGAGAGTGATAAAACAGATCTTGTTAAATAGAGCGAGAGTCTTGAGTGGAATAGCTTTCTGACAGCAGCCTGCATGCACAAGTCTTGAATTCCTATTTTTTGTTACAGTAGTTTAAAAAAGAAGATAAAATGAAGGCTACATAGCAAATAACCCACATGTAAAGTATTTAAAGGCCTTCCATTAAGCAAACAATACCAAACTCCTGAATAAGGTGCTGATGGCTTAAGTACTACTCCTTAGAAATGTTAACCCTTCATTAAAACATTCTTCTTGTTTTTCTTTGCAGACAAACAAGAGAACAAGAAACACCACCTGATTTTTTTTATTTCTCAGACTATGAAAGACATAATGCAGAAATAGCTGCATTTCATTTGGACAGGCAAGTAAAATGGATTTACATTAAAAAAGTGGAAATACTGTGATAGGTTTCTTCACTTGGCCAGCTCCGTAACTGAATTACTTTTAAAAAGGGGGAAACGGAAAAAAGGTGGGTAAACCCCATGAATAAATGAAATGGCAGGTGATGAAAGGTTAGATTAATAATTAGGAAATACAACTTCCTCTGGGAATGAGAAACTTGGCAATAAGTAATTGTCAAAAAGAAAGAGGAATTATAATGAAGAGATGCTGAGAAATTAATTTCTCCTGTGATCTCCACCTG
Source organism: Microhierax caerulescens (assembly GCA_035590215.1). Taxonomy (NCBI): domain Eukaryota; kingdom Metazoa; phylum Chordata; class Aves; order Falconiformes; family Falconidae; genus Microhierax; species Microhierax caerulescens. Next base: position 32,134,924 of record JAVJGJ010000047.1, on the reverse strand, counting down.
ATCTGTGCAGGTGGAGAGGACCCATCTCCTGGGCAATATGTTGTGTAAGTGTGACAGGAGCCTGGCTCACCCCAGCGAGCTGCAGGGCACACGGATCGAGCGGGATGTGGGCAGCGGTGCGAGTATGCAGAGAGGAACAATTGCGATGGGGAGGGACTTCTGGTTTCTCAGCAAAAATGCGGGGTGCTCCCACATCAGGACCGTATTTAGGCCCCGAGTTAGTGGGAGGGAGAAGGCATGGTGGTCCTGCCATGTGCTCGTTAGCTGAAAACGTCCCCCCAGGCAGGGCTGGTACTGTGGATACCCCGAGACTGGTGAGGGACTGCAGCCCTCTCAGCCTGCCCAGATGAGGAGCGGGAATTAATAATCAATGACAAATTATTAACAGTATGGTTAGAAGCCATCTCACAGGCTGTTAGAACTGAAGCATCTTTGGTGCCCCAAAGTGCCAAGAAACATCCTTTCAAAAACCTGAAGCTTTGAGACCACAAATTTTCTGGGGATACATGTACCGTTGCTGCCTCCTGGGCCAATGGTTAGGAGAAGGGAACCGATCAGCGAGTGGCGCAGAGTAGGTTTGCCATTAAGAGCCATCTTGCTCAGATCTTTCAAGGATCTTCTCTGTTTTATTGTTGTTGACCTAGGTGTTAGTCTCTTCTGCTTTATATTTTATATTGCCTTTTTAAGCAGATGATGCTGTAGGAAAAAACTTCAATGGAGTTCCTACAGTGAGGTATGTTAAATATCACACACTAAGCAGAAAAAGCAGTTACTACCCAGTGTAGACAATCTCACCAGCAGACAGTGGCCATAAAAATCCCACCTATGGGGAGGCTTTGCATGGGGACTTCACTCTTTCACTGCATCTAATAGCCATACTTTGTATGGAATTTTTAATGATCTAGTGAAGGGGGAGTTCTAGGTAGAGGCAGGCTCTTCACCCAGTCTTTGCCCGTGGGAAAATTTTTAGTCTCAGGGAGATTGTTTAGGTTGGTATAAGGGTGTCAAAGCAGAGAGGAGCAGAAGCAAATAAATCAAATACCAAGACTGTCAGAAAAAAAATTGCTATTAGATGGTGTTTATGGAAGAAAGAGGCTGAAATCCCATTCCTCAAGTTACTTCTTAAAAAACTTGTGAGCTACATGCATGTATTAACAGTCCTGAAGTATCACAAAGTAAAAAATAGGTTTCTACTGTTTCTTATTTCTTGAATTCTACATATCTTAATTTTGTCATGGAACAATTTATCCCCATACTCTTCTGTATTTTATATCTGCTTCATACGATGTAGGCAAGTCAGAGCTGATCATATTCAGGACATATTTTGTGATGTGTTACATGAAGGACTATCCAGTTTAAAGTTTCTGGGATTTTTACTCCTTAAAGACCACAGATAGATATGCCTTCAGAGCAGAATGAACCTTCCTAAAACCTATCACTATCATTATATTTTAATCCTTTACATAAACTGTCTGTTTTCATTCTCTTCCAGGATCCTGGATTTCCGTCGTGTGCCACCGGTTGCAGGTAGACTGGTTAACATGACAAGAGAAATACGAGATGTTACTCGTGACAAAAAACTGTGGAGAACGTTTTTCATCTCACCAGGTAGTCTTGGAAATAACACTATACTCTTTCTATTCTGCCGAACACGTACTTAAGGGAACAATGTGTAGATTGCTTAATTGCTCAGATATTTCTAATAGAACTGTCTTCTAGACCTTTGAATAAAAATAAATGTGGAGACATAGCCTACAAAGAAGACTTTATTGTTTTGAATTGAGTGCCTTTTTCCCTTGACAAATTATCTGCAGAGACAGGCTTTTATGTTAACAAAAGCAATGTATTCAACAAATGCTTTATGTAGAGCAATTTCGAAAGCAATTTCTTCTGTTGCTCTCAGTTTACCCAAAACCTTATTACTTAGCCCATTAGTTATTTAGACTTTTTTTTCTACTGCAATGTGATCCGTCACTTCTGTTGGTCTCTCCATTTATTTCTCGGTTTTGACTGGAGGACCAAAACCTAATTTTCTCAGAGTCATGTACTTTGGTTTTTATTACAACAGGAGTTTGAAAAAAATCAAGCAAATAGATGTGTAACATATCCCGCTTCCAGCTCAAATTCTCTGCTGGGCAGAGTCCAGAGCAGAAGTGACCTGAATTGTTCCCAGTCCTCATTCTTACTTTGAGGGCTGACCCTAGGAACTGATACCACTCTCTATTACTCTTCACTCTTTCACAACATCTGGTGGCCTCAGCCAAAGATTGAGTTCCACAGGGTGGGAATTTTAGAAACACAGGGTAAAGCCATGTCCTGCTCACCAGAATATATAGCTGGGATAGGTAAAGATGGGCAAAGGGTGGAAGGAAGTGGTATCATCTGCGTTTATCATCTGGGATGCTGAGATGGAGAAATTAGGGCTCTGAGTTAAGGCACAAAAATACCTGCATAACCATGTTCTTAGAGAAATAATATATAGGGAAACATTCAATCCAAACCATGTAGCTACGTTCCAGTGAGCTTAACTCATATTATTTCAGCTGCATGCAAATGCACTTCGCTCAACTCGGGCAGTGACCTGTGTAACAGGCAATCTGGAGCAGAAATCTGCAGAGATCTCTCCCTTGCTCTGTGTGTGATTGGCCAGAAGCTGTGTATCCCAGATCCCCAAAGCCAAGATCCAAAGACTTAATTACAGTTTCTCCTGATGTAACCGTAATTTGCTGCTGTTAGCTAGAAACCAGAACCCTGTCATTGCAGAGCTTTCTGTCTTAAAATGTTTATCACACTTTCGTGATCACCAATGAAGTCATTATTATGGCTGTTACTTTGAGCTTCGTATTTATGTTCAGCTCTGCAGGACACAGTTGAGCAGACAGTTATTTAGTCCAGTAACTTCACTTGTAAAATACATTACATAATTACAAAAGGTTTCATCCTACCCTATGTTATGAGCGCTCCAATTCTACATGTACAATCATGGTGACAGTGCATGGTGACAGTGTTCACCAAACCTGATGTGCAGACACTTCTGTGTGCTCCAGCTAGGCACTTGTGCCTCAGTCACTTTCTCTCCCCCTCCCTCTGTCTTTCTTGGTCTACTTTTTTTTTTTTTTTTTCCCCTCTTGATTTTTTGTGGGCAAACAATCACAAAAGACGGCAAAAAAATCTTGTGACTGTTTATGTGCGTAAGGTTCTTTGGCTCATTTGAAATATAAACCATTCTATTCCTGTTTTAGCAAGTAAGACACGGATTAGTAGGTTTGCTTGCTTTTTAGCTTCCCAGTTTATGTATCGAGGCTTAGGGGTGAACTTGAGTGATTTCTGAGAATTACCAAACTGTACTCAAGTACCGAGCAGCTTACAGCAGCCACAGCACGGCAATGCAGAGTTAAAGCTGCCGGTTTGGATGAAGATCTTTATCTTGTCATTATGAAATTCTGGACATCTAAGGGATGATCCAAGCGTAATCCTTTATTCAAATTTATTTAGAGGCCTCTGATAAATTCAATTAAAATATTTGATTAACTATGAATCAGGCTTTTCTGGAGAATAAAATGCTTAAGCAATTAGTTTTTCTTTCAATTTTACATTTCCTAAATCAATATACTTTGCTTAAATCATGTTGGTTACTTGTCAGAGTTCTTCCCTACAAGTCCCCAGTTTAATTAGTCAGATTCTCATTAACATATGCCCAACCTCCGTCTTGTATTTCATACTGACCTTAAAAGGCAGGCATTAATTAATGCTTAATGAAAAAGTAATAAAGGTCCTAAATTAAGCATTTAGAAACAAATTCAGAAACCTAGCAGGCAGCTCAAGCAGCAGATTGAGGGCAGAGAAGGGAAAAGAGAAGGGTGCTGAGATGAGCCCCGTGGCCTGGGGAGGTGAGGATGGAGAGGGAATGGGGAGCCTGGGGAAGGCTGGAAGAGGCTGACTTGGCCACTCTGGCAGAGGAGGGGCGGCAAAGTCGGTTGGTTTTGAGGGAGAACTGGTTACAAAACCGAGAAATTGTGGCGTTACACATAGATACTTGCAAGAACCAGCCTGTGCAGCCGCACTGAGCTATTGAGGCGCCTCTGGGACAGCATTTCAGGTGGCTGTGTCTCTGCATCTCCATCCCCACGGGTGCTCAGAGACAATTAACAGTCATGGGGACATGTGCTGTCTGCTGGCAACGTATCCCTCTCCATGCACCCACATACATCTCTTAAAATGAAATGAGTGCTAAATGTAATTGATTTTGTGGAAAGCTCTTCCCCTCTGGCTAGGAGACCACTGTTTGCAGTGGAAACGCTCAGAGGGTAAATATTGATGATGCTCATTGGTATACCGTGCTATTCCTTGGACCAGTGCAGAGATGTGTTAGAAGAAACCTCACTGCATTTCCACACCTGGGCCATCTCACTTGTCCCGTCAGGCATGGAAATCAGGGCCAGGAAGCTGCAGGCAGTTGTAGCTTCAGAGTGCGCTGCGGAGCAGCATCCCTTCTTCCATCAGAAAGTGGAAATGGCTGCGAGCAGACAGGTCAGTCGATGCATTAGGCTGCATTCAGAGAGAAAGCAGATTGCAGAAAAGTGCACTTCCAGGCAGTTTGGACTAAACATGAGAAATGGAATTAGGTCAGTAATTATTTAAATTAATTTTACATCCTTTGCAGTAGGGCAGACTGCAGTAGCCTGCTAGTCTTACAAATGAATGGTAATTTGCTAGGAAAAAAGAGGCATATTAATGATGTCAGCCTTCGTTTTGGAAGTAATTGAGGCAGCAGCTTAAAGAAATCAATGTTACACAGCTAGTAAGCACTATGTTTTTGTTCATATTAACCAATTCCAAGGGAGTATGGATTTTTTTCCCCCTCTCAGCAAACAATAGAAATTCTGAATTGCTTATTATTTTGAGCAGGTGAAAGAAAGATCTTTTCATGCATTGCTTTAGTAAATATTCAGAATTCTTTCCAGTACTCCCAATTGTACAGGCTTGCTAAATGTCCTCTATTAATGGTTGTGCAAATCTCAATAAAAGAATTGCTCTGCCAAGCAATTTGCTTCAAGGTATCTCCACTTGTTCCTTTTCTTCCTGAGAAAAATCCTTGTCCGGCTATCAGGAACACACACAGGAAATGTGCAGATGAGCACACAGACACTCTGGTTCTTAATTGTTGTAC
>JAVJGJ010000047.1:32115696-32129654 GCA_035590215.1 Microhierax caerulescens | reverse complement strand
TGTAATTAGCCGGAGTTTCGGTCACCAGGCCATGATTTTTGCATGGATTTCATTATGAATTGAATCCATTCATCCTCAAATAATGAAAGTCAGACATTTGTGGCACTGCTTGAGATTCTTTTGCCTCTCTAGTGCTTTGAGGAAACAATTTTGGTTTTTTTAACAAAGAAGGAGCTTGCGTGTAGCAAATTCTTAGCATTTGAACATTTCAGCATGTATAAGCATCCCTGCCTTTCTGGTTTGCCAGGGCTGCTGCTGTTGCCATTTCTACCCACTCTGCAGGAGCATAAATTCCTGGCGGTCGCTGCTTTTTTTACCTATGACAGGGATCTGTACAGAAACACCTGTATGGGATGACTGAGGAATGTATGGGCTGGGCAATTTTAATGGGAGGAGAAGGACTGCAATCCAATAGACCTCATCTCCCCTTCCCTCTTAGTTTTGCCTTCAAAAGGCCAAACCCTGCTCTTAGCATGGGATTGCTGGTGAAACACTAGTCTTGTGTCTCTAGCTGGAATTTCACCCTCAGCCTGCTGTGCAGAATGTGGGTCACCTACTTAGGTTTCAAAGAGGCTTGCTACTGCACCTTGAAGTCTTAAATGAGAACTATGCTTTTCTATATTTGGTACCTCTTTTTTTCCCTACATTTTTAAGAAACCTTAAAAATTAATGTTTCCCTAGATAATTCAGGCTGCTTCATCTCACTGCTTGTATATAAGAACTAGGGTAGACATACCAAGGTGTCTATTCTGTATCAATCAAAGCACTTAATTTCATTAATAGTAACTTGAGATACAGCATCTTTTCACCTCCACTACCCCCAGAAATCAGGCAGGAGCTGTGGAGAATAAGTACCACTGGTCTGAGCCAACAGGGAGAGTAACAGCTGGCAAAAAAAAGCTTTGCCATTGAAAGTAACATTTCACCAAGAAGTACTTATGTGGTTTTACTGCAGGTTTGCTGTCTTAATGACCGGACACGTCCTTTGCTGGGAGGACTGGACTCCCGTTGCAGGTGGTGGGGGTCTGTGGGCAGATCAATAGCTGGAGGAGCCCAGCCAGCGTGGGGATGGGCAGCCCAGCCCAGCACAGGCAGCACACATGCTAGCTGTGTCACTCTGCAGCAGCGAATGCCATTGCTGCCGTAGCCCCCGAGCTTTCCTGAAGATTTATCTGGATACGAATGTGTGATTACTGTCAAATGATTAGTCCCAGTTGCTTTCGTTGACAATACGGAGCAGGGTTTCATTGTTCCCAAAGTTAAATTCAGAAGCAAACTATTAAACACAGCGTTTATCTTCCCACTGTGCAAAATGCGGTGTTTAATATAATTCCTTTTTTGAAAGGTCAGATTTACATAGTGAGCAGCGGAGGCTGCGACAGCATGGGAGGGGCATTGCTGGGCCGTTTGCTCTTTACAAAACGGTTACGGCAGCAGATAACGGAGCATCGGCTTCCCGCTACCAGGTGGAAGTCAGGTCATAGAAACCCTGGAAGGTAAATTGTCTCAGGCAATCAAGATAAATCTGCATGGGGTCCCAGTCCCTCCCTCCATAGACAAGCGGGTGATGCTGACACAGCTGAACTGAAGCACAAGCCCTGCTGCAGCTTCAGATCGGTGCAAACGTAAACCCTCGCTGCAGCGTGGCGGAGAGCCACCATCCCACCGAGGCAGCAGGTGCCCAGGAATGAGGGATCTCTTTCTGTCTCCTTGGTCTTCTGCGCTGGCCTGCAGAGAGCAGCATCTGTCTGTGATTTCTTGCAAATCATCCCTTGTGGTGGCCTGGAACCCCTTGAAATGTTTTGTCTGCAATAATTTCTTTTGAGGGTATAAATCACAGATGTTTTCCCCCAGTTTTTCTTGGCTGAACATATCCCACCCTTCCTAAGGGCCCAGCGTGATCCTGCCGTTTGCAGGCCATCTGCAGCTGGCAGTGCTGCCCACAGGTGCTTGGGCAGCTCTTGACTTCCATCCTGAATTATGGACAAGGTTTGCAGGGAGGCATGAAGCCCTCCTGGTTTTGCCAGGATGACCAAAAGCAAAGTTGAGGCACCTGTGTCAAGCCTGCAAAAGCTACGCCAAGTCCATGATGCCACAGCATTTTTGAGAAGAAAACCCATGAGAGGTTAGAGACTGCAGGGCAGCACGCCCCAAGCTGCATTCGATTGAGCTTGGCTAGATGTTGACTTTACACTTAATTTAGACTAATGAAGAGAGTGAGTCTGAAGGAGATGGTCCTGGAGCTGGTGCATCTGGTGTACAAGGAGAAGCTGAGGGTTTCAGAGGGTTTCAACCTGGAGAAGCTGGCCCGAAGCTGTAGCTTGGCCCAGAGGCCTCCAGAGTCCCTTCCAACCCAAGTTTCCCTAACTGCGACCGCTCTTTTCCCATGCATTTTGTAAAGAGGTTTTCAGAACTTCACTCTCAGAGATAAGAGTTATATTAGTGACTTGCTTACAAGGAAAAATGAGTGGGTTTTCTCTTTAGAAGCTAATAGGTGTATTGTGTGATGAGCAGCACCAAGACTTGTGCTATGGTTCATAGCAAGTAGCGGAGTGGCCTGTTGGCCAGGGACACGTCACTTCATAGCTCATTGGAAGTCCCAAACTACTGTTTCTTTAACTAAAATGTTAAGGGACTAAGTATGACTTACACATAGGGAAAAATTCTTAGAATAATTTTTAAGCAAGGATATTCTACATGGTAAAACACTTTAAATTATTGAATTAAAAATATAGACATGTTGAGTGCTCCCTTCCTTCCTTTTTTTAATTTCTGTTCTTCATTTTCCTTTCCCTGAAGTACTTTTCTTTTAGTAATTGTCAACAAGGTTTTTGACCACAGGGTAAATATTTCTGGACTCAGTCAGGATGTATTTAACTGGTACAAGCCAACCCTGTGAAAGTAAATATACACGTTTGGGTTGGAGTTGTTCCTGAGCGCAGGTAGATGGGTGGTCCTTGGAGTCAGTCACAACAGAGGGATGCCAAAGGGCTGTCTCCAGAGTAAAGTGCTTACAACTTAACAGGCAAATCTGATGGCCATCCACAGAGACTTGGAAATGAAGAGCTGAGACACTGTCAAGAAGTAACACATCAGCCTTATCATCCAGTTATTTGCTGTGATTCTGTGGTTAGCAGTCAGTCCCAGGTAATGCAGCTAATTAATACAATGAAAAACATCACGAGACCTTATTGCTCTTCCATGTTCTCCTACTCATCCTTCCCCAGTCGCAGCTCCTCGCTCTGTTTCTCCCTCCTCTTATCTCCATAGCAATGGGGTCAGTATTGCTCCCTGTCTGCTTGGCTCATTGTCTCCCTGGCAGTGCCCACCAGCAGTGTACCATCTCTGCCGGGCTCTTTGCCAGCCATGGGTTATGTCTGGACCAGGGGGACATCACGGCGATGTGTGAGGCGGTGTGCTGCAGGGCATCGCTGTAATGAAACCCCAGCAGCTTACCCTTCCAAGCCACGGGGTCTTCTGCGGCAAGTAGAAAGTCACCTCCCTCTATTGACCAGCCCTTCCTGCCTTATTTATACCGAGCTTGGCCAAAGGGAGAGTAGCTCAGAAGTGATACTTGAATTTAGAGACCTTGTGGGGAATTAGGAAGCAATGTGACTTCTCAGCTTCATGCATTACCATAAGGAAAGGGCACAGTGTTCCTCTAATGTCATTTTATATGCATAAGGCATCGTCAGAAGAGTTGTGGCACACCGACAAGTTCAGCAGTGTTCTGTTCATAGTCTGATATTGGTGAGGTTTGGGGGTGAGCTGCTCTCTCCCACCTCCAGTGAATTCACATGGGAAGGGGATTTTCGTAAACAGGTGGGTGTTCCTGTTGGTACAGAAATATGTGGTGGCAGCTTTGGGGACGTTTTAAGATAACACATGCTCCAAAAGCTGTTGCAAGTTCTTTTTCTGTGGTTGTTGGAGTAACATGATGTGTGGAGGAAGACATTTGCGTTTGGGATGTGTGCTGGCAGAGTTACATCTGTGCTATCTCCACCTTCCATACACACCCCCACATGAGTCTTCATGGTAAATAATTCTCCTTAGTAAAACTGCCAGTTCTTCTCATACCAGCAAGTAAATGAATGAGACGCTGATGTCTGTTCTTAAACGAGCCAAGATTTTGAAAGGTGACTTAATTTTGGGCATGTGCCACTTGTTCAGCTCTGGGATTTCAGGTTCCAGCCTGGGGTAACAAATATATCCCAAAGGATGTATCAGTCTGGGAAAATGAAAGGAGAAGGGAAAGGATTAAAAATATATATATATTTTTTTTTAATATAAATAGACTGGAAATAGTCACAGAGAGCTCAGCATAGGGCGTGATCCCAGTCACTGAAATGAATGTCTTTCTGGTGGTTTCAGTAGAAGAAAACTGTGTGGTAACGGGGTTTTGGGTCTGAGATTTATTTCTGCTCATACATGCATCAGTGCTTTTATGAATTCTTGAACGCTAATTGAAGGGTAGGTTTTAAAACTCTTTTCCTTTATTTGCCAGCCAACAACATCTGCTTCTATGGGGAATGCTCCTACTACTGCTCAACAGAGCATGCCCTGTGTGGAAAACCAGATCAGATTGAAGGTTCTCTGGCTGCTTTCCTACCTGATTTGTCTTTAGCGAAAAGGAAAACCTGGAGAAACCCTTGGAGACGTTCCTACCACAAGCGAAAGAAAGCAGAGTGAGTAGTGGTGAGCAAAGGGTTCGCCAGCTGCCAAGTGCAATAGGAAAATAAAACAGTGCTGCAGTTACTGCCCTCGCCTGATCTCTAAAGCATTAAGGCTTAGGAGAACACCTGCATTTCTTCAGTGGGTCCAGCTCAGCTCCTGGGAAGGGACAGAGTACTTACACTTGCAAGGAGCTCCACCTTATGGTCCTGAACCTGAAAGGACCTTCAGTGGCGTAATTCCCTCGTGGGACAGATACCTCCAGTGGCTCTGACAGGCTGCAGCGGGACCTGTCTTAAGTCCTATCAGAGGGAGAAAGATTCACTGCTCTCAGCAGCCCTGAACAAGTCTCAGATGTTTTCATCATATGACTGATGGTGCAGCTGGTCTCCTAAATCGTGAAGTTATTAACCAGATAGTTTTCAGTCTTGTGGTCTTCTTCCTTTTTCCTCATTCACAATCTTTATCAGTTGCCTGCATTACTGGAAGCAGCCTGAAGAATTTGCTGCCTCTGCCTCACCCTGCCCTCAGTTGAACGTGATGCAACTAGAGATCATTGCAAAATAACATTTTTTTTGCAATACTCAGTAAGTTTTGTATGTCACATAAAATATCAAAATGTTGGTTTTTCCAGATGGGAAGTTGATCCAGATTATTGTGAAGAGGTTAAACAAACACCCCCATATGACAGTGGGACCAGAATTCTGGATATAATGGATATGACAGTTTTTGATTTCCTAATGGGTATGTTTCATCTTTTTCAAAAATTAAATGCAGCATTTAATTAGAATAAGAACATTTCTTTCTACACTACTCTGCATAGCTCAGCAGTTTGCTAAAGCATGGTTGAAGCTGCATTTACTGTATGTGCAATGCTAGATGATTATGAGAAAATGCAGATTTACGTGGTTATGTATTCCCATCAGTGCAGATTAAAGGAACAAAGATGTTCAAAAATGCAGAGTGAAGATGAGCACAGGTCAGTCTCCTTCACAGGCTAGTCTCCTTCACAACAGTTAAGGGCTTCACAGTTTGCTTTAGTGAGTGCTTTAGCATTGTAACATATGGCTCCTGGATGCACATGCAAGGACAGTTCATTATTGGCACATTGTTTTCAACCTGCAGTAGTATTCACTGCTGCTTGCTCTATAAACTGCCAGAGAGGGGGAAAAAAAATAATAAAAAAAAAAGAGGTGTTGCTTTGTCACAAAGGTGACTGTGATATGTATCAGGAAGGGGGTTTTCTGTTCATGTAACCTTATTGGAATAAAACAGTTAATAACAAGCAAGTAACAGCAACCTATTCCAAGCGTACTCAGTGGTTAACACTGAGACATTCTCATGTCAAACCTGTTCTGCTGCAGCTAATGTACCTGTAAGGTGCCAACATACATGCTTGATCCTTGGACACAAGCCAGCATGGAAATAGCCTCTGCCATTGCCACTGCTGAGATTTCTGCAATAGGCTGCAGCAGGAGAGGCCAAACCACAGCTCCGGAGCCATATGTGGCATCTATAAGTGGCTCAATACCCCTGCCATGAAGACAAAATCCATAGCTTGGCACCAGTAGTCTGCACGTTGACCTTAAAAAGCAGAACATGCCTCTGCCTGCCATGGGTGCCCAAAGAGATCTGCTCAGCTGTACCACTGCGGTAGCATCCTGCTCTATATGTTAGAGCCATAATATTGTTTTGGTTTCCAGGCATCTAGAAATTTAGACAAAGTTCTTATTAGAGAAAAACCAAGATGTTTGGTCATGGTTCACAACATTTAATACAATGTTAGCAAAGTCAGATGGATTAACGTGCGTGCTTTAAGGATGCATTTTCCCCTCCCTTAACTGAGCCTCACACCTGGCACATGTGCCCATGGCTGCTCTGCATACGGTATTGACCTAGGGCTAGAGCAGCCAGGCTCATTTTCATCGATGAAGCTCTGCTGGCTTAGGACATAGCTACCTCACAGGTGACAAGGCTCCCCAAACAGCTGAGATGTCATCATACTTGAGAGGTATTTCCTTGGTGTACCCCAGGAGGGGTTGCTGGAGGGCGGGAAGGTTAGCTTTGTCTCCTGCTGAGTCTGCTAGAACTTAAGTATAAAAGTTACACAGAGCTTGAAAACTGCCCTGAGGCATAACAGTCCGTTTTCCAGTACGATACACTGGGGTTTCCCGTGGTAGGAGCAAATGAGTTCAGTAGACCCACTGGTTTCTCTGCCCTACACAGCTGTTGTGTTTGGGGAACTCTGGGCTTCTCACTGACCCATGGCTTTTGTAGTGCCCTGACCTGCGGCTCAGCAGCAGCCAGAGCGAGAACAGTCTTTTTTTCTTCCTTATCCTGTAGGTAACATGGACCGGCATCACTACGAGACCTTTGAGAAGTTTGGAAACGAAACATTTATTATCCACTTAGATAATGGAAGAGGGTAAATACCTTTAATAATCTTTCTAGGGGAAAAAAAAAAAAAAGAAAAAAGTTAGTCCTTAAAACAGCCTTTGTGATGTTGTTGTTCTATCTTTAAATAGGTTTGGAAAATATTCCCACGATGAACTTTCCATATTGGTGCCTTTAAACCAGTGCTGCAGGTAAGTTTCACTTCTGGAGTTGTTTCCCATTTTATACAGTTGTTTCCACTAATAGGACTGAAATGTTCAAGTGAATCTTTTCTTGCATACCACGGAGAGGAGGAGATGTTACGATCCTGCCGAGGGAGCCTGACCCGAGCTAGCCCTGAGCGTTGGCACGAACGCACTAAGTGCTTTGTTGAGATCAGGACCTTGCAGGCGCGTGGCTGCGAGCTGTTGTGAGGGGCTTTATTAAGATAAAGTACACGTCCCGTGGAACTTAAGTGGCAAAACATAGCCCAGCTTGTTCAAGTGCTTCACAAGGGCTTTCCTCAGCGCCCGTGGCCAGGATTTTCAGAGAGGGGGACGCAGGGTGAGCTGTGTGTCTGTGGCGGTGCTGGGTGACCCTGCAGGGTGAGCTGCCAGGAGCCCCCACTGCCATTGCCCATGCCCAGCTCGGTGCCACGTGCGTCACGCACGTCATTGCCAAGATGGACATGACCCTAGGAATGCTGCGCCAGATCCAGCTGGTGCCTTACCCAACCGAGGAACACGAGGGCTGTCTGCGCTTGACTGTAGAGCTGTGCTCCAAAACCTCTCCGTGTCTAAGGGCTCCCAGAGATCGCTGGCCAGGGGACCATGCCAGCAGCTCGTTAGGACTGTGGCAGTGCCTGGTTCTCATCGTTTCACATCACACCAGGTTTTGACACTATTATTGCTATGCTGACTATAAGCCTTTTAGCCCTATCAGGATCAATAGTGATGAAAACACTGATCTCTTTTTTTTTTTTTTTTCTCTTTTCTCTTTTAGAATAAGGAAGTCTACCTATCTGCGATTACAGCTGTTAGCCAAGGAGGAATACAAACTCAGTCTCTTGATGAAGGAATCTTTACTAAAAGATAAAATAGCTCCCATTCTTTACCAGCCTCACTTGGAGGCGATGGACAGGCGGCTGCGGATTGTCCTCAAGGCTGTTAGTGACTGTATAGAAAAGGATGGTTATGACAATGTGGTTGAAAATGACTTTAACACTGATGTTAACACTGTTACGACCGAGAGGTAGTGAAATCGCAAGACTACGTTTTTACCAGCCAAGTAAAGAAGATTCAAAGAGGAAAAAGAAAAAAAAAAAAAAAAAAAAAGTCTTGCAAAAGACTGTGTATGCCACTTCGTGAATTCAGTGAATTCAGAAATGAGATATAATTGTTCCCAAAGTAGGTAAAGTGTAGACTCTGCAAAGGATTAGTTCATTAAGAAAAATAAGCCTAATGTGATGCTTTTCATTAGTTCCTAAAGAGAGATTATGAAAAGATTCAGAAAATACTCAGATCATTGACAGACAGCAGTCTGATAGCAAAACACCTCCTGTCCTTTTTGTATAGAAAGGAGGCCTTTACTTAATATTTTGTATTTATATATGGTATATCTATGAAACCCCAGACCTACCTACCAAATTTAACTAAGAGGGGCGACATAGTTTTGTGACTCACACTTTATTTGTGGTGACAGTCCACTTAGTATTGTGTTAACCCTTTAAGTGCTCTAATCCACTGTATCTTATTTAAATTGAATGCTTTTTTTTCCCCTGGCTACTCAGCATTTAAAGGGTTAAGGCATTATGAACTTTTAAAAGCAAAAATAATAATTATAATAATAATAAATACAGTGGTTACCAGAAGGGAATTTCACTAATTGTGCATTGACAGGAATACTTGAATGTTGGTTTTACAAAGTGATGTAAAATGACAAGTTGTACTATTTGTCCATAAGGAGGTGGCAGCTCTTACCTTTCTAGACTATCATAGCTGAGCTGCTACTTTTCAACTTCGCTTTTGATAGTTTTGTGTAAATATATACATATATGGGTAAAAAGCTGCTTTCAGCAGCTCTAGGCTTACTTTTGCAGCATTTTTGTGGAATTGTTTGCAACGTGGTAAAAGTGCAATAAAGATATGGCAAAATGTGTAGCCATCGTGTCTAAATGGATTCGTTTTTCACTGGAAGTCTTGTTCAGTGCAGAGCTGTACGCACCAGCTGAGTATTCCAGAAGTAGGTGTTTCAGTTGTCATCCCTATTGTAGCAACTCCAAATTGAATTGAAGTAGGGAATTGATGATTAATATACATTAACATTCCGATAAGGACCATGGTGTTGAAAATGGCTAATCTTTATATGGAAGCATTGACTATTATTTCGGCATCCCTTCCTCTTGCAGTTATAGCTGTAGAGACAAGCTGCAGAGCAATACCTCTACAAGATTATGGCTTGACACGCTGCTCAGAGCATTTAGGTACAGCAGTGCCTCCGACGTAGGTAGCAAAAGCCCTTGCACAACCCCCAAAATCTCACCCTAAATTTTCTAGAAGCGTGGTTTTCTTCACCAAATATTTCTGAATCACATTCAGCTGAGTTCACGTAATAGGTGTGCAGGATTTCAGCCCAAAAGCAAGCTATAAATTGAACAAGTGACTCTGTTTGACTTGTGAAAACATGGTGTGGTACAGAAGGAATCCCTCATTGCTCTTTTGGATGAGGAAAAAAAAAGAATTATTATGACAACGTTCATCACAACTATAATTCAAAGCTGTCATTTATTTCATTTTATGTCTTTCTTCTCAGGGATTTGTAAGCAAGTACTTTAAAAGCTTGTAGCCGGATACACAAAAATGTAGGCATTCCAGCATATTAAAATTATGAATGCGAGAAAGAGCAACCATATAGTCTCATTCATTTCTTAGGTTGGTATATTATCAGTAAGAAAAAAATAAAAAAAATCTTTTACTATATTACTGCCCATTTCAAATTCTCATGAGTCTCACATACAGAGCATACAAAGATAACAGAACATCTCAGGTTATACAACTGTCCACAAACTTAGAAAATTTCTCTCTTACTCCATAGCTTTTTTTTTTTTTTCACTTTCCAAAACTCACCTACAGTAGCAAAGATGTTCTCTGTAGCACAGCACTTACACTACAAGCTCACTGTCCCCATTAGCCCAAAAGACCCCAAATATAGGTTTAGCAAAAAACCCCACAAACAACAACAACAACAAAAACCAAACCAAAACCACAAAACAAGGGATATTATCCTTCCTTTATCCTCAATGCCTGGCTGTGGTTTTTATGCAGGTGCAGCTTTTTATCACTATGAGATTGTGCCAGGACAGCAGACGGGGATACAAAATCACCTTCCCATTCCAGCCCTGCTTTCTGCTTCTAGGATCAGGTCAGCCAAGGGCTCTGGGTCTGCAAACCTGCTCTTCTTTTGGAAAGCAGTGCTTGGCAGCCTCTTAGCTCAGAGAAGAGCAGATAGAGCAAAGGTCTTTGTTCTTTAGAAGCTGGGTTGTAGGTCAGGTGCTCCCGGTTGGGTGGTTCAAGCTGAAGGTCTTTGCAGAAGATTGCCTGGTGCTGTCAGGGATATAAATGTACTGTTACGAACCTGGTTCTGAATTTCTATAAGCAGAATTAGTAACGTTTCTGTAGAATAGTTAGCTAAAGGTCACTCATCCTTGCTGTATTGTAACCGGCTCTGTAGAGCCTCCAGTTTCTTTCCTTTCCTGCACTTTGATGCTTCCCCTGAAAGCTCTGTGCTAAAGCTTTCTAGTCCTCTAAAGGTTCTTCTTGTTTCCAGCCCTAAATTAGACATACAGAAAAGCTGAAGGGGAGGCTTTTCTTTGACAGGACACATGTAAGCATCTTGGAAGAAGGGAGGTGAATAGCAAAGGTGCAGGGAGAGTTTTCCTTTCCTCTGTGCCTCCAATGAGAAATTGGGGTGAATGAACACACCTGAGCCATGCAAGCCTAAATACACTGCAGGGTGCTCAGGCAGTGAACAGCAAGAGCTGAGTTCAGGCCCTTTGTGTGGCCAGGGAGCTGAACACGTGGGACTGACCTGGAGGATGCTGCCAGAAGTAGGAGGGCTGACTAATTAAAACAAGCTGTGGAGTTGCTTCTCAGCATCTACCAGGAAGCTCTGGAGTGTTTGCATTCATGCTGCCAGGTAACGAGAGCTTTGACTCACATTAATTTCTCAGGTATTTGGGAAGGGAAAAGAATTATTGCCTTGTTCCGTTATTTCTTTTCTGTGTGGGCAGGGGTGAGCCGGCATGACAGATGGGAAACTGGATCCGGGGAGCGACCTTGTGGCTCTGCCTTTCAGCTCTCAGCTTTGGGGCTAATGCAGTCTGGAGGATAGCTCTGTACAGCCCAGGGAGGGGCGAACCCCTGTTTTGGGGTGCGCCTCCATTGCCCCAAGGCAGAGCTAGCAGCTGGCCTGAATTTCTTTTCCTGAAAACCTCCTGGGGTTTTGAGAGCCTTTAGGCAAAGGGTGTTGCTCTCCTGTCCTGGGGTGACACGCATCCCCGTGCAGGCAGTGAGAGCTCTCCTGGCTGTCTCAGCAGTGGCTACAACCTGAGGTACCTTTACACGGGGACAGCTCGTTCTTGGGGGTCCCCATGGGGAGGGCACAGCGGGTTTGGCGTGCAGGGGTTGTGCGCTTCGGCACGCACGTGTGACAGCAGGTTACTGCGGTGCAAGACGATGGCTCTGAAAGGGCTGTCGTTGTGCATTAGGTCAGTAATCCATGAACTAAGCAGGATTAGCCTGACGTGGTGTAACGTCTCTTTAGGAGTCCTACATATTTACCAGAAAAAAAAAAGATTCACTCTGAGAAGATAAATAAATGTCAGAATCCAGTTGGGTTGTCTCCAAATCTCAAAAACAGGTGTAGCAACAGCACTTAGACAATAACGTACCAAGAAGGGCTCAGTAAATACAGTATGCACAATAAATAACAGCTAAAAATAGATAATGTACTTCTAAATGCACCTAATTGCAACTGTATCTGACAGCCTAGAATAGCTTACTGTATTCTCCTGAGTAATGCAATGAGAGCCTCATTTTGTTTTGCTGTTTTTCTGCTATTTCAGCATCAAAGGAAATTCACACAAATTAAAGAAAAAAGCTCTCATTATTTGAATAAGATATCACTGTTGTGATCAGCAGTACCGGGCAGAGCCCGTGACGTATAGGCAAGCTGGAAGCCTGAAGGAGAATGCGATGTAAGCCAGAGCAAGGGGCGTTGTGTAGGAGGAGGGAACCTGGGATTGCAGCCTGACTGTTGCCTGTGGGTGTTGAACTGAAAACAAACTTGTCCCGTGTGGGCGAGAGTGTCCAGAGTGTTCTGGTTCCTGAGAGTGGGTCTGTGAGTGGTACCTGTCCGAGGGGGAATTCCTGCTCTGGTCCATTGCAGGACAGCACCGTCCCGTTGTGTGTGCTCCATGTGGTGTTGAACTCGACCCCCCCACACGTGAGGCTGCCCCTTCCCCAAGGCTTTAGTGGCCCCAGGATACAAGTGCTGAGTTTCCAGCTTGGAGCTGGACATACAGTAAAGCCTTGACAATTGGTGTCGTGATGGAACAAACTTTCGCCTAGTACTGAATGTATGACCGCAAAATTAATTTTCCAGAAATTACTCCAGATATTGGTTGTTTCTATGGTCTTTCGTGCCAGTAGTTGTTTATTAAAGTATTTGGGGTCAACATACAGAAATCAGCATGCACAAGGAAGTTGCTTTGTAAATTGAGTATTTAAGGGAAATATTGAGTTGCCTGGGACAAGTTTTCACATGGAATTTCTAGTTATTACCGCTTAGAAGCTGCTGGATTTCTTAAGAATACATTTTTTTTTTTAATGTTAAAAGTGATTCATAGGTAGCCTCGAGCCATAACTCAGCCTGTGCCCAGATCAAACTGAATTATCTGCTAGCTTCTACATTTGCATCAGTAAAGTACCAATCCAATGCTTTTGGGGGCTGTCTAGGAAAAAAAAATCCAAAGCAATTCAATTTGGTGGGGCAAAGGACCTGAGAACTGAGGTCACACCAGCTTTGGTCATGGGTAAAAATGAAGCATAAGCAAAAAGGAGGCTATTGATTTGGCAGTACCAGTACCTCTGCCTCTAATGCAAGGTCAGAGCAAAACTGTGTCTAGAGATCGTCTTCCAGGGCTGCTGGAATACGTGCTGTCTGCTGCTCTATATTTTTAGAGATATTAAACACTTCCTGAGGTTTTCCATTTATGCAACTTTGATGCAGTTAATATGAAATAGGGGGATTTTGAGCAGGATGGGAGGACTGCCACTATATAAAAGACTGACTTATTTGCTGGGAGATCAGCTCCTCTCTTTCAAATGACCTTCATACACCATCGGCCCCTTTCCCCTGTCACAGGTAGCATGTGTTATGCCTTGAATCTTGCCCAGATACAGGCCAAACCCAGCAGCTTGCAGATGGAATTGGCAGCTTGAACTAAAGCAGAATATCTCAGAACTGGAGGTGTCAGATCAGAGTACTCTCCACTTCTATGAATGTAGGAATCTGGGTCACATCGTGCCTTGGCCACAGTCATGAATGGCATTGGGACCCCTGCTGTGGTGGGCTGAGGTTGGCTGGACGCCAGGTGCCCACCAAGAGGCTCTGTCACTCCCCTCCTCAGCAAGATGGGGGGTGGGGGGAGAAAATAAGATGAAAAAAACCCAAACTTGTGGGTCAAGATAAAGGCAGCGTAATGAAGCAATAGTGAAAGTCGTGTGTGAGGAACGAAGGAAAGCGAAGGACGTTATTCCCTACTTGCCATCAGCAGGTGACGTTCGGCCATTTCCCGGGCAGCCGGGCTTCAGCGTGCATAGCAGTTGCTTCGGAAGACAAATGTCATAAATAAC